>CALSFV010000301.1:0-439824 GCA_943737045.1 Parapristionchus giblindavisi | reverse complement strand
CTTTCCTTCTTTCTTTCTTTCTTTCTATATTTCTTTCTTTCTTTCTTTCTTTCTTTCTTTCTTTCTTTCTTTCTATATTTCTTTCTTTCTTTCTTTCTTTCTATATTTCTTTCTTTCTTTCTTTCTTTCTTTCTTTCTTTCTTTCTTTCTTTCTTTCTTTCTTTCTTTCTATATTTCTTTCTTTCTTTCTTTCTTTCTATATTTCTTTCTTTCTTTCTTTCTTTCTATATTTCTTTCTCTCTTTCTTTCCTTCTTTCTTTCTTTCCTTCTTTCTTTCTTTCTTTCTTTCCTTCTTTCTTTCTTTCTTTCTTTCTATATTTCTTTCTTTCTTTCTTTCTTTCTATATTTCTTTCTTTCTTTCTTTCTATATTTCTTTCTCTCTTTCTTTCCTTCTCTCTTTCTTTCTTTCTATATTTCTTTCTTTCTTTCTTTCTTTCTTTCTTTCTATATTTCTTTCTCTCTTTCTTTCCTTCTTTCTCTCTTTCTTTCTTTCCTTCTTTCTTTCTTTCTTTCTTTCTATATTTCTTTCTTTCTTTCTTTCTTTCTATATTTCTTTCTTTCTTTCTTTCTTTCTATATTTCTTTCTTTCTTTCTTTCTTTCTTTCTTTCTTTCTCTCTTTCTTTCTTTCTTTCTTTCTCTCTTTCTTTCCTTCTTTCTTTCTTTCCTTCTTTCTTTCTTTCTTTCTTTCCTTCTTTCTTTCTTTCTTTCTTTCTATATTTCTTTCTTTCTTTCTTTCTTTCTATATTTCATCATCAAAATCATCTCTTTTCTCTCTTGTTGAGCGGTCGACTACTTCTATTTTCTCGATTCGTCTCACTTTTGCTGTCGAATTGTGGCTAAACTTGGATTTGTGTTGCCACCTATAGAGGTATTGTGCTATAATATAATGTCTAATGATCCCCCTGCTCCACCGCCATCATCTACTGCGAGCTCTACTCCATCTCCAATGACATTGGATAGACTGTTCAGTCTCGTCTATGAGTTGTTACAGCAGCAAACTCAGATGTTCAAGATTCTAATGGAACAAAGATGTGCATGCCGATCTTCATCTTCCTCGAACGCTCCTCCATCAGCATCTACTGTTTCATCTGATGATCAACATTTTGACCGAATCATCTATCAATCTATTTCCAAAGTGATGTATGACAGAGACACTTTGGATGAGAAGAGCACGAGAGCGGTCGTCGTTGGAACTCAGGAGGCCGAGTCCAAGGAAGCAACACTAGTGAAGGATCAATTACTTCTTGAGAAGCTAGTTAGCTTGTCGGACTCGGATGAGCTTAAGAAGGCTCTCTCTGAGAAGCTCATCACCCATAGGCGCTTCCCTGAGAACAAGCCTCCTGGAAGGAGAATCATCAAGCTCTCATTCCCTTCTCGCACACTTCGCAATGGATTCCTTGACTCTGTCCGTCGTGTAGGCTCTGCCTCTCCTCTTTCATCGGTACCTGGTTGTTATGTAAGGAGGGACTTCACCTCTAAGGAATTGGAACTCGAGAGGACTGCTAAGGTTGAAGCTCGAAGGAGAAATATCTCGGCTAATCGTCTTGAATGGGGTGTCAGAGACGTGGCACTAGTACACTTCTCAAATCCTCGTCCTCTTCCCACTGGTTACGGTCAATATAAGCAATCAAATGTTACTCATACTGCCAATCAATTCACGTCAGGTTCTCCGGCTGCTCCTGCTGATACTCCACTCCTCAATGATTCCTCAAGTGAACGCGAAGTCTATCCCCCTCTACCGTCAACTGTGTGTGTTCGTCGCCAGGCAGCCAAAAAGACCAACTCTTCATCTCATAAATAGGACGGAGGCAGTAGGTTAAGTAATAACACTTATTCGTCGCCTATACCCTGTTCTCGGTCTCAATCATCATATTTATCTTTTTTCTCTTCAAATTGCCGTTCAATCAGATGTAAAACATCGCAGCTTTCCCTTCTTTTAAGTTTGGATAGTTATAATATTTTATTTCTTACTGAGACTTGGCTAACACAAAACGATTCTGATGCTTATCTTATTGGTGGTGTTAACTGCTATTCATGTTTTCGTAAGGATCGCGCTATTTCTGAAAATTTAACAAAAGGTGGTGGTGTAGCCATACTTGCACACGCATCTACTAATCCGATATTAGTTGACTCTTTTAGTGCCCTTTACATTGAATCATTGATTATAGATATACACCCCTCATCGAATAATTTTCCCCGCATTCGCATAGCTGTGGTTTATAGAGCACCAAATTGTCCTTCTTCATCTCTTGATTTGTTAATTGCATTCCTTACTAAGTATTCAAACGACGGTATACCATTCATTATTAGTGGTGATTTCAATTTAGCAGATATTAAATGGGATAGCTTATCATCCTCTACTCCAAATGAATTCTTAACCTTCATTTGTGATCTAAAATTTAATCAATATGTAACTTTTCCTACTAGGGGCAATAATATACTAGATTTAGTTTTTTGTAACGTAGATTGTATCTCTTCAGTCTCACCTGCAATACCTTTCAGTGATCACACTAGTATTTCGTTCTCATTCAATTTAGATATTAAAGATTCAACGAAACAAGTATTGTCTCGCAATTATCGTTTGGCTAACTGGAATCAAATTATTAATGAAATATTTCATCATGATTGGACAATAGCGCTTTCTTCCCTTGATGCAAATCAATCTTTTGATTACTTCTCTGATTTTATTAATTACATTCTTGAGCTCTACGTCCCACGTTCAAATGCTGTTTCATGTAAATATCCACGCACTCTTAGGATACTCTATGGTAAATGCAAGCGGATTCACTCCATATCTCCAAATAGTCATTTAGCCTTTGAACTTAAGAAACGTCTTGATAGAGCTTTGCTTAGATACGATTGCTCCAATGAAGTGCAGTCACTTAAAGATAGAAAACTGTATTTTAAGCTCACTAAAGATCGTTTAAATTCTCCAAAACTTATAGCGAATAAGTCTCGAGGGACTTTTCGGTGTGTGGCTATTAGGTGTATAACTAGCAAATACGATTTGTAATTGATTATACAATTTTATCGTTTTAGGAGACTAGAAATACAAAAGATATATAATGAATAAAAGGTTAGGTTACAACAATACAAGCTTGATTTGGTCGACGACGTAGATTATTAGGACATCAGTTGATTCCTATTAGGACATCTCACGACTCGCACCTCAAACTTGGGTAATTAAACAACAATAATGAAATAGAGAGCAAACGGGGAATGAACGATTCGCACAATAATGATATGAATAGCGAAAGAACAAAGGGGGCAAGACTATCAAAGGGATAAAAGGATGATAGGAATGAAGAGCGAAGACGGCATCAAGAAGAGGAGTGACGACGGAACAAATAGGGCATCGATGAAGAGCGAAAAAGGAACGAAAAGGACATCAATGAACGACGGCTAAGAGGACGAACATCGAGAGAGGAAAAGGAATGGAAAGGACATCAACGAGCGAAAGACTAGAGTTGATAGGATATAGACAAACAGAATATATGGACAATTCGTGAGAGATACACTATACATTCGGACTTGATGAGCAATAAATAGTGAGAGAAAAGGAGGTAAATGTGTGATAAGTATGGATGAATAAGAGGTAAATGAGGTAGAAGGATAATATGTGTGAAGAAAAGTGACGTACGTGTCATAAAGGTTGAATGGGAAGAGAAAGAGTGATGAGAGAATGCCAAGTCATCATAGCCATTTGCATATTGCTCTTTTCTACCATAGTCAGATATTGTAAGACCGGGTAATAGAGTGCGCTAGAGCGCAATTCTGACTCGTGTTTGATTAAGTAGTGATCATAATCGCTACACTCCCGCCCCAGAGAAAGAGTAGAGCATCGAGGATAGATGAGGATACACAAAGGTATTGATGTTGGTTAAGGATGATTCACACACGGCGGTTCAATGAAGAGAAATCCCTACATTTAACTTTGGCTTGAAGGCTCTTGCATTACGAAAAATCGGCAAAGTTGATTTGCACTGGGCGGGATTCGAACCTACGAGGTTCGGATCTCTAAACAAAAGCTCTATCCACTAAGCCATCTCGGCATGTCTCGTGAATCGTAAAACTCGATGATAGGTCTAGTCAGAAGCGAGCGCCCAGATATACCGTAATCAACTTTTGCGCTGCTCATCATCACTCAGTTTGCGATACTTTCTTTCTCAGGCAAGAGCTTCTTAGTTACTATCATTGAGCCGCCGTGTCACAAACTTGTGTTGAGGTAAAGAGGAAAGATGTTTATATCAATTATAGGATAAAGATCAAAGATCATAGATCATAGATGACTATATGCAGGAAACGATGAATAGGAGGAATGAAGTGTCGATATAAGATATAAGAAACGTTCATAAGCTTATAAAGATCATATTATCTTCTTGAGGTAAATCACAGTGAATACTCATAGAAATACTATTAAGTTTAGAAAGGATTATGGTTGAACTTAACTTCATGTAGTAACCATAAGTTTATGAATAATCTTGAATAGCATAGAGCAAATCTTGACTAAGATAGAGTGAAATCAATTAATAGATAGAATACACTTATCATCATATGATTATCATATGATATAGTAAAGGATAATACTTAATGGGAGTCTTCTAGACTTCCTCCCCACTACAAGAATAGTGAGATAACTTGATACTATGTAAATGGAAGTTATCTAGCTGTATTGAATAGTAGAGATAGAGGATGAGATAGTAATACTGATGAGAATGTAGTAGAATGGTACTAGAATAGAGTAAGAGTTGATGGCTATATAATAAGGTGAGGTTAGATGTAATGATAGAAGAGATTATATGATAGCGGACGACAATAATGATGACTACAAAAAGAGTAGTCCAATCAAGTAGTCCTAAGGTGGCTTTAGAAGACTTCGCCTTAGACCATGCCGTCATAACACTCGTCTTCGGTTTCACTACTTCTGCTTTATCATGATAATGAGTTGTATTATCATAAGAAGGTAGATTACATGTACGAACTGATATTTGTAATGGTATAAGTAAGTGATATGGTCTTTTAATCATACGATCGGATAGAGATCCAAGAGTTACTTCATTACTTTCAAATGACAACACCATATTATCGATATAAGTAGAATCTATTTTGGATAATGTCTGATCATTTCCATGATCTGATTTAGCTTTATTCAAATAGTGTCGAATAGTGCTGGCTAGAGTACATGAAGATTGATTGATGTCTAAGGGTCCATAGTGAATAGTGAATCGATAGTGATTGACATTATCATGAGAGAATGGAAAAGATAGATCCTTAGTCCACAGTGGTGTAGTAATCTTATCTGGACAAAGAACTGATTGATGAGCTAAGTAATGGATAATAAATCGATCAAATCGATATCTTGATAGTTCTTCAATGTGACCTATGGATTGTTGATCTCTTATCAATTGATCATGAAACGATCGATGGTCTTGAATCGTGGATAGTTTGGTCAAATTGTGATCTTGAGATTTGCATACCATTGCATAATTATCATAATTATCAGAGTGATGATTGTCTCGTAGACAATACTTGACTGCATATTCACTATAATTATATTGAATGGTATCAGATAAAGGATAATCAACAAGAGCATCTTCATGTTTTCTCACTTGATTCTCTGTCACAGTTTCTGGTTGAGACGATGGTTCGATAGCTAAGGATCTTTCATTTGTAGTAATGATGTCATTATCATTTAACAAGTTAGTTGAGACAACCGATGGTTCATCTATTAACTGTTCACTATCTGTATGAATAGAGACATGATTAATATGTGAGATGATATCATCATAAGGAGTATCTTTGGATTTGTTCAAATGATATGAATTCTCTGAATCGATCGATGGTTTATCGATTAACTGTTGGTTACCAGAATGAATAGAGATATGATAATTATGCAAGGTGATATCGTCATTAGGATTATCTTTGATGGCTGAACGAGTTTGTCGTCCACCAATTACGTATCCAAATGCTGATTCATGTAATCGAAGACCACTAGGTAGTGTATATGAGGATAAAGAATGGAGATTATCAATAGTGTTGTGAACACCTAACAATATTTCAGGTTCTATTTTTCCTGATCGATTTGGAGTATCAGATAGATAGATATTATTGTTGCTGATGAACACTCTGTCTTGTGAGGATAGCTTAGTAATAAATATCGGGTTGACTACTGGGCCCTCTATGACTAGTGCTTCTACTTGATATCCTTTTCTATCTACAGTATTGAGTGTAAATGAAGCGATATCATAGGATTTCTTGCTTGTATTCACTCCAGTAGCTAGATTCAGTCGAAGTTGCTCAGTACGTATAATGGGTATCTGTAGATTGTCAACTAAGGATCTACTTATCAATGAAACTTCAGCTCCTGTGTCTAGTAGTGCATGTACTTTCTTATGATGATATAGATTAGATATGGAAGGAGTGATAGTATCATTATGAGGGATCAAAGAGGTTCTTATAGTTAATAATCGATGACTATCTTTAAGAGTTGATGATGTTCCATTCGTAAGTACAGAAGCTGTTGTGAGTGAGTTATCAGGTATTTGAGAACATAAGGCTATCGAATGTGTGCCATTACACCTCTTACATCTTTTATTACATGAACTTGTTAAATGATCTGGAGATAAGCAACAATAACATAGATTCTTGGAGGATATTATCAGTTTACGATCATTGAGTGAGGATACTTTTCTACAACTAGATGAATTTGTGTGGTTGCCACAAAACACACACGTATTTTTGTTGAGAATAGGTGGTGATTGTATAGACTCCTCAATATTATTTGTATTCAGGTGAGTATTACAATTAGGAGGTTGTATCTGATCATTCATATCGGAGAAAGAAACTCGATCATGAATATCATGGAAGGATAGATGAGACATATTATTATTTAGATGAGAAACATTAGCAGAAGTATATGCTCCAGAGGCTATATTAACTCTAATATCTTCTCTTATATGTTTCAATAGATATCTGAGGGCTTCATCAGCCTTGAATATATTGTTGGCTCTATGAATGGATTGTCTATAATGTAGATTGAATTTATTAATAACAGTGAAGGCTGGAAGTGAGGTGTTCATATCATAATACTTCAATTGTTCCACTAAAGCTAATAGTTCTCGTGCCAAATCTAATTGATGCTGTGGATTCTCGGACTTAGCCTGAATACTATGTATCGATTGATGAAGAGCTGCTAATGATTCTCTTGCATCACCATATTCATGTCTAAGTGCATCTATAGCTATAGAGAGACATAAGCCATTAGGAGGGTACATTTGAACAACAGATAGAGCTTCACCACTAAGGTGCTTCAAGAGATAGAGATGTTTCTCAGTATCAGTCAATTCTGATCGATTCATGTACACACTATGAAATAGGGAAATGAAGGTAGCAAAGGAAGCTCTATTTTCACCACTAAAGGTTGGTATTTGAAGAGGATCAAGAGGTGGTTTCATTGATTGATTAGATGATAACATGCACATAGATTGTCTAGGCAAAGGTGTAGGAATGGTAATATCGATCTGTCTAGATGTTGAAATAGACATTCTAGGCGAAGGTGTATGAACGATACTATCTCTTTGTCCAGATGTTGAAATAGACATTCTAGGTAATGGGGTAGGCACGATGTTATCGATTGGTCTAATCATAGTGCTAGGTTGAACAGTAGCTATAGCGGTATGGATAGATGAATTATTACGACGACGACGACGCCGTGTAGTCGTACTAGTGCTAGATCCACTTGTGCTGATCTCAGAGTCTCTACTTAGAGTACTACTATTAGAGCTATCACGTGTATCCTTAACTTCTCTAGTTCTACAAACAGTACGACTAGATTCACTACGTTTAGTCTTAGTCTTAGATCGTTTCTTTCTCTGTCTCGACTCGCGACTAGGAGTCCTTTCTATTGATCGATTGAGGATCAGAGTACTACTGGTACGTTCTAGTGCTGATTTAGCATTGGATATGAGGGAATCGATACTCGAACTAACTGTTAGACTTGATCTGATGATGGTATTGGAAGGATCTCGAGAGTGTTGAAATCGACGTAGATACTCTGACTCTTCTAAGGAATTACTTTCTGTAATGAGGTGAGATAGATCATCTTGATGTATTTTATACGAAGAGAATTTGACCTCCAAACTGGATGCTAATGATCGATATTGTCTAGATAGACTATTATAGTCGTTTATTGTATCACATTGAGATATATGATCTATCAGGTTTTCCATTTCCTTCAGTTTAGCTACAATGAAAGTGAGTTCAGCATCGAGCTCTTCGTAATAAGCACTGTACTCGCTTTCGAAAGTCATCTTACAGGATAATGAAATGATAGGATAATAGGATATATTCTATAGTACTTGTAGGATAAAGTTGACTAATAGGATATAATAGTATGCCTGCTAGGGCAAGAGGAGAATAGGTTGCCTGCTAGGGCAAGAGGAGAATAGGTTGCCTGCCACGCGGAATTGGATTATTAATTTGGCCGATGCACCATATAGCGAATAAGTCTCGAGGGACTTTTCGGTGTGTGGCTATTAGGTGTATAACTAGCAAATACGATTTGTAATTGATTATACAATTTTATCGTTTTAGGAGACTAGAAATACAAAAGATATATAATGAATAAAAGGTTAGGTTACAACAATACAAGCTTGATTTGGTCGACGACGTAGATTATTAGGACATCAGTTGATTCCTATTAGGACATCTCACGACTCGCACCTCAAACTTGGGTAATTAAACAACAATAATGAAATAGAGAGCAAACGGGGAATGAACGATTCGCACAATAATGATATGAATAGCGAAAGAACAAAGGGGGCAAGACTATCAAAGGGATAAAAGGATGATAGGAATGAAGAGCGAAGACGGCATCAAGAAGAGGAGTGACGACGGAACAAATAGGGCATCGATGAAGAGCGAAAAAGGAACGAAAAGGACATCAATGAACGACGGCTAAGAGGACGAACATCGAGAGAGGAAAAGGAATGGAAAGGACATCAACGAGCGAAAGACTAGTTGATAGGATATAGACAAACAGAATATATGGACAATTCGTGAGAGATACACTATACATTCGGACTTGATGAGCAATAAATAGTGAGAGAAAAGGAGGTAAATGTGTGATAAGTATGGATGAATAAGAGGTAAATGAGGTAGAAGGATAATATGTGTGAAGAAAAGTGACGTACGTGTCATAAAGGTTGAATGGGAAGAGAAAGAGTGATGAGAGAATGCCAAGTCATCATAGCCATTTGCATATTGCTCTTTTCTACCATAGTCAGATATTGTAAGACCGGGTAATAGAGTGCGCTAGAGCGCAATTCTGACTCGTGTTTGATTAAGTAGTGATCATAATCGCTACACTTGCAACTCCAGGTATCGTTGATTCAAATGGCGCATCACTAGTTACTGATAAAGAAAAGTGTAATGCTTTTGCTAATTTTTTCTCTTCAGTTTTGACTCCGCCCCAACTTTCTCCTCTTCCTAAACAATCATCAAATGTTCCTTTATTCGAATCTATTTCATTCTCTGCCACAGATATTTCTCTAGCAATCTCGAAATGGCACCGAAAATTAATTTATCGCCAGATGGGATCCCAAATATAGTTTATGTTAAATGCAAATATGCAATGATATCACCACTTCTAATAATTTTCAATAAAAGTATGCTCTCCGGTATGGTTCCTGAACTATGGAAAAAAGCATTAGTCAAACCAATCCCGAAAGCATCTGGTAATAATTCGATTACAAACTTCAGGCCTATCTCTCTAACATGCTCTATTACGAAAATTTTTGAGAAAATTCTAATTGAGAAAATTGTAGAACATATGAATGTATTTGACCTTTTTGATGCTTGTCAGGCTGGATTCAGAAGTAAAAGATCTACAGCAACTCAACTAGTTGAAACATGTTCATACTATCTCTCACTCCATTCTAAGAAAAAATCTTTCGACACAGTATTCTTTGATTATAAAAAAGCATTTGACTCCATAGATCATCGATTATTACTATACAAACTTTCACTCTTAGGTTTTCCCGACAATTTGATCTCATGGTTTCACGCGTATCTTGATAGGAGGTTACAATATATTGTTATCAATGACTGTTTATCATCTCCTGCTGTCGTAACATCAGGTGTTCCTCAAGGCTCATGCATAGGTCCTCTCCTTTTTATTTTATATATCAACGATATGGGTAATGTTATTCCCAATTCTGTCCATTATGGAATTTATGCGGATGATTTAAAAATTTATGCTGAGGTTCCCGCGCACACTAGTGATTTGCAAAAGGCTATTGATAATATATCTGATTGGGCTGATGCTTGGAATCTAACTCTCTCTGAGACTAAGTGCGTTGTAATGCATTACGGTAACCAAAAATCTTGTAGTGATTACTTTTTAAAGGGTTTTAAGCTTTCTTGTTCTGACGAGGTAAAGGATTTGGGTATATTAATGTCGCCTAATTTAAGTTTCAAGTCCCATATTAATAAAGCTGTTCGTAAAGCCAGATCAAAAATCAATATTCTATTTAGAACTTTCCGTAGTCGCGAAATTGAAGTCTACAAAGCCGCTTATACGTCTTTTATATTACCTATTATTAGCTACGGATCTGTCGTTTGGAATTCTAAAAGATCTGGATTGACTAAAGAGATTGAATCCGTTCAAAGAGATTTTACTCGAAGACTATTCAGTCGTTGTTCTATTCCTTATGATACATATCTCAATCGTGTTCACTTTCTAGATTTAATTACACTCGAACATAGACACGTGATTGCAGATTTACTTTTCCTATATAATTCAATCCATCAAAATTATGAGTACAATTGCTCTTTCCTCTTTAAAGTTGTTCCCGCTTTGCATCTGAGAAACGGCAATTCGTTGAGAATCATTCTACCCTTCAAAATATCAACCACTTCCCATTCAACACTAGCCTCACGAACTATTGATATTTGGAATAATCTCCCTGATGCTATTGTGCAGGCGTCACCAGCAGTCTTTCGTAATCATGTAAAAAATATACCATATAATGTGATTGTCCCTGAGGCACATATTCATTCATGAAATGTCTGAGAAGGTAAGATTCCTACTGCCTCTTCCTCCAACCCCCGTCTTCCCACATTTCACCGATTCGCCTTGGCGACGGACATCCTTCAAAAACACTTATCTAACAGATATTCCCGATCCCATCCCGATACGTTCACTTGAAGGAATAAATATTATTATTATATTATTATTATTATTTCTTTCTTTCTTTCTTTCTATATTTCCTTCTCTCTTTCTTTCCTTCTTTCTTTCTTTCCTTCTTTCTTTCTTTCTATATTTCTTTCTTTCTTTCTTTCTTTCTATATTTCTTTCTTTCTTTCTTTCTATATTTCTTTCTTTCTTTCTTTCTTTCTTTCTTTCTTTCTTTCTTTCTTTCTTTCTTTCTTTCTTTCTATATTTCTTTCTTTCTTTCTTTCTTTCTATATTTCTTTCTTTCTTTCTTTCTATATTTCTTTCTTTCTTTCTTTCTTTCTTTCTATATTTCTTTCTTTCTTTCTTTCTTTCTTTCTTTCTTTCTTTCTCTCTTTCTTTCTTTCTTTCTTTCTTTCTTTCTCTCTTTCTTTCTTTCCTTCTTTCTTTCTTTCCTTCTTTCTTTCTTTCCTTCTTTCTTTCTTTCTTTCTTTCTTTCTTTCTTTCCTTCTTTCTTTCTTTCTTTCTATATTTCTTTCTTTCTTTCTTTCTTTCTTTCTTTCTCTCTTTCTTTCTTTCTATATTTCTTTCTTTCTTTCTTTCTTTCTTTCTTTCTCTCTTTCTTTCTTTCTTTCTTTCTTTCTTTCTCTCTTTCTTTCTTTCCTTCTTTCTTTCTTTCCTTCTTTCTTTCTTTCCTTCTTTCTTTCTTTCTTTCTTTCTTTCTTTCCTTCTTTCTTTCTTTCTTTCTATATTTCTTTCTTTCTTTCTTTCTTTCTTTCTTTCTCTCTTTCTTTCTTTCTTTCTTTCTTTCTTTCCTTCTTTCTTTCTTTCCTTCTTTCTTTCTTTCCTTCTTTCTTTCTTTCCTTCTTTCTTTATTAAAGAATTCGTGACACGTCAATATTTTAGCGCAATTTATCGTGTCATATACCACGTGAAAGAGCAAAAAAATCTGAATAATGTACACTTCCGTTCATGTCAAGCTGTAATCTTTTGTTGATTCTACAATGCCCTAAGTACAAAAGTAACTTTCACTCTGATAAGAACAAAACAATTCCTGACATGAAAAATCTTCAGCGAAACCCAGCGTGTCATATACCAAACGAAAGAGCAAAAAATTCTGAATAATTTAAAACGTTCCATGTTGAACAACGGCCGCTCCAGCCGAATTAACAACAGTGAACCATACGTTGTTGGCATTAAAGAATTCGTGACACGTGTCAACACGAGTGTGGTTCTCACTATTAAAAAGGATTTTTCTCGGGACTTCTGTCTCAGAAAAGAATATCAAAACAGTTTCCTAATCACACTCTGTCTTATTTCCCCGGGAGTTCTCTCCTCTTGTGGCTGAATTACGATGTGATAGCTGTTAGGTTAAACTATATGAAGATATTTAGATATTTATATAAATATTTATTGAATATAGAAGATGAAGAGAGGCAATAGATTAGCTGTGGCGGAAGCATATGAAAGCATAGGGAAGGGAAGACAATAAAGAGCTTGGGAGGAGTGTCATTCTAATCTTAAGAGATATATAGATGCGGCGTTGTCAGAGCAATATTAAGACTAGGTAAGCTAGAGGTGCTAGAGGTGGGGGATACGGTATTCCTTCTCCAACGGCGAACCTACTGGTTCACGGACGTTGGGGAGAGGAGTCCTTCTGGACTACGGTAGGAGGCGTAACCTCCGTTCCCGCAGGAGCCAGTGTACCCCTCTCCGGGAAACCGGAGAGCAGACGCGCAACGAAAGCAAAGAGGTAAAAGAAGCTCTCTCCGCCCCGAAACCGGGCCTTTTATACTCATCCCAGATCACTCTCCATGCCTAACACCTCCACCAAACACACGGTCTCTCATGCACTTTTAAACTACGGTAGTCCTTATTTCTAAGGCGCCAGACATTCATTAATCTTCTTGTCACGCTCTGAAACACTCCTCCCGCGCTCCCTCAAGTCTATCTGATGGATATCCCTAGACGGCCAGACTTTGATGGATGGCATTGCACTTTACGAGATAGAAGGTTTCTTTCGAAAGGGTAGAAATAGAAGCTCAAAGATCAAACATGCAAGACCTAGTTGCTAAAGATTACGGTATCAATAACAATTAATATTACATATGATAATTACTATGACATCCCCCTTCGTTTTCAAAGCTTGCGCCCTCGTAAGCTACAAAAAAATGAGATAGCATAAGCTAAAGCATGGACAATAGATTAGCGAATACAAAAAAAAGAACAATTGAAAAATTTAATCTTGGTCGACATTAGCTTGACGTTTCTCATCCTCGAACGCTGCTCGATACGGCTTGATTCGATCCATGTGCACTATGTCTATGCCTTTGTGCAACCTGAGAGCTAGATTAGGTCTTTGTATCATAACTATGTCAAAAGGACCTTTATATTGGTTTTGAAGTTTTCCTGCGATCTCATCTCTTACTTTGTCGCCTATTTCAAAATCCTTGCGCTTAACATTTCCATGATCATCATACTTTCTCTTTCTCTCGTCAGTCTTTCTCTTAATGTTTTCATGAGCGATTCGTCTAATTCTGGCTAAATCTTCTTTCAAACGATGATCATAAGTTATGTCTTCACAATAGGTTTGTTTAGGCATTGCAATATCAAGAGGTGTTTGCGCTTCTCTTCCATGAACTAAATAGAATGGACTAAACTCAGTTGTTGCATGTTTGCTTGTATTATAAGCAAAAGTAACCATAGGAAGGTGATCATCCCAGTCATCAACCTTTTCTGAACAATATTGTCTAAGTAATTGTTCTAATATACCATTGAATCGTTCAACTTGACCTTGTCCTGTTTTGTGCATTGCCGTAGTTCTAATATGAGATGTCCCTAGTGTTTTGCACATAGATTCATAAATTGCGCTTACGAAGTTTGTTCCTCTATCAGTTATTATTTGTTCGGGGACTCCGTGTTTAGAAACTACGTCTTGGATAAAACTTTTGGCTACTGTATCTGTTTTCTGATCCGGTATAGCTGACGTTATCGCATATTTAGTGAAGCTACAGATTGAAACTAAGATGAATTTGTTTCCTGAAAGTGTTTGTTGTAAAGGACCAACAACATCAATATGAACACGTTCAAAAGGTCTTTCTGGAGTTTTCCATTTTCCTAATTCTTCTTTTCCCATATCCATTGGAATGAATTTACGTTTTTGACAAATGTCACAAGTTCTAACATGTATGCGTATATCTTTTCGCATATCGTTCCAAATGAATCTCTTCTCTATTTTATTGAATGTTTTGTCTATTCCTAAATGTCCTCCCGAAAATGAGTTACAATGGAAGTAATCCATGATTTGTTCTTTTATTTCACCGTTTTCATCTAATACTATGACATCGTCATCATATCTTCTCTTTCGAAATAATACACCCTCTCTAACCGTGTGTTTCTCTGCTCTTTTCCTTGTTATTGCATCGTCAGGACGTCCACACGTGAGATGTTGAATCAGATCTCTGATCCAAGGACAATTTACCTGTTCTTGCTTAATCTTATCTGCATTAGGTATATCAATGTTATTGATTGAATTAATAAAATTAACTGAATGTGTTTTTGTGATTGGTGGATATCTAGATAAACTATCAGCTAATTTATTCTTTTTCCCTGGTCTATAAATAATATCAACATCCATTTCTTGAATACTACACTGATATTTGGCTAGAACTCCTGTTAGATCTTTACGTTTAAACATTGCTGTTAATGGAGAATGATCAGTGATTATTGTAGTTTTAGCTCCTGTGATATAAGGTTTGAATTTTTGAATAGCAAAGGCTATTGCCAGTGCTTCCAATTCTAGAGCTACATAACGTGATTCGGTTTTATTAAGTGTACGACTTTCGTATGCTATTGGATGAAGTTCATTATTTTCATTCTTTTGCAAAAGTATGGCTGCGATTGCGGTTCCACTAGCATCTGTTTCGATTTGAAATGGAAACCCTTGAGTTTTTCGAATGAGTAAATCATTTCAGGTGACCATTTTATTGGATTTTCTTGTGTTGTTGCCTCATGCAAAGGTGCGGCAATTCTTGCAAAATTCAAAAAGAATCTGCGAAAGTAACTACACGCTCCTAGAAATCCTCTCATTTCAGTTACTGTAGTTGGTCTTGGATAGTCTCTGATACTTCTTACTTTCTCTGGATTGACCCTGAGGCCCTGATACAATGAATCCCAAAAACTTAACAGAGGTTGATGCCCATTGGCATTTGTCTAAACGAGTCTTTAATCCAAATTCAGCAATCTTTCTAAGCACTTCTTCAACATCCCTCAGGTGTTTATCCTTATTATCTGATGCTATAATAACGTCATCGATATAGATAAAGATTGAAGCTTGAATTTGTCTTTTTAAATCTTCCATTACTCTTTGAAAAGTAACGGGTGCTCCAGATAAACCCATGGGCATTCTTAAGAATTCATATGCGCCTAAGAAAGATGAAAAAGCTGTTCGTTCTATATGCGCCTCTTCCATTGGAATCTGGAAGAATCCCGATTGGAAATCAAAGGTTGTGTATAATGTTTTGCCTGCTGTTAGATCAAGGATCTCCGTTATATTTGGCAAAAGATAAGTTGCTTTCTTTGTGATACTGTTTACTTTTCTATAATCTATAGCAAAACGCCAAGATTTCTTATCAGCTTTTCGAACTAGAATAATAGGCGATGAGAATAGCGAATTTGAAGGTCTTATTATGTTATCTGCTAATAGTTGAGCTATTTGTTTTGCAATTTCTTCTCTTTGTTCTAATGGTACTCTATGAGGTCTTTGAGCTGGTATGGGAGCGGTTTCATCTATGTCTATTCTATGCCTGATGGATCCAGTATAACATCCTATTCTTCCATCCGAACCAACAAATGCTGCTCTATTGTCATTAATAATTTTTCTCAATCTGTTTTTACCTACTTCTGATAGAGCGGCTTTATCTAGATTCAAATCTTTTGTCATATCTGTATCTACTTTATCGAGCATGGGTAATCTAGGCAATCTATCTTCCCATCTAGCTTCTGGTGGTACATAATTAAATGGGTCTGGAGGTATATAATTAACTGAGTTTTGCTGAACCATGTAAGCTACTTGATTACCCTGAGGTGGCACGATTTCAGCGACAGCTATACGTTGCCCTGCCCAGATTTTAACATTTTCTTTTGATGGATTTAGAAGTCTAATATGAACTTTTCCATTCTCTTTCGGTTTAACCAATGTTCTACCTACGACGACTTTTTTCTGCAATTTCAAGCTTATTATTTGGTTTGATTAGTAATTCTTGCTCATCTCCAAAATATCCTTCTATCTCTCCCATCACTACATTATCTGATCTCGGTTCAAGAACATTAGTTTCCAATAATCTAACTTCTATCTCTTTCTGCATCGAGAATACGTTCTCTAGTTTTTGAGTAGGTTGCTTTCCTATTAACACGTTTCCGTTTTGGAAAGTGATGTCTACACCGTTTCTGTTCATTGAAAAGATAAAATCAGCTCCTAACAGACAAGGTGCGGGTGATAAATGATCTTCTGTAACGTACAAAATATGTTTCAACGGTTTGTTTGCTAAATGAATCCACATTTTAACTGTTGCGATAAAATCAAGGGTTGATCCATTAGCTGTAACCGCTCTCCATTTTGGTGGTGGTGATACGTCTGTTATTCCTAACGACTTGATGGTACTAAGTCTCACAATTGAAACAGATGCGCCAGAATCGAGTAAAGTAGGGATTTCTTTGATAAATGAAGAGTCTACTCCTTGCTCTTTCACTGATATATAAGGAAGTTTGTTTTCTTTTGTTGTTATTGCTGCTAACAACATTTCCCGTTGTAATTCATACAAATCAACCTTCCTTCGAATATAAGATTTATAAGCTTGTTCTATTTCCTCTTCAGGAGCAGATACTTCTATACTATTAATTCCTCTATTACCATCAGCTTCCTCTATATTATTAATACCAGCGAGCTTTTTCGTTCTATCCATTGCTGCTTTCAAATTTTTCCTTTCTACAAACGACAATGCCTTCCTTTTGATGTAACACATGCCTAGGAAATAAATCAACGGTATTCCGATAACTACAGACAATATTATTCCTAGTGCAATGAAGAAAGTTTTATAGATTTTATCTTTCACTTTATCAAAAGTTCCTCCAACGTTTTCTTTCACTTCATTTACTACTTTTTCCGTTGCATTGACCACATTTTCAAACTTTTCTTTTATTTTGTCCTCTGCATCATTAATTGCAAATGCTGCGCTATCGATTTGTTTAGATATTTCTGTTTTAGCTGAATCGAACATAGCTATAAATGATGATGGGATAGTCATATTTGCATATGTGATCTCTCTTTTGAATACTATTTTACCGAGTTGAGGGGATTGTAACTGCCTATTATCATTTTCAATTAAATATACCTGATTTTCTAACGAGTATCTATTAGGATCAAAAGTCTCACAATCAACAGGAGTATCATCTTTCATTATCTGTCCTGTCTTTGTGTTCACAAACATTATCATTCCTTCTACTCTAATCGGTAAACTATTATAACAACGGTCTCCAATTAAAAAAACTTTCTATTTTCTTTTTCATATAAATTTGTTCTGGATAAACACTTTCGCATTGTGAAATAGCTACTGTATTTTCGCCTACGGCTGTTGCCGTTATATCTTCGCGTTGTAATAGCAATCTCATGGCAAAAGTTGCATCCAAATACAAACTTTCTCTTACAATTCGCATCCTCTCTTTCTTTTGCATGCAAATTTTCTCATATCTCTCTGCGATACCTATTGGTCTTGGTGGACTTTGGCCTAGAAATTCTCTAAAAGTCCATGGTGCCGCACTTGGAATTGAGGGTATTTGTCGTGTTGTAGTTGTTGGTTTAGTTGTTGTCTGCATCTTTCTCGTTGTTGACGGGGCTGTGGTAGTAGTTGTAGTAGTTGTTGTTGTGGTTCTTTTTGTTGTCGTCGTTGTTGTAGCAGTGCTACTGATTATTTCAGGTATATTTCCTAACATTACATCATGAGGGTTACTAATTTTCTCAAAATTATATCTTTGCTCGCTTTCTCTCTGTCTTTTTAGTACCGCAAATTCCAGTTTACTTTGTTCTAATGCAGTATTAGGCCAACGTGGTAAATTAACCGGAAATCTTTCAACATTTCCCAAGGATTTCATATATTGTCTCATAGCTACATGATCCCATCCTCTGAGTTCTAGAGCATGAAGAGACAGTTGTAACGCGGAATTATGAACGATTTCTCGATCGTCTTTCTTAACTCTTGGAGAACCCTTTGTGAATTCTTTTTCTAATGCTTCATGTAAAGATGATGGATAAAAATAGATTGGTATATCATCTATAGCATCCCCAACTAACAAACGATGACCTAATGACGTTCTTCTGAACCCATTTAGCGTTGCAAATGTGTATTCTACACGTGCAACGGCTTGTCCATCAGTTTTGTTCAACTCCTTCTTAGATATTTCCAACATTTCTTCATCTAACATTTGATGCAAAAGAGTATCCATATAAGTTTTCATTTCCCTTATTCTAATAGATCTAAGTACTGCTTCGGTCAACGTCATACCATCGAAATGAGTCAATTGCCAATAAATGTCATGCCATGCTACTTTTGCTCTCTTTACGCGCTGAATAAAATGTCTATCAAACTTTTGAAAAGGATCACTCAAATTTCGTAAATTAGACCTTATTTCATCATAGATTGATTTTTCAGCAGTATATGTGAAAAATTTCTTCGTATTATTTATTTCTCTTTTCATTCTTCTCGTTCTTCCGGCTACTCCCATTAATTCTCTCATACTGTTTACCGTAGCAAATTCAGGAAAATGCACAAAAACATCGTTTTCCATTCGTATCATTTTCTTATTTTCGCAAGAATTCAATACTGCGACAGCTGGGTATTCATTCATAGGAAATAATGCTATTTGAATATCTTCCACGAGTATTACCGATTCAGAAATTTCTACTTGATATTGTCCCATTGATTTGAAGTCACAAGATGGTGGGTCATTAACTTCCCATACAACGGTTCCATTATTAGATGCGCATGTTCCACTTCCGATATTACAACGATCTACCGGACCAAAAGATGATATTATGGTATCTTCACTATTGGTTGGCTCTACTTTCTCAATAGTTCCTCTCTCTAATACCAATGTTTCTTGCAAGATACAATTCTAGGAAAAATGAGGAACTGTAGGTAAAGTATTATTCTTTGAAGTCCATCTACCACCTTTTGTCTGTGTAAGATCTTGACCATTAAATTTCTTGGTTTTAGAGATGAGTCGACATTCCTCAGGTGAAATTTTTTTTGTATTTTCTGCCGCCGTACCAAATAGGTCGACCCTAAAAAGATGTCCCCCCTCTCTGAGTCAATCGATATTTGAGATAGGAAGGCCTTTATTTGTAGTCGAGATGATAGCGGAAATAGATCAAACAGGGAAGTGGCACAAAAATGATAGATGAGAGACTGAATTGGAATCATGCGATAATGAAAAAAGTGATGCACAAAATGCAGTAAATAGAGGAAATGAAATTAATTGGATGAAAGAATTAAATGGTAAATTTTTGAAAAGAAAGAAATCAAATGTGTGCAATGTTTTGAAAATGTTTCGAATGGGAAGAAGCTCAATAAAGATAACGAAAAAAAGGGAATATGAAAAGGGAAAAGAGAAGATTAAGGGAAAAGGGGAGGGGATTCAACAATAGCTAGGAGAGTTTCGTTAATATAAAACAATGTTAAATGGAATAATCGATAAAGTCAATAACAATATTGGAAACTTCAATAAATATCCATCCAATGATCTTTGTTGGTTGTTCTCCCATTCTTGTATCGTCTTCCTTGAACCATCATATGAACGAATCTAGAAATTTAAATAATTATAAATAAATAACAACATAGTAACATAAAACATAAATATAGTGAACAACGAATTGTGTAAACGGATAACGACAAATTACTTTCACGGTCCATATTGGTGAAATGAACGATGAACGAACGTGAATAGGTAAAGAACAATGGACTATAGTATCGATTCATACAAAATGTAATATGAAACAAGTAAACAAAATAATAACACATAACAATAATCTAAACAATATCATAAAATGAGCGGAGACTTGCGGGATGACAATGTGGAGTTACAGTATATCACATTGTGTCACGCTCAGTCAGCCGGGTCAACTCTAAATATCTCGACCATAAAATCACTCGTGCGGTGTTTTGAAAAATTATGGGTGAGATAGAGAGAAATAGTGTGCTAAAGAAGAGACGCAGACAGACATATTTTTGAGGCGGTCGGAATAGCCTCAACTTCTCGTCTACCCTATTCCCTCTTGTGATCTCTCACTTTCTTTCCCTCTCTACCTCACCCCTATTTCTGTCTCTCGACTTCATAGGAATTACAGTCGAGATGAGCCCCAAAATGGAGCCGATTCCTATAGAAAAAAGAGAGAAAATAGGGTCGACCTCTTGATCTACCACCCCTATTTGGTACGGCGGCTGGTTTTATTTCTAGATTAGGACGGAAAATCTTTAAAATAGATGAAGCACATATGTTATGAGTAAATATAGTGCATTTATAAGCTTTATTTTTGAAATTATTATTTTTGGTATATATTTCAGCATATGAATTGATAGATTGAATTTGTGGAATTGTTTTGCATTCAAAGTCTTTAGGAATAGTCAAAAGAATATTTTTTTAGCATTTTCAATTAATGAAACTTTGATTAGAAGCGTTGGGAGTAGTGAAAAGCGATAAAAGCGTAGCGATTATGAATATGAAATTGACTAAATTAGGATTGCTCATACTGCGTTACATTCTGACATCATTTGATTGGTTTTGTTCAGATTCAATAAAATTGAGACCATATCTGTTTTGAGAACTGAATTGATTTCTGTATTGAGGTGGTGATTTTTTTAAAGGTTGTTTAAAACTTTCGATAGTTCCTCTGTTTTCTTTTCAATACGTCTTTTGCATCAATTATCTTATCCTTACTTTGTCTCTTACTAATAATGATTGTGCACCATGTATATTTTACTCCCAGGAGGTTAAGAGATTCAAGAGATTGAGGATTGTGTAAAATAGAGTCTTTTTTTAAAATTTCTGTTTTACTTTCAAAAGTTCATGATTCCGCAACACGAAAGAATGGCATATAAATAGACTTTGAATTAGTAAAATTAGAATTGGATTAATGAATGAAATGAAATGTAAATATTGTCCTCAGATAACACAAAATGTGTCGCAATTATTATTCATATTATTTAAATTAAATGTAGTTACATTCTGCTACGATCCATACTTCACTATCTACCGTACTTCTACGGTGTTGGATCAAAGGTTCCAAACTTCACTATCTACCGTATTTCTACGGTGTTGGACCCAAGACCTTTCTACAGAACTAGTATTCAGTATGCGTCCACACCTATTCTAAATCTGTGATCAGTCAGCTGCTTTCAATATATTTATTACTTATTCAAAAACTCATCCATCCCGGATCGAGCGATTCCTATCATATGCCTCTGTATCCTTATACCGCGCCTATATTTAAGGCTATGTGGCTCATGCATGAGTTCTTTTATTCCGATGCCAAATTGCAGCTTCAAACGGTTTAAGGGACAGGGAATTAATATAATATTGCATCGGTATACCAACCTAAAGCGACATTATTCTCTTTGATTACAAAATTATTCATATTCAGGCCTGAATATATTAGCATAGTGGAATCTATCTCATAGACAATTCCCAAGGAATGTAATGGAACGTCTATGATTTGTTATCGAGGCTATTTCAAATACTATTTATTTATTTATGTTGTGCTACTTCCTCAACTATTTTTTTCTAAACATGGGAATCAATACGCTACTGGGGCCAGAGAAGGAACGAGAGGGTGTCTAGACCCTACGAGAGCGATGTTTCTCTCTCATTGTCTCTCTTCAACTCTCTCTCTTTCTCGTAGACTCGAACTCTGCTCGCACTCTGTATCTACGAAGCCCCATGAGAGTGATGTTCCTTCCTCATTGACTCTCTTCGACTCGCCCTCTCTCTCTCTTTCTCTATTTACGAAGCCCATGAGAGTGATGTCTCTCTCTCGTTGTCTCTCTTTGACTTTCTCTCTTTTTCCTCATTAATCTTTCACGTTAAATTAATTATAAACTTAATATAACTTCCTTATTACCAGAGCACCACCTAATAATAATAATAATAATCTTTATCACATTCGCACATTGGTGCGGTGAGTCATGGCAGGGGATTCTTCATAGATCAATAACGTTCAATTCTTTCTTCTATACATCGGTTCAACGGGTATATCTTGACGTTCTTTCAACATCTGTGCTCGAAGTAGAATCCAGAAAAGAATGCATTAGAAATTGAAGTTAACAACCCACGTAGCAGTAGAAGCTCCGTCCAAAGTGGCTGCATGAAGTAGGAAATACACCTCCCGGCTTTCCAAACACCTTCTGGGAGGGGATCCAACTGGGTTTCTTATCTGTTGATGTTATAGACGAGGGAAGGGATAGATGACATTGGTCAAATGGACAACAATGTCAGACCGACCGCACGCTAGACAGAAAAAGCAGAAGGATAGCAAAATTTGCAAAAATGAACATGAACAGATGTCCGTTTATGTATGAGTTCATTTTTTTTTTTCGTATTCATAATGCTATTTCGTTATTAATTGACATATTAATTTAATTTTTGGACTTCACCTTTTTCTCCATGATGAGTACCGTAATCTTGGTACTGGTGCCGTAATCTTGGCACAATGACAACAAAACAATTCGCGAAATCCGATTAAATAATACGTCAATTTAAAAAAGAAAATACGCAATGCAACCAGAAGAAGAGTCACTGGGACCTCCATGTCAACACGAGTGTGGTTCTCACTATTAAAAAGGGTTTTCTCGTGACTTCTGTCTCAGAAAAGAATATGAAAACAGTTTTCTAATCACACTCGGTCTTGTTTCCCCGGGAGTTCTCTCCTCTTGTGGTTGAATTACGATGTGATAGCTGTTAGGTTAAACTATATGGAGATATTTAGATACTTATATAAATATTTATTGAATATAGAAGATGAAGAGAGGCAATAGATTAGCTGTGGCGGAAGCATATGAAAGCATAGGGAAGGGAAGACAAGAAAGAGCTTGGGAGGAGTGTCATTCTAATCTTAAGAGATATATAGATGCGGCGTTGTCAGAGCAATATTAAGACTAGGTAAGCTAGAGGTGCTAGAGGTGGGGGATACGGTATTCCTTCTCCAACGGCGAACCTACTGGTTCACGGACGTTGGGGAGAGGAGTCCTTCTGGACTACGATAGGAGGCGTAACCTCCGTTCCCGCAGGAGCCAGTGTACCCCTCTCCGGGAAACCGGAGAGCAGACGCGCAACGAAAGCAAAGAGGTAAAAGAAGCTCTCTCCGCCCCGAAACCGGGCCTTTTATACTCATCCCAGATCACTCTCCATGCCTAACACCTCCACCAAACACACGGTCTCTCATGCACTTTTAAACTACTGTAGTCCTTATTTCTAAGGCGCCAGACATTCATTAATCTTCTTGTCACGCTCTGAAACACTCCTCCCGCGCTCCCTCAAGTCTATCTGATGGATCTCCCTAGACGGCCAGTCTTTGATGGATGGCATTGCACTTTACGAGATAGAAGGTTTCTTTCGAAAGGGTAGAAATAGAAGCTCAAAGATCAAACATGCAAGACCTAGTTGCTAAAGATTACGGTATCAATAACAATTAATATTACATATGATAATTACTATGACAGTGCGAATTGTAACGATTGCGGCGTTATCTGTCGAGTTCGCGTTACAAATGAGCGGTTGTGACTTTATATGAGTTCAGCTTGTCTTGAGCTAATTATCAGGTGTCAAATTAAATTGTAAACGTACGAATAAAGATACACCGATTCGCTCTGGTCGTACAGAGACGCAATGGATAGAGTATGCCTCCCTCTCGTTCCCCCTCCCTCTCCCTATCCCCATGCATAGATAGTCTAGACCGTAACTTGCTTGAGCCTGGATCAAATCGCATACTTTTTTCAGCCACAAATATGTAATTTGGTATGACGAATTTAGTGAACACAGTTTTATAGAGCGCACGCAACGCTGAACTAGTCACACTGGCAATTTTGGCCTATTTTTTTCTATTTTCACGATAAAAAAATCAATTTAAAATGCGATCAGGGAAATTTTAAAGTATAAATTCAGTATTCGACGTAGGCTAGACGGGTTAGGTGGCGTTGGTCGCCGTCGCGGCGGTAGGGGAGGTGTGTATGTGTCTTTTGTGTATGTGAGTGAAGAGCGATTCCCC
Organism: Parapristionchus giblindavisi; assembly: GCA_943737045.1. Classification (NCBI taxonomy): domain Eukaryota; kingdom Metazoa; phylum Nematoda; class Chromadorea; order Rhabditida; family Diplogasteridae; genus Parapristionchus; species Parapristionchus giblindavisi. The sequence goes on along the minus strand of CALSFV010000301.1, from coordinate 415,338 downwards.
CCTCCTCCTCCTCTTCTCTCTCTCTCTCTCTCTCTATCCATCTCTCACTATAACCATATCTCGGATTTACAATAAAAATATTTATGAAAAAAATTGAGCTATATCAAATAGTAGAGCATGTCGAGTCTCACCAGCAACCACAGTCACGAAAAAGTGAGAAACGGCCACAGGTATGGCCATTTCCCGCTCGAATTAGCTCATGAAAATTCGCACTTTTACCTGTACAGCATAGCGGACGTTGCGAGGCGTCGATCGCGCGCTTCTGCAGCTCGAACGGATAAGTTTGAAGCAAGTTGTGGTGATTTAAGTGCGAATTGTAACGATTGCGGCGTTATCTGTCGATTTCGCGTTACAAATGAGCGGTTGTGACTTTATATGAGTTCAGCTTGTCTTGAGCTAATTATCAGGTGTCAAATTAAATTGTAAACCTACGAATAAAGATACACCGATTCGCTCTGGTCGTACAGAGACGCAATGGATAGAGTACGCGTCCCTCTCGTTCCCCCTCCCTTTCCCTATCCCCATGCATAGATAGTCTAGACCGTAACTTGCTTGAGCCTGGATCAAATCGCATACTTTTTTCAGCCACAAATATGTAATTTGGTATGACGAATTTAGTGAACACAGTTTTATAGAGCGCACGCAACGCTGAACTAGTCACACTGGCAATTTTGGCCTATTTTTTTCTATTTTCACGATAAAAAAATCAATTTAAAATGCGATCAGGGAAATTTTAAAGTATAAATTCAGTATTCGACGTAGGCTAGACGGGTTAGGTGGCGTTGGTCGCCGTCGCGGCGGTAGGGGAGGTGTGTATGTGTCTTTTGTGTATGTGAGTGAAGAGCGATTCCCCCCTCCTCCTCCTCTTCTCTCTCTCTCTCTCTCTCTATCCATCTCTCACTATAACCATATCTCGGATTTACAATAAAAATATTTATGAAAAAAATTGAGCTATATCAAATAGTAGAGCATGTCGAGTCTCACCAGCAACCACAGTCACGAAAAAGTGAGAAACGGCCACAGGTATGGCCATTTCCCGCTCGAATTAGCTCATGAAAATTCGCACTTTTACCTGTACAGCATAGCGGACGTTGCGAGGCGTCGATCGCGCGCTTCCGCAGCTCGAACGGATAAGTTTGAAGCAAGTTGTGGTGATTTAAGTGCGAATTGTAACGATTGCCGCGTTATCTGTCGATTTCGCGTTACAAATGAGCGGTTGTGACTTTATATGAGTTCAGCTTGTCTTGAGCTAATTATCAGGTGTCAAATTAAATTGTAAACGTACGAATAAAGATACACCGACTCGCTCTGGTCGTACAGAGACGCAATGGATAGAGTACGCCTCCCTCTCGTTCCCCCTCCCTTTCCCTATCCCCATGCATAGATAGTCTAGACCGTAACTTGCTTGAGCCTGGATCAAATCGCATACTTTTTTCAGCCACAAATATGTAATTTGGTATGACGAATTTAGTGAACACAGTTTTATAGAGCGCACGCAACGCTGAACTAGTCACACTGGCAATTTTGGCCTATTTTTTTCTATTTTCACGATAAAAAAATCAATTTAAAATGCGATCAGGGAAATTTTAAAGTATAAATTCAGTATTCGACGTAGGCTAGACGGGTTAGGTGGCGTTGGTCGCCGTCGCGGCGGTAGGGGAGGTGTGTATGTGTCTTTTGTGTATGTGAGTGAAGAGCGATTCCCCCTCCTCCTCCTCTTCTCTCTCTCTCTCTCTCTCTATATCCATCTCTCACTATAACCATATCTCGGATTTACAATAAAAATATTTATGAAAAAAATTGAGCTATATCAAATAGTAGAGCATGTCCAGTCTCACCAGCAACCACAGTCACGAAAAAGTGAGAAACGGCCACAGGTATGGACATTTCCCGCTCGAATTAGCTCCTGAAAATTCGCACTTTTACCTGTACAGCATAGCGGACGTTGCGAGGCGTCGATCGCGCGCTTCCGCAGCTCGAACGGATAAGTTTGAAGCAAGTTGTGGTGATTTAAGTGCGAATTGTAACGATTGCGGCGTTATCCGTGGATTTCGCGTAACAAATGAGCGGTTGTGACTTTATATGAGTTCAGCTTGTCTTGAGCTAATTATCAGGTGTCAAATTAAATTGTAAACGTACGAATAAAGATACACCGACTCGCTCTGGTCGTACAGAGACGCAATGGATAGAGTACGCCTCCCTCTCGTTCCCCCTCCCTTTCCCTATCCTCATGCATAGATAGTCTAGACCGTAACTTGCTTGAGCCTGGATCAAATCGCATACTTTTTTCAGCCACAAATATGTAATTTGGTATGACGAATTTAGTGAACACAGTTTTATAGAGCGCACGCAACGCTGAACTAGTCACACAGGCAATTTTGGCCTATTTTTTTCTATTTTCACGATAAAAAAATCAATTTAAAATGCGATCAGGGAAATTTTAAAGTATAAATTCAGTATTCGGCGTAGGCTAGACGGGTTAGGTGGCGTTGGTCGCCGTCGCGGCGGTAGGGGAGGTGTGTATGTGTCTTTTGTGTATGTGAGTGAAGAGCGATTCCCCCCTCCTCCTCCTCTTCTCTCTCTCTCTCTCTCTCTCTCTCTCTCTCTCTATATATCCATCTCTCACTATAACCATATCTCGGATTTATAATAAAAATATTTATGAAAAAAATTGAGCTATATCAAATAGTAGAGCATGTCCAGTCTCACCAGCAACCACAGTCACGAAAAAGTGAGAAACGGCCACATGTATGGACATTTCCCGCTCGAATTAGCTCCTGAAAATTCGTACTTTTACCTGTACAGCATAGCGGACGTTGCGAGGCGTCGATCGCGCGCTTCCGCAGCTCGAACGGATAAGTTTGAAGCAAGTTGTGGTGATTTAAGTGCGAATTGTAACGATTGCGGCGTTATCTGTCGATTTCGCGTTACAAATGAGCGGTTGTGACTTTATATGAGTTCAGCTTGTCTTGAGCTAATTATCAGGTGTCAAATTAAATTGTAAACCTACGAATAAAGATACACCGATTCGCTCTGGTCGTACAGAGACGCAATGGATAGAGTACGCGTCCCTCTCGCCCCCCCCCTTCCCTCTCCCTCTCCCCATGCATAGATAGTCTAGACCGTAACTTGCTTGAGCCTGTATCAAATTGCAAACTTTTTTCTTCCACAAAAATGTAATTTGGTATGACGAATTCAGTGAACACACTTTTAGAGAGCGCACGCAATGCTGGAACAGTCAAACTGGCAATTTTGGCCTATTTTTTTTCTATTTTCACGATAAAAAAAATCAATTTAAAATGCGATCAGGGAAATTTTAAAGTATAAATTCAGTATTCGGCGTAGGCTAGACGGGTTAGGTGGCGTTGGTCGCCGTCGCGGCGGTAGGGGAGGTGTGTATGTGTCTTTTGTGTATGTGAGTGAAGAGCGATTCCCCCCTCCTCCTCCTCTTCTCTCTCTCTCTCTCTCTCTCTATCCATCTCTCACTATAACCATATCTCGGATTTACAATAAAAATATTTATGAAAAAAATTGAGCTATATCAAATAGTAGAGCATGTCGAGTCTCACCAGCAACCACAGTCACGAAAAAGTGAGAAACGGCCACAGGTATGGCCATTTCCCGCTCGAATTAGCTCATGAAAATTCGCACTTTTACCTGTACAGCATAGCGGACGTTGCGAGGCGTCGATCGCGCGCTTCTGCAGCTCGAACGGATAAGTTTGAAGCAAGTTGTGGTGATTTAAGTGCGAATTGTAACGATTGCGGCGTTATCTGTCGATTTCGCGTTACAAATGAGCGGTTGTGACTTTATATGAGTTCAGCTTGTCTTGAGCTAATTATCAGGTGTCAAATTAAATTGTAAACCTACGAATAAAGATACACCGATTCGCTCTGGTCGTACAGAGACGCAATGGATAGAGTACGCGTCCCTCTCGCCCCCCCCCCCCTTCCCTCTCCCTCTCCCCATGCATAGATAGTCTAGACCGTAACTTGCTTGAGCCTGTATCAAATTGCAAACTTTTTTCTTCCACAAAAATGTAATTTGGTATGACGAATTCAGTGAACACACTTTTAGAGAGCGCACGCAATGCTGGAACAGTCAAACTGGCAATTTTGGCCTATTTTTTTTCTATTTTCACGATAAAAAAAATCAATTTAAAATGCGATCAGGGAAATTTTAAAGTATAAATTCAGTATTCGGCGTAGGCTAGACGGGTTAGGTGGCGTTGGTCGCCGTCGCGGCGGTAGGGGAGGTGTGTATGTGTCTTTTGTGTATGTGAGTGAAGAGCGATTCCCCCCTCCTCCTCCTCTTCTCTCTCTCTCTCTCTCTCTATCCATCTCTCACTATAACCATATCTCGGATTTACAATAAAAATATTTATGAAAAAAATTGAGCTATATCAAATAGTAGAGCATGTCCAGTCTCACCAGCAACCACAGTCACGAAAAAGTGAGATACGGCCACAGGTATGGCCATTTCCCGCTCGAATTAGCTCATGAAAATTCGCACTTTTACCTGTACAGCATAGCGGACGTTGCGAGGCGTCGATCGCGCGCTTCCGCAGCTCGAACGGATAAGTTTGAAGCAAGTTGTGGTGATTTAAGTGCGAATTGTAACGATTGCGGCGTTATCTGTCGATTTCGCGTTACAAATGAGCGGTTGTGACTTTATATGAGTTCAGCTTGTCTTGAGCTAATTATCAGGTGTCAAATTAAATTGTAAACCTACGAATAAAGATACACCGATTCGCTCTGGTCGTACAGAGACGCAATGGATAGAGTACGCGTCCCTCTCGCCCCCCCCCTTCCCTCTCCCTCTCCCCATGCATAGATAGTCTAGACCGTAACTTGCTTGAGCCTGTATCAAATTGCAAACTTTTTTCTTCCACAAAAATGTAATTTGGTATGACGAATTCAGTGAACACACTTTTAGAGAGCGCACGCAATGCTGGAACAGTCAAACTGGCAATTTTGGCCTATTTTTTTTCTATTTTCACGATAAAAAAAATCAATTTAAAATGCGATCAGGGAAATTTTAAAGTATAAATTCAGTATTCGGCGTAGGCTAGACGGGTTAGGTGGCGTTGGTCGCCGTCGCGGCGGTAGGGGAGGTGTGTATGTGTCTTTTGTGTATGTGAGTGAAGAGCGATTCCCCCCTCCTCCTCCTCTTCTCTCTCTCTCTCTCTCTCTCTATCCATCTCTCACTATAACCATATCTCGGATTTACAATAAAAATATTTATGAAAAAAATTGAGCTATATCAAATAGTAGAGCATGTCGAGTCTCACCAGCAACCACAGTCACGAAAAAGTGAGAAACGGCCACAGGTATGGCCATTTCCCGCTCGAATTAGCTCATGAAAATTCGCACTTTTACCTGTACAGCATAGCGGACGTTGCGAGGCGTCGATCGCGCGCTTCTGCAGCTCGAACGGATAAGTTTGAAGCAAGTTGTGGTGATTTAAGTGCGAATTGTAACGATTGCGGCGTTATCTGTCGATTTCGCGTTACAAATGAGCGGTTGTGACTTTATATGAGTTCAGCTTGTCTTGAGCTAATTATCAGGTGTCAAATTAAATTGTAAACCTACGAATAAAGATACACCGATTCGCTCTGGTCGTACAGAGACGCAATGGATAGAGTACGCGTCCCTCTCGCCCCCCCCCTTCCCTCTCCCTCTCCCCATGCATAGATAGTCTAGACCGTAACTTGCTTGAGCCTGTATCAAATTGCAAACTTTTTTCTTCCACAAAAATGTAATTTGGTATGACGAATTCAGTGAACACACTTTTAGAGAGCGCACGCAATGCTGGAACAGTCAAACTGGCAATTTTGGCCTATTTTTTTTCTATTTTCACGATAAAAAAAATCAATTTAAAATGCGATCAGGGAAATTTTAAAGTATAAATTCAGTATTCGGCGTAGGCTAGACGGGTTAGGTGGCGTTGGTCGCCGTCGCGGCGGTAGGGGAGGTGTGTATGTGTCTTTTGTGTATGTGAGTGAAGAGCGATTCCCCCCTCCTCCTCCTCTTCTCTCTCTCTCTCTCTCTCTCTATCCATCTCTCACTATAACCATATCTCGGATTTACAATAAAAATATTTATGAAAAAAATTGAGCTATATCAAATAGTAGAGCATGTCGAGTCTCACCAGCAACCACAGTCACGAAAAAGTGAGAAACGGCCACAGGTATGGCCATTTCCCGCTCGAATTAGCTCATGAAAATTCGCACTTTTACCTGTACAGCATAGCGGACGTTGCGAGGCGTCGATCGCGCGCTTCTGCAGCTCGAACGGATAAGTTTGAAGCAAGTTGTGGTGATTTAAGTGCGAATTGTAACGATTGCGGCGTTATCTGTCGATTTCGCGTTACAAATGAGCGGTTGTGACTTTATATGAGTTCAGCTTGTCTTGAGCTAATTATCAGGTGTCAAATTAAATTGTAAACCTACGAATAAAGATACACCGATTCGCTCTGGTCGTACAGAGACGCAATGGATAGAGTACGCGTCCCTCTCGCCCCCCCCCCCCCTTCCCTCTCCCTCTCCCCATGCATAGATAGTCTAGACCGTAACTTGCTTGAGCCTGTATCAAATTGCAAACTTTTTTCTTCCACAAAAATGTAATTTGGTATGACGAATTCAGTGAACACACTTTTAGAGAGCGCACGCAATGCTGGAACAGTCAAACTGGCAATTTTGGCCTATTTTTTTTCTATTTTCACGATAAAAAAAATCAATTTAAAATGCGATCAGGGAAATTTTAAAGTATAAATTCAGTATTCGGCGTAGGCTAGACGGGTTAGGTGGCGTTGGTCGCCGTCGCGGCGGTAGGGGAGGTGTGTATGTGTCTTTTGTGTATGTGAGTGAAGAGCGATTCCCCCCTCCTCCTCCTCTTCTCTCTCTCTCTCTCTCTCTATCCATCTCTCACTATAACCATATCTCGGATTTACAATAAAAATATTTATGAAAAAAATTGAGCTATATCAAATAGTAGAGCATGTCCAGTCTCACCAGCAACCACAGTCACGAAAAAGTGAGATACGGCCACAGGTATGGCCATTTCCCGCTCGAATTAGCTCATGAAAATTCGCACTTTTACCTGTACAGCATAGCGGACGTTGCGAGGCGTCGATCGCGCGCTTCCGCAGCTCGAACGGATAAGTTTGAAGCAAGTTGTGGTGATTTAAGTGCGAATTGTAACGATTGCGGCGTTATCTGTCGATTTCGCGTTACAAATGAGCGGTTGTGACTTTATATGAGTTCAGCTTGTCTTGAGCTAATTATCAGGTGTCAAATTAAATTGTAAACCTACGAATAAAGATACACCGATTCGCTCTGGTCGTACAGAGACGCAATGGATAGAGTACGCGTCCCTCTCGCCCCCCCCCTTCCCTCTCCCTCTCCCCATGCATAGATAGTCTAGACCGTAACTTGCTTGAGCCTGTATCAAATTGCAAACTTTTTTCTTCCACAAAAATGTAATTTGGTATGACGAATTCAGTGAACACACTTTTAGAGAGCGCACGCAATGCTGGAACAGTCAAACTGGCAATTTTGGCCTATTTTTTTTCTATTTTCACGATAAAAAAAATCAATTTAAAATGCGATCAGGGAAATTTTAAAGTATAAATTCAGTATTCGGCGTAGGCTAGACGGGTTAGGTGGCGTTGGTCGCCGTCGCGGCGGTAGGGGAGGTGTGTATGTGTCTTTTGTGTATGTGAGTGAAGAGCGATTCCCCCCTCCTCCTCCTCTTCTCTCTCTCTCTCTCTCTCTCTATCCATCTCTCACTATAACCATATCTCGGATTTACAATAAAAATATTTATGAAAAAAATTGAGCTATATCAAATAGTAGAGCATGTCGAGTCTCACCAGCAACCACAGTCACGAAAAAGTGAGAAACGGCCACAGGTATGGCCATTTCCCGCTCGAATTAGCTCATGAAAATTCGCACTTTTACCTGTACAGCATAGCGGACGTTGCGAGGCGTCGATCGCGCGCTTCTGCAGCTCGAACGGATAAGTTTGAAGCAAGTTGTGGTGATTTAAGTGCGAATTGTAACGATTGCGGCGTTATCTGTCGATTTCGCGTTACAAATGAGCGGTTGTGACTTTATATGAGTTCAGCTTGTCTTGAGCTAATTATCAGGTGTCAAATTAAATTGTAAACCTACGAATAAAGATACACCGATTCGCTCTGGTCGTACAGAGACGCAATGGATAGAGTACGCGTCCCTCTCGCCCCCCCCCCCCTTCCCTCTCCCTCTCCCCATGCATAGATAGTCTAGACCGTAACTTGCTTGAGCCTGTATCAAATTGCAAACTTTTTTCTTCCACAAAAATGTAATTTGGTATGACGAATTCAGTGAACACACTTTTAGAGAGCGCACGCAATGCTGGAACAGTCAAACTGGCAATTTTGGCCTATTTTTTTTCTATTTTCACGATAAAAAAAATCAATTTAAAATGCGATCAGGGAAATTTTAAAGTATAAATTCAGTATTCGGCGTAGGCTAGACGGGTTAGGTGGCGTTGGTCGCCGTCGCGGCGGTAGGGGAGGTGTGTATGTGTCTTTTGTGTATGTGAGTGAAGAGCGATTCCCCCCTCCTCCTCCTCTTCTCTCTCTCTCTCTCTCTCTATCCATCTCTCACTATAACCATATCTCGGATTTACAATAAAAATATTTATGAAAAAAATTGAGCTATATCAAATAGTAGAGCATGTCCAGTCTCACCAGCAACCACAGTCACGAAAAAGTGAGATACGGCCACAGGTATGGCCATTTCCCGCTCGAATTAGCTCATGAAAATTCGCACTTTTACCTGTACAGCATAGCGGACGTTGCGAGGCGTCGATCGCGCGCTTCCGCAGCTCGAACGGATAAGTTTGAAGCAAGTTGTGGTGATTTAAGTGCGAATTGTAACGATTGCGGCGTTATCTGTCGATTTCGCGTTACAAATGAGCGGTTGTGACTTTATATGAGTTCAGCTTGTCTTGAGCTAATTATCAGGTGTCAAATTAAATTGTAAACCTACGAATAAAGATACACCGATTCGCTCTGGTCGTACAGAGACGCAATGGATAGAGTACGCGTCCCTCTCGCCCCCCCCCCCTTCCCTCTCCCTCTCCCCATGCATAGATAGTCTAGACCGTAACTTGCTTGAGCCTGTATCAAATTGCAAACTTTTTTCTTCCACAAAAATGTAATTTGGTATGACGAATTCAGTGAACACACTTTTAGAGAGCGCACGCAATGCTGGAACAGTCAAACTGGCAATTTTGGCCTATTTTTTTTCTATTTTCACGATAAAAAAAATCAATTTAAAATGCGATCAGGGAAATTTTAAAGTATAAATTCAGTATTCGGCGTAGGCTAGACGGGTTAGGTGGCGTTGGTCGCCGTCGCGGCGGTAGGGGAGGTGTGTATGTGTCTTTTGTGTATGTGAGTGAAGAGCGATTCCCCCCTCCTCCTCCTCTTCTCTCTCTCTCTCTCTCTATCCATCTCTCACTATAACCATATCTCGGATTTACAATAAAAATATTTATGAAAAAAATTGAGCTATATCAAATAGTAGAGCATGTCGAGTCTCACCAGCAACCACAGTCACGAAAAAGTGAGAAACGGCCACAGGTATGGCCATTTCCCGCTCGAATTAGCTCATGAAAATTCGCACTTTTACCTGTACAGCATAGCGGACGTTGCGAGGCGTCGATCGCGCGCTTCCGCAGCTCGAACGGATAAGTTTGAAGCAAGTTGTGGTGATTTAAGTGCGAATTGTAACGATTGCGGCGTTATCTGTCGATTTCGCGTTACAAATGAGCGGTTGTGACTTTATATGAGTTCAGCTTGTCTTGAGCTAATTATCAGGTGTCAAATTAAATTGTAAACCTACGAATAAAGATACACCGATTCGCTCTGGTCGTACAGAGACGCAATGGATAGAGTACGCGTCCCTCTCGCCCCCCCCCCCTTCCCTCTCCCTCTCCCCATGCATAGATAGTCTAGACCGTAACTTGCTTGAGCCTGTATCAAATTGCAAACTTTTTTCTTCCACAAAAATGTAATTTGGTATGACGAATTCAGTGAACACACTTTTAGAGAGCGCACGCAATGCTGGAACAGTCAAACTGGCAATTTTGGCCTATTTTTTTTCTATTTTCACGATAAAAAAAATCAATTTAAAATGCGATCAGGGAAATTTTAAAGTATAAATTCAGTATTCGGCGTAGGCTAGACGGGTTAGGTGGCGTTGGTCGCCGTCGCGGCGGTAGGGGAGGTGTGTATGTGTCTTTTGTGTATGTGAGTGAAGAGCGATTCCCCCCTCCTCCTCCTCTTCTCTCTCTCTCTCTCTCTCTCTATCCATCTCTCACTATAACCATATCTCGGATTTACAATAAAAATATTTATGAAAAAAATTGAGCTATATCAAATAGTAGAGCATGTCGAGTCTCACCAGCAACCACAGTCACGAAAAAGTGAGAAACGGCCACAGGTATGGCCATTTCCCGCTCGAATTAGCTCATGAAAATTCGCACTTTTACCTGTACAGCATAGCGGACGTTGCGAGGCGTCGATCGCGCGCTTCTGCAGCTCGAACGGATAAGTTTGAAGCAAGTTGTGGTGATTTAAGTGCGAATTGTAACGATTGCGGCGTTATCTGTCGATTTCGCGTTACAAATGAGCGGTTGTGACTTTATATGAGTTCAGCTTGTCTTGAGCTAATTATCAGGTGTCAAATTAAATTGTAAACCTACGAATAAAGATACACCGATTCGCTCTGGTCGTACAGAGACGCAATGGATAGAGTACGCGTCCCTCTCGCCCCCCCCCCCCCCTTCCCTCTCCCTCTCCCCATGCATAGATAGTCTAGACCGTAACTTGCTTGAGCCTGTATCAAATTGCAAACTTTTTTCTTCCACAAAAATGTAATTTGGTATGACGAATTCAGTGAACACACTTTTAGAGAGCGCACGCAATGCTGGAACAGTCAAACTGGCAATTTTGGCCTATTTTTTTTCTATTTTCACGATAAAAAAAATCAATTTAAAATGCGATCAGGGAAATTTTAAAGTATAAATTCAGTATTCGGCGTAGGCTAGACGGGTTAGGTGGCGTTGGTCGCCGTCGCGGCGGTAGGGGAGGTGTGTATGTGTCTTTTGTGTATGTGAGTGAAGAGCGATTCCCCCCTCCTCCTCCTCTTCTCTCTCTCTCTCTCTCTCTATCCATCTCTCACTATAACCATATCTCGGATTTACAATAAAAATATTTATGAAAAAAATTGAGCTATATCAAATAGTAGAGCATGTCCAGTCTCACCAGCAACCACAGTCACGAAAAAGTGAGATACGGCCACAGGTATGGCCATTTCCCGCTCGAATTAGCTCATGAAAATTCGCACTTTTACCTGTACAGCATAGCGGACGTTGCGAGGCGTCGATCGCGCGCTTCCGCAGCTCGAACGGATAAGTTTGAAGCAAGTTGTGGTGATTTAAGTGCGAATTGTAACGATTGCGGCGTTATCTGTCGATTTCGCGTTACAAATGAGCGGTTGTGACTTTATATGAGTTCAGCTTGTCTTGAGCTAATTATCAGGTGTCAAATTAAATTGTAAACCTACGAATAAAGATACACCGATTCGCTCTGGTCGTACAGAGACGCAATGGATAGAGTACGCGTCCCTCTCGCCCCCCCCCCCTTCCCTCTCCCTCTCCCCATGCATAGATAGTCTAGACCGTAACTTGCTTGAGCCTGTATCAAATTGCAAACTTTTTTCTTCCACAAAAATGTAATTTGGTATGACGAATTCAGTGAACACACTTTTAGAGAGCGCACGCAATGCTGGAACAGTCAAACTGGCAATTTTGGCCTATTTTTTTTCTATTTTCACGATAAAAAAAATCAATTTAAAATGCGATCAGGGAAATTTTAAAGTATAAATTCAGTATTCGGCGTAGGCTAGACGGGTTAGGTGGCGTTGGTCGCCGTCGCGGCGGTAGGGGAGGTGTGTATGTGTCTTTTGTGTATGTGAGTGAAGAGCGATTCCCCCCTCCTCCTCCTCTTCTCTCTCTCTCTCTCTCTATCCATCTCTCACTATAACCATATCTCGGATTTACAATAAAAATATTTATGAAAAAAATTGAGCTATATCAAATAGTAGAGCATGTCGAGTCTCACCAGCAACCACAGTCACGAAAAAGTGAGAAACGGCCACAGGTATGGCCATTTCCCGCTCGAATTAGCTCATGAAAATTCGCACTTTTACCTGTACAGCATAGCGGACGTTGCGAGGCGTCGATCGCGCGCTTCCGCAGCTCGAACGGATAAGTTTGAAGCAAGTTGTGGTGATTTAAGTGCGAATTGTAACGATTGCGGCGTTATCTGTCGATTTCGCGTTACAAATGAGCGGTTGTGACTTTATATGAGTTCAGCTTGTCTTGAGCTAATTATCAGGTGTCAAATTAAATTGTAAACGTACGAATAAAGATACACCGATTCGCTCTGGTCGTACAGAGACGCAATGGATAGAGTACGCGTCCCTCTCGCCCCCCCCCCCTTCCCTCTCCCTCTCCCCATGCATAGATAGTCTAGACCGTAACTTGCTTGAGCCTGTATCAAATTGCAAACTTTTTTCTTCCACAAAAATGTAATTTGGTATGACGAATTCAGTGAACACACTTTTAGAGAGCGCACGCAATGCTGGAACAGTCAAACTGGCAATTTTGGCCTATTTTTTTTCTATTTTCACGATAAAAAAAATCAATTTAAAATGCGATCAGGGAAATTTTAAAGTATAAATTCAGTATTCGGCGTAGGCTAGACGGGTTAGGTGGCGTTGGTCGCCGTCGCGGCGGTAGGGGAGGTGTGTATGTGTCTTTTGTGTATGTGAGTGAAGAGCGATTCCCCCCTCCTCCTCCTCTTCTCTCTCTCTCTCTCTCTATCCATCTCTCACTATAACCATATCTCGGATTTACAATAAAAATATTTATGAAAAAAATTGAGCTATATCAAATAGTAGAGCATGTCGAGTCTCACCAGCAACCACAGTCACGAAAAAGTGAGAAACGGCCACAGGTATGGCCATTTCCCGCTCGAATTAGCTCATGAAAATTCGCACTTTTACCTGTACAGCATAGCGGACGTTGCGAGGCGTCGATCGCGCGCTTCCGCAGCTCGAACGGATAAGTTTGAAGCAAGTTGTGGTGATTTAAGTGCGAATTGTAACGATTGCGGCGTTATCTGTCGATTTCGCGTTACAAATGAGCGGTTGTGACTTTATATGAGTTCAGCTTGTCTTGAGCTAATTATCAGGTGTCAAATTAAATTGTAAACCTACGAATAAAGATACACCGATTCGCTCTGGTCGTACAGAGACGCAATGGATAGAGTACGCGTCCCTCTCGCCCCCCCCCCTTCCCTCTCCCTCTCCCCATGCATAGATAGTCTAGACCGTAACTTGCTTGAGCCTGTATCAAATTGCAAACTTTTTTCTTCCACAAAAATGTAATTTGGTATGACGAATTCAGTGAACACACTTTTAGAGAGCGCACGCAATGCTGGAACAGTCAAACTGGCAATTTTGGCCTATTTTTTTTCTATTTTCACGATAAAAAAAATCAATTTAAAATGCGATCAGGGAAATTTTAAAGTATAAATTCAGTATTCGGCGTAGGCTAGACGGGTTAGGTGGCGTTGGTCGCCGTCGCGGCGGTAGGGGAGGTGTGTATGTGTCTTTTGTGTATGTGAGTGAAGAGCGATTCCCCCCTCCTCCTCCTCTTCTCTCTCTCTCTCTCTCTATCCATCTCTCACTATAACCATATCTCGGATTTACAATAAAAATATTTATGAAAAAAATTGAGCTATATCAAATAGTAGAGCATGTCGAGTCTCACCAGCAACCACAGTCACGAAAAAGTGAGAAACGGCCACAGGTATGGCCATTTCCCGCTCGAATTAGCTCATGAAAATTCGCACTTTTACCTGTACAGCATAGCGGACGTTGCGAGGCGTCGATCGCGCGCTTCCGCAGCTCGAACGGATAAGTTTGAAGCAAGTTGTGGTGATTTAAGTGCGAATTGTAACGATTGCGGCGTTATCTGTCGATTTCGCGTTACAAATGAGCGGTTGTGACTTTATATGAGTTCAGCTTGTCTTGAGCTAATTATCAGGTGTCAAATTAAATTGTAAACCTACGAATAAAGATACACCGATTCGCTCTGGTCGTACAGAGACGCAATGGATAGAGTACGCGTCCCTCTCGCCCCCCCCCCTTCCCTCTCCCTCTCCCCATGCATAGATAGTCTAGACCGTAACTTGCTTGAGCCTGTATCAAATTGCAAACTTTTTTCTTCCACAAAAATGTAATTTGGTATGACGAATTCAGTGAACACACTTTTAGAGAGCGCACGCAATGCTGGAACAGTCAAACTGGCAATTTTGGCCTATTTTTTTTCTATTTTCACGATAAAAAAAATCAATTTAAAATGCGATCAGGGAAATTTTAAAGTATAAATTCAGTATTCGGCGTAGGCTAGACGGGTTAGGTGGCGTTGGTCGCCGTCGCGGCGGTAGGGGAGGTGTGTATGTGTCTTTTGTGTATGTGAGTGAAGAGCGATTCCCCCCTCCTCCTCCTCTTCTCTCTCTCTCTCTCTCTCTCTATCCATCTCTCACTATAACCATATCTCGGATTTACAATAAAAATATTTATGAAAAAAATTGAGCTATATCAAATAGTAGAGCATGTCGAGTCTCACCAGCAACCACAGTCACGAAAAAGTGAGAAACGGCCACAGGTATGGCCATTTCCCGCTCGAATTAGCTCATGAAAATTCGCACTTTTACCTGTACAGCATAGCGGACGTTGCGAGGCGTCGATCGCGCGCTTCTGCAGCTCGAACGGATAAGTTTGAAGCAAGTTGTGGTGATTTAAGTGCGAATTGTAACGATTGCGGCGTTATCTGTCGATTTCGCGTTACAAATGAGCGGTTGTGACTTTATATGAGTTCAGCTTGTCTTGAGCTAATTATCAGGTGTCAAATTAAATTGTAAACCTACGAATAAAGATACACCGATTCGCTCTGGTCGTACAGAGACGCAATGGATAGAGTACGCGTCCCTCTCGCCCCCCCCCCCCCCTTCCCTCTCCCTCTCCCCATGCATAGATAGTCTAGACCGTAACTTGCTTGAGCCTGTATCAAATTGCAAACTTTTTTCTTCCACAAAAATGTAATTTGGTATGACGAATTCAGTGAACACACTTTTAGAGAGCGCACGCAATGCTGGAACAGTCAAACTGGCAATTTTGGCCTATTTTTTTTCTATTTTCACGATAAAAAAAATCAATTTAAAATGCGATCAGGGAAATTTTAAAGTATAAATTCAGTATTCGGCGTAGGCTAGACGGGTTAGGTGGCGTTGGTCGCCGTCGCGGCGGTAGGGGAGGTGTGTATGTGTCTTTTGTGTATGTGAGTGAAGAGCGATTCCCCCCTCCTCCTCCTCTTCTCTCTCTCTCTCTCTCTCTATCCATCTCTCACTATAACCATATCTCGGATTTACAATAAAAATATTTATGAAAAAAATTGAGCTATATCAAATAGTAGAGCATGTCCAGTCTCACCAGCAACCACAGTCACGAAAAAGTGAGATACGGCCACAGGTATGGCCATTTCCCGCTCGAATTAGCTCATGAAAATTCGCACTTTTACCTGTACAGCATAGCGGACGTTGCGAGGCGTCGATCGCGCGCTTCCGCAGCTCGAACGGATAAGTTTGAAGCAAGTTGTGGTGATTTAAGTGCGAATTGTAACGATTGCGGCGTTATCTGTCGATTTCGCGTTACAAATGAGCGGTTGTGACTTTATATGAGTTCAGCTTGTCTTGAGCTAATTATCAGGTGTCAAATTAAATTGTAAACCTACGAATAAAGATACACCGATTCGCTCTGGTCGTACAGAGACGCAATGGATAGAGTACGCGTCCCTCTCGCCCCCCCCCCCTTCCCTCTCCCTCTCCCCATGCATAGATAGTCTAGACCGTAACTTGCTTGAGCCTGTATCAAATTGCAAACTTTTTTCTTCCACAAAAATGTAATTTGGTATGACGAATTCAGTGAACACACTTTTAGAGAGCGCACGCAATGCTGGAACAGTCAAACTGGCAATTTTGGCCTATTTTTTTTCTATTTTCACGATAAAAAAAATCAATTTAAAATGCGATCAGGGAAATTTTAAAGTATAAATTCAGTATTCGGCGTAGGCTAGACGGGTTAGGTGGCGTTGGTCGCCGTCGCGGCGGTAGGGGAGGTGTGTATGTGTCTTTTGTGTATGTGAGTGAAGAGCGATTCCCCCCTCCTCCTCCTCTTCTCTCTCTCTCTCTCTCTATCCATCTCTCACTATAACCATATCTCGGATTTACAATAAAAATATTTATGAAAAAAATTGAGCTATATCAAATAGTAGAGCATGTCGAGTCTCACCAGCAACCACAGTCACGAAAAAGTGAGAAACGGCCACAGGTATGGCCATTTCCCGCTCGAATTAGCTCATGAAAATTCGCACTTTTACCTGTACAGCATAGCGGACGTTGCGAGGCGTCGATCGCGCGCTTCCGCAGCTCGAACGGATAAGTTTGAAGCAAGTTGTGGTGATTTAAGTGCGAATTGTAACGATTGCGGCGTTATCTGTCGATTTCGCGTTACAAATGAGCGGTTGTGACTTTATATGAGTTCAGCTTGTCTTGAGCTAATTATCAGGTGTCAAATTAAATTGTAAACGTACGAATAAAGATACACCGATTCGCTCTGGTCGTACAGAGACGCAATGGATAGAGTACGCGTCCCTCTCGCCCCCCCCCCCTTCCCTCTCCCTCTCCCCATGCATAGATAGTCTAGACCGTAACTTGCTTGAGCCTGTATCAAATTGCAAACTTTTTTCTTCCACAAAAATGTAATTTGGTATGACGAATTCAGTGAACACACTTTTAGAGAGCGCACGCAATGCTGGAACAGTCAAACTGGCAATTTTGGCCTATTTTTTTTCTATTTTCACGATAAAAAAAATCAATTTAAAATGCGATCAGGGAAATTTTAAAGTATAAATTCAGTATTCGGCGTAGGCTAGACGGGTTAGGTGGCGTTGGTCGCCGTCGCGGCGGTAGGGGAGGTGTGTATGTGTCTTTTGTGTATGTGAGTGAAGAGCGATTCCCCCCTCCTCCTCCTCTTCTCTCTCTCTCTCTCTCTATCCATCTCTCACTATAACCATATCTCGGATTTACAATAAAAATATTTATGAAAAAAATTGAGCTATATCAAATAGTAGAGCATGTCGAGTCTCACCAGCAACCACAGTCACGAAAAAGTGAGAAACGGCCACAGGTATGGCCATTTCCCGCTCGAATTAGCTCATGAAAATTCGCACTTTTACCTGTACAGCATAGCGGACGTTGCGAGGCGTCGATCGCGCGCTTCCGCAGCTCGAACGGATAAGTTTGAAGCAAGTTGTGGTGATTTAAGTGCGAATTGTAACGATTGCGGCGTTATCTGTCGATTTCGCGTTACAAATGAGCGGTTGTGACTTTATATGAGTTCAGCTTGTCTTGAGCTAATTATCAGGTGTCAAATTAAATTGTAAACCTACGAATAAAGATACACCGATTCGCTCTGGTCGTACAGAGACGCAATGGATAGAGTACGCGTCCCTCTCGCCCCCCCCCCTTCCCTCTCCCTCTCCCCATGCATAGATAGTCTAGACCGTAACTTGCTTGAGCCTGTATCAAATTGCAAACTTTTTTCTTCCACAAAAATGTAATTTGGTATGACGAATTCAGTGAACACACTTTTAGAGAGCGCACGCAATGCTGGAACAGTCAAACTGGCAATTTTGGCCTATTTTTTTTCTATTTTCACGATAAAAAAAATCAATTTAAAATGCGATCAGGGAAATTTTAAAGTATAAATTCAGTATTCGGCGTAGGCTAGACGGGTTAGGTGGCGTTGGTCGCCGTCGCGGCGGTAGGGGAGGTGTGTATGTGTCTTTTGTGTATGTGAGTGAAGAGCGATTCCCCCCTCCTCCTCCTCTTCTCTCTCTCTCTCTCTCTCTATCCATCTCTCACTATAACCATATCTCGGATTTACAATAAAAATATTTATGAAAAAAATTGAGCTATATCAAATAGTAGAGCATGTCGAGTCTCACCAGCAACCACAGTCACGAAAAAGTGAGAAACGGCCACAGGTATGGCCATTTCCCGCTCGAATTAGCTCATGAAAATTCGCACTTTTACCTGTACAGCATAGCGGACGTTGCGAGGCGTCGATCGCGCGCTTCCGCAGCTCGAACGGATAAGTTTGAAGCAAGTTGTGGTGATTTAAGTGCGAATTGTAACGATTGCGGCGTTATCTGTCGATTTCGCGTTACAAATGAGCGGTTGTGACTTTATATGAGTTCAGCTTGTCTTGAGCTAATTATCAGGTGTCAAATTAAATTGTAAACGTACGAATAAAGATACACCGACTCGCTCTGGTCGTACAGAGACGCAATGGATAGAGTACGCCTCCCTCTCGTTCCCCCTCCCTTTCCCTATCCCCATGCATAGATAGTCTAGACCGTAACTTGCTTGAGCCTGGATCAAATCGCATACTTTTTTCAGCCACAAATATGTAATTTGGTATGACGAATTTAGTGAACACAGTTTTATAGAGCGCACGCAACGCTGAACTAGTCACACTGGCAATTTTGGCCTATTTTTTTCTATTTTCACGATAAAAAAATCAATTTAAAATGCGATCAGGGAAATTTTAAAGTATAAATTCAGTATTCGACGTAGGCTAGACGGGTTAGGTGGCGTTGGTCGCCGTCGCGGCGGTAGGGGAGGTGTGTATGTGTCTTTTGTGTATGTGAGTGAAGAGCGATTCCCCCCTCCTCCTCCTCTTCTCTCTCTCTCTCTCTCTCTATCCATCTCTCACTATAACCATATCTCGGATTTACAATAAAAATATTTATGAAAAAAATTGAGCTATATCAAATAGTAGAGCATGTCGAGTCTCACCAGCAACCACAGTCACGAAAAAGTGAGAAACGGCCACAGGTATGGCCATTTCCCGCTCGAATTAGCTCATGAAAATTCGCACTTTTACCTGTACAGCATAGCGGACGTTGCGAGGCGTCGATCGCGCGCTTCCGCAGCTCGAACGGATAAGTTTGAAGCAAGTTGTGGTGATTTAAGTGCGAATTGTAACGATTGCCGCGTTATCTGTCGATTTCGCGTTACAAATGAGCGGTTGTGACTTTATATGAGTTCAGCTTGTCTTGAGCTAATTATCAGGTGTCAAATTAAATTGTAAACGTACGAATAAAGATACACCGACTCGCTCTGGTCGTACAGAGACGCAATGGATAGAGTACGCCTCCCTCTCGTTCCCCCTCCCTTTCCCTATCCCCATGCATAGATAGTCTAGACCGTAACTTGCTTGAGCCTGGATCAAATCGCATACTTTTTTCAGCCACAAATATGTAATTTGGTATGACGAATTTAGTGAACACAGTTTTATAGAGCGCACGCAACGCTGAACTAGTCACACTGGCAATTTTGGCCTATTTTTTTCTATTTTCACGATAAAAAAATCAATTTAAAATGCGATCAGGGAAATTTTAAAGTATAAATTCAGTATTCGACGTAGGCTAGACGGGTTAGGTGGCGTTGGTCGCCGTCGCGGCGGTAGGGGAGGTGTGTATGTGTCTTTTGTGTATGTGAGTGAAGAGCGATTCCCCCTCCTCCTCCTCTTCTCTCTCTCTCTCTCTCTCTATATCCATCTCTCACTATAACCATATCTCGGATTTACAATAAAAATATTTATGAAAAAAATTGAGCTATATCAAATAGTAGAGCATGTCCAGTCTCACCAGCAACCACAGTCACGAAAAAGTGAGAAACGGCCACAGGTATGGACATTTCCCGCTCGAATTAGCTCCTGAAAATTCGCACTTTTACCTGTACAGCATAGCGGACGTTGCGAGGCGTCGATCGCGCGCTTCCGCAGCTCGAACGGATAAGTTTGAAGCAAGTTGTGGTGATTTAAGTGCGAATTGTAACGATTGCGGCGTTATCCGTGGATTTCGCGTAACAAATGAGCGGTTGTGACTTTATATGAGTTCAGCTTGTCTTGAGCTAATTATCAGGTGTCAAATTAAATTGTAAACGTACGAATAAAGATACACCGACTCGCTCTGGTCGTACAGAGACGCAATGGATAGAGTACGCCTCCCTCTCGTTCCCCCTCCCTTTCCCTATCCTCATGCATAGATAGTCTAGACCGTAACTTGCTTGAGCCTGGATCAAATCGCATACTTTTTTCAGCCACAAATATGTAATTTGGTATGACGAATTTAGTGAACACAGTTTTATAGAGCGCACGCAACGCTGAACTAGTCACACAGGCAATTTTGGCCTATTTTTTTCTATTTTCACGATAAAAAAATCAATTTAAAATGCGATCAGGGAAATTTTAAAGTATAAATTCAGTATTCGGCGTAGGCTAGACGGGTTAGGTGGCGTTGGTCGCCGTCGCGGCGGTAGGGGAGGTGTGTATGTGTCTTTTGTGTATGTGAGTGAAGAGCGATTCCCCCCTCCTCCTCCTCTTCTCTCTCTCTCTCTCTCTCTCTCTCTCTCTATATATATCCATCTCTCACTATAACCATATCTCGGATTTATAATAAAAATATTTATGAAAAAAATTGAGCTATATCAAATAGTAGAGCATGTCCAGTCTCACCAGCAACCACAGTCACGAAAAAGTGAGAAACGGCCACATGTATGGACATTTCCCGCTCGAATTAGCTCCTGAAAATTCGTACTTTTACCTGTACAGCATAGCGGACGTTGCGAGGCGTCGATCGCGCGCTTCCGCAGCTCGAACGGATAAGTTTGAAGCAAGTTGTGGTGATTTAAGTGCGAATTGTAACGATTGCGGCGTTATCTGTCGATTTCGCGTTACAAATGAGCGGTTGTGACTTTATATGAGTTCAGCTTGTCTTGAGCTAATTATCAGGTGTCAAATTAAATTGTAAACCTACGAATAAAGATACACCGATTCGCTCTGGTCGTACAGAGACGCAATGGATAGAGTACGCGTCCCTCTCGTTCCCCCTCCCTTTCCCTATCCCCATGCATAGATAGTCTAGACCGTAACTTGCTTGAGCCTGTATCAAATTGCAAACTTTTTTCTTCCACAAAAATGTAATTTGGTATGACGAATTCAGTGAACACACTTTTAGAGAGCGCACGCAATGCTGGAACAGTCAAACTGGCAATTTTGGCCTATTTTTTTTCTATTTTCACGATAAAAAAAATCAATTTAAAATGCGATCAGGGAAATTTTAAAGTATAAATTCAGTATTCGGCGTAGGCTAGACGGGTTAGGTGGCGTTGGTCGCCGTCGCGGCGGTAGGGGAGGTGTGTATGTGTCTTTTGTGTATGTGAGTGAAGAGCGATTCCCCCCTCCTCCTCCTCTTCTCTCTCTCTCTCTCTCTCTATCCATCTCTCACTATAACCATATCTCGGATTTACAATAAAAATATTTATGAAAAAAATTGAGCTATATCAAATAGTAGAGCATGTCGAGTCTCACCAGCAACCACAGTCACGAAAAAGTGAGAAACGGCCACAGGTATGGCCATTTCCCGCTCGAATTAGCTCATGAAAATTCGCACTTTTACCTGTACAGCATAGCGGACGTTGCGAGGCGTCGATCGCGCGCTTCCGCAGCTCGAACGGATAAGTTTGAAGCAAGTTGTGGTGATTTAAGTGCGAATTGTAACGATTGCCGCGTTATCTGTCGATTTCGCGTTACAAATGAGCGGTTGTGACTTTATATGAGTTCAGCTTGTCTTGAGCTAATTATCAGGTGTCAAATTAAATTGTAAACGTACGAATAAAGATACACCGACTCGCTCTGGTCGTACAGAGACGCAATGGATAGAGTACGCCTCCCTCTCGTTCCCCCTCCCTTTCCCTATCCCCATGCATAGATAGTCTAGACCGTAACTTGCTTGAGCCTGGATCAAATCGCATACTTTTTTCAGCCACAAATATGTAATTTGGTATGACGAATTTAGTGAACACAGTTTTATAGAGCGCACGCAACGCTGAACTAGTCACACTGGCAATTTTGGCCTATTTTTTTCTATTTTCACGATAAAAAAATCAATTTAAAATGCGATCAGGGAAATTTTAAAGTATAAATTCAGTATTCGACGTAGGCTAGACGGGTTAGGTGGCGTTGGTCGCCGTCGCGGCGGTAGGGGAGGTGTGTATGTGTCTTTTGTGTATGTGAGTGAAGAGCGATTCCCCCTCCTCCTCCTCTTCTCTCTCTCTCTCTCTCTCTCTCTCTCTCTCTATATATCCATCTCTCACTATAACCATATCTCGGATTTATAATAAAAATATTTATGAAAAAAATTGAGCTATATCAAATAGTAGAGCATGTCCAGTCTCACCAGCAACCACAGTCACGAAAAAGTGAGAAACGGCCACATGTATGGACATTTCCCGCTCGAATTAGCTCCTGAAAATTCGTACTTTTACCTGTACAGCATAGCGGACGTTGCGAGGCGTCGATCGCGCGCTTCCGCAGCTCGAACGGATAAGTTTGAAGCAAGTTGTGGTGATTTAAGTGCGAATTGTAACGATTGCGGCGTTATCTGTCGATTTCGCGTTACAAATGAGCGGTTGTGACTTTATATGAGTTCAGCTTGTCTTGAGCTAATTATCAGGTGTCAAATTAAATTGTAAACCTACGAATAAAGATACACCGATTCGCTCTGGTCGTACAGAGACGCAATGGATAGAGTACGCGTCCCTCTCGCCCCCCCCTTCCCTCTCCCTCTCCCCATGCATAGATAGTCTAGACCGTAACTTGCTTGAGCCTGTATCAAATTGCAAACTTTTTTCTTCCACAAAAATGTAATTTGGTATGACGAATTCAGTGAACACACTTTTAGAGAGCGCACGCAATGCTGGAACAGTCAAACTGGCAATTTTGGCCTATTTTTTTTCTATTTTCACGATAAAAAAAATCAATTTAAAATGCGATCAGGGAAATTTTAAAGTATAAATTCAGTATTCGGCGTAGGCTAGACGGGTTAGGTGGCGTTGGTCGCCGTCGCGGCGGTAGGGGAGGTGTGTATGTGTCTTTTGTGTATGTGAGTGAAGAGCGATTCCCCCCTCCTCCTCCTCTTCTCTCTCTCTCTCTCTCTCTATCCATCTCTCACTATAACCATATCTCGGATTTACAATAAAAATATTTATGAAAAAAATTGAGCTATATCAAATAGTAGAGCATGTCGAGTCTCACCAGCAACCACAGTCACGAAAAAGTGAGAAACGGCCACAGGTATGGCCATTTCCCGCTCGAATTAGCTCATGAAAATTCGCACTTTTACCTGTACAGCATAGCGGACGTTGCGAGGCGTCGATCGCGCGCTTCCGCAGCTCGAACGGATAAGTTTGAAGCAAGTTGTGGTGATTTAAGTGCGAATTGTAACGATTGCGGCGTTATCTGTCGATTTCGCGTTACAAATGAGCGGTTGTGACTTTATATGAGTTCAGCTTGTCTTGAGCTAATTATCAGGTGTCAAATTAAATTGTAAACGTACGAATAAAGATACACCGACTCGCTCTGGTCGTACAGAGACGCAATGGATAGAGTACGCCTCCCTCTCGTTCCCCCTCCCTTTCCCTATCCCCATGCATAGATAGTCTAGACCGTAACTTGCTTGAGCCTGGATCAAATCGCATACTTTTTTCAGCCACAAATATGTAATTTGGTATGACGAATTTAGTGAACACAGTTTTATAGAGCGCACGCAACGCTGAACTAGTCACACTGGCAATTTTGGCCTATTTTTTTCTATTTTCACGATAAAAAAATCAATTTAAAATGCGATCAGGGAAATTTTAAAGTATAAATTCAGTATTCGACGTAGGCTAGACGGGTTAGGTGGCGTTGGTCGCCGTCGCGGCGGTAGGGGAGGTGTGTATGTGTCTTTTGTGTATGTGAGTGAAGAGCGATTCCCCCCTCCTCCTCCTCTTCTCTCTCTCTCTCTCTATCCATCTCTCACTATAACCATATCTCGGATTTACAATAAAAATATTTATGAAAAAAATTGAGCTATATCAAATAGTAGAGCATGTCGAGTCTCACCAGCAACCACAGTCACGAAAAAGTGAGAAACGGCCACAGGTATGGCCATTTCCCGCTCGAATTAGCTCATGAAAATTCGCACTTTTACCTGTACAGCATAGCGGACGTTGCGAGGCGTCGATCGCGCGCTTCCGCAGCTCGAACGGATAAGTTTGAAGCAAGTTGTGGTGATTTAAGTGCGAATTGTAACGATTGCGGCGTTATCTGTCGATTTCGCGTTACAAATGAGCGGTTGTGACTTTATATGAGTTCAGCTTGTCTTGAGCTAATTATCAGGTGTCAAATTAAATTGTAAACGTACGAATAAAGATACACCGACTCGCTCTGGTCGTACAGAGACGCAATGGATAGAGTACGCCTCCCTCTCGTTCCCCCTCCCTTTCCCTATCCCCATGCATAGATAGTCTAGACCGTAACTTGCTTGAGCCTAGATCAAATCGCATACTTTTTTCAGCCACAAATATGTAATTTGGTATGACGAATTTAGTGAACACAGTTTTATAGAGCGCACGCAACGCTGAACTAGTCACACTGGCAATTTTGGCCTATTTTTTTCTATTTTCACGATAAAAAAATCAATTTAAAATGCGATCAGGGAAATTTTAAAGTATAAATTCAGTATTCGACGTAGGCTAGACGGGTTAGGTGGCGTTGGTCGCCGTCGCGGCGGTAGGGGAGGTGTGTATGTGTCTTTTGTGTATGTGAGTGAAGAGCGATTCCCCCTCCTCCTCCTCTTCTCTCTCTCTCTCTCTCTCTCTATATCCATCTCTCACTATAACCATATCTCGGATTTACAATAAAAATATTTATGAAAAAAATTGAGCTATATCAAATAGTAGAGCATGTCCAGTCTCACCAGCAACCACAGTCACGAAAAAGTGAGAAACGGCCACAGGTATGGACATTTCCCGCTCGAATTAGCTCCTGAAAATTCGTACTTTAACCTGTACAGCATAGCGGACGTTGCGAGGCGTCGATCGCGCGCTTCCGCAGCTCGAACGGATAAGTTTGAAGCAAGTTGTGGTGATTTAAGTGCGAATTGTAACGATTGCGGCGTTATCTGTCGATTTCGCGTTACAAATGAGCGGTTGTGACTTTATATGAGTTCAGCTTGTCTTGAGCTAATTATCAGGTGTCAAATTAAATTGTAAACCTACGAATAAAGATACACCGATTCGCTCTGGTCGTACAGAGACGCAATGGATAGAGTACGCGTCCCTCTCGCCCCCCCCCTTCCCTCTCCCTCTCCCCATGCATAGATAGTCTAGACCGTAACTTGCTTGAGCCTGTATCAAATTGGAAACTTTTTTCTTCCACAAAAATGTAATTTGGTATGACGAATTCAGTGAACACACTTTTAGAGAGCGCACGCAATGCTGGAACAGTCAAACTGGCAATTTTGGCCTATTTTTTTTCTATTTTCACGATAAAAAAAATCAATTTAAAATGCGATCAGGGAAATTTTAAAGTATAAATTCAGTATTCGGCGTAGGCTAGACGGGTTAGGTGGCGTTGGTCGCCGTCGCGGCGGTAGGGGAGGTGTGTATGTGTCTTTTGTGTATGTGAGTGAAGAGCGATTCCCCCCTCCTCCTCCTCTTCTCTCTCTCTCTCTCTATCCATCTCTCACTATAACCATATCTCGGATTTACAATAAAAATATTTATGAAAAAAATTGAGCTATATCAAATAGTAGAGCATGTCCAGTCTCACCAGCAACCACAGTCACGAAAAAGTGAGAAACGGCCACAGGTATGGCCATTTCCCGCTCGAATTAGCTCATGAAAATTCGCACTTTTACCTGTACAGCATAGCGGACGTTGCGAGGCGTCGATCGCGCGCTTCCGCAGCTCGAACGGATAAGTTTGAAGCAAGTTGTGGTGATTTAAGTGCGAATTGTAACGATTGCGGCGTTATCTGTCGATTTCGCGTTACAAATGAGCGGTTGTGACTTTATATGAGTTCAGCTTGTCTTGAGCTAATTATCAGGTGTCAAATTAAATTGTAAACGTACGAATAAAGATACACCGACTCGCTCTGGTCGTACAGAGACGCAATGGATAGAGTACGCCTCCCTCTCGTTCCCCCTCCCTTTCCCTATCCCCATGCATAGATAGTCTAGACCGTAACTTGCTTGAGCCTGGATCAAATCGCATACTTTTTTCAGCCACAAATATGTAATTTGGTATGACGAATTTAGTGAACACAGTTTTATAGAGCGCACGCAACGCTGAACTAGTCACACTGGCAATTTTGGCCTATTTTTTTCTATTTTCACGATAAAAAAATCAATTTAAAATGCGATCAGGGAAATTTTAAAGTATAAATTCAGTATTCGACGTAGGCTAGACGGGTTAGGTGGCGTTGGTCGCCGTCGCGGCGGTAGGGGAGGTGTGTATGTGTCTTTTGTGTATGTGAGTGAAGAGCGATTCCCCCTCCTCCTCCTCTTCTCTCTCTCTCTCTCTCTATATCCATCTCTCACTATAACCATATCTCGGATTTACAATAAAAATATTTATGAAAAAAATTGAGCTATATCAAATAGTAGAGCATGTCCAGTCTCACCAGCAACCACAGTCACGAAAAAGTGAGAAACGGCCACAGGTATGGACATTTCCCGCTCGAATTAGCTCCTGAAAATTCGTACTTTTACCTGTACAGCATAGCGGACGTTGCGAGGCGTCGATCGCGCGCTTCCGCAGCTCGAACGGATAAGTTTGAAGCAAGTTGTGGTGATTTAAGTGCGAATTGTAACGATTGCGGCGTTATCTGTCGATTTCGCGTTACAAATGAGCGGTTGTGACTTTATATGAGTTCAGCTTGTCTTGAGCTAATTATCAGGTGTCAAATTAAATTGTAAAAATACGAATAAAGATACACCGATTCGCTCTGGTCGTACAGAGACGCAATGGATAGAGTACGCGTCCCTCTCGCCCCCCCCCCCTTCCCTCTCCCTCTCCCCATGCATAGATAGTCTAGACCGTAACTTGCTTGAGCCTGTATCAAATTGCAAACTTTTTTCTTCCACAAAAATGTAATTTGGTATGACGAATTCAGTGAACACACTTTTAGAGAGCGCACGCAATGCTGGAACAGTCAAACTGGCAATTTTGGCCTATTTTTTTTCTATTTTCACGATAAAAAAATCAATTTAAAATGCGATCAGGGAAATTTTAAAGTATAAATTCAGTATTCGGCGTAGGCTAGACGGGTTAGGTGGCGTTGGTCGCCGTCGCGGCGGTAGGGGAGGTGTGTATGTGTCTTTTGTGTATGTGAGTGAAGAGCGATTCCCCCCTCCTCCTCCTCTTCTCTCTCTCTCTCTCTCTCTATATCCATCTCTCACTATAACCATATCTCGGATTTACAATAAAAATATTTATGAAAAAAATTGAGCTATATCAAATAGTAGAGCATGTCGAGTCTCACCAGCAACCACAGTCACGAAAAAGTGAGAAACGGCCACAGGTATGGCCATTTCCCGCTCGAATTAGCTCATGAAAATTCGTACTTTTACCTGTACAGCATAGCGGACGTTGCGAGGCGTCGATCGCGCGCTTCCGCAGCTCGAACGGATAAGTTTGAAGCAAGTTGTGGTGATTTAAGTGCGAATTGTAACGATTGCGGCGTTATCTGTCGATTTCGCGTTACAAATGAGCGGTTGTGACTTTATATGAGTTCAGCTTGTCTTGAGCTAATTATCAGGTGTCAAATTAAATTGTAAACCTACGAATAAAGATACACCGATTCGCTCTGGTCGTACAGAGACGCAATGGATAGAGTACGCGTCCCTCTCGCCCCCCCCCCCCCTTCCCTCTCCCTCTCCCCATGCATAGATAGTCTAGACCGTAACTTGCTTGAGCCTGTATCAAATTGCAAACTTTTTTCTTCCACAAAAATGTAATTTGGTATGACGAATTCAGTGAACACACTTTTAGAGAGCGCACGCAATGCTGGAACAGTCAAACTGGCAATTTTGGCCTATTTTTTTTCTATTTTCACGATAAAAAAATCAATTTAAAATGCGATCAGGGAAATTTTAAAGTATAAATTCAGTATTCGGCGTAGGCTAGACGGGTTAGGTGGCGTTGGTCGCCGTCGCGGCGGTAGGGGAGGTGTGTATGTGTCTTTTGTGTATGTGAGTGAAGAGCGATTCCCCCCTCCTCCTCCTCTTCTCTCTCTCTCTCTCTCTCTATATCCATCTCTCACTATAACCATATCTCGGATTTACAATAAAAATATATATGAAAAAAATTGAGCTATATCAAATAGTAGAGCATGTCGAGTCTCACCAGCAACCACAGTCACGAAAAAGTGAGAAACGGCCACAGGTATGGCCATTTCCCGCTCGAATTAGCTCATGAAAATTCGTACTTTTACCTGTACAGCATAGCGGACGTTGCGAGGCGTCGATCGCGCGCTTCCGCAGCTCGAACGGATAAGTTTGAAGCAAGTTGTGGTGATTTAAGTGCGAATTGTAACGATTGCGGCGTTATCTGTCGATTTCGCGTTACAAATGAGCGGTTGTGACTTTATATGAGTTCAGCTTGTCTTGAGCTAATTATCAGGTGTCAAATTAAATTGTAAACCTACGAATAAAGATACACCGATTCGCTCTGGTCGTACAGAGACGCAATGGATAGAGTACGCGTCCCTCTCGCCCCCCCCCCCCTTCCCTCTCCCTCTCCCCATGCATAGATAGTCTAGACCGTAACTTGCTTGAGCCTGTATCAAATTGGAAACTTTTTTCTTCCACAAAAATGTAATTTGGTATGACGAATTCAGTGAACACACTTTTAGAGAGCGCACGCAATGCTGGAACAGTCAAACTGGCAATTTTGGCCTATTTTTTTTCTATTTTCACGATAAAAAAAATCAATTTAAAATGCGATCAGGGAAATTTTAAAGTATAAATTCAGTATTCGGCGTAGGCTAGACGGGTTAGGTGGCGTTGGTCGCCGTCGCGGCGGTAGGGGAGGTGTGTATGTGTCTTTTGTGTATGTGAGTGAAGAGCGATTCCCCCCTCCTCCTCCTCTTCTCTCTCTCTCTCTCTATCCATCTCTCACTATAACCATATCTCGGATTTACAATAAAAATATTTATGAAAAAAATTGAGCTATATCAAATAGTAGAGCATGTCGAGTCTCACCAGCAACCACAGTCGCGAAAAAGTGAGAAACGGCCACAGGTATGGCCATTTCCCGCTCGAATTAGCTCATGAAAATTCGCACTTTTACCTGTACAGCATAGCGGACGTTGCGAGGCGTCGATCGCGCGCTTCCGCAGCTCGAACGGATAAGTTTGAAGCAAGTTGTGGTGATTTAAGTGCGAATTGTAACGATTGCGGCGTTATCTGTCTATTTCGCGTTACAAATGAGCGGTTGTGACTTTATATGAGTTCAGCTTGTCTTGAGCTAATTATCAGGTGTCAAATTAAATTGTAAACGTACGAATAAAGATACACCGACTCGCTCTGGTCGTACAGAGACGCAATGGATAGAGTACGCCTCCCTCTCGTTCCCCCTCCCTTTCCCTATCCCCATGCATAGATAGTCTAGACCGTAACTTGCTTGAGCCTGGATCAAATCGCATACTTTTTTCAGCCACAAATATGTAATTTGGTATGACGAATTTAGTGAACACAGTTTTATAGAGCGCACGCAACGCTGAACTAGTCACACTGGCAATTTTGGCCTATTTTTTTCTATTTTCACGATAAAAAAATCAATTTAAAATGCGATCAGGGAAATTTTAAAGTATACATTCAGTATTCGGCGTAGGCTAGACGGGTTAGGTGGCGTTGGTCGCCGTCGCGGCGGTAGGGGAGGTGTGTATGTGTCTTTTGTGTATGTGAGTGAAGAGCGATTCCCCCTCCTCCTCCTCTTCTCTCTCTCTCTCTCTCTATATCCATCTCTCACTATAACCATATCTCGGATTTACAATAAAAATATTTATGAAAAAAATTGAGCTATATCAAATAGTAGAGCATGTCGAGTCTCACCAGCAACCACAGTCACGAAAAAGTGAGAAACGGCCACAGGTATGGCCATTTCCCGCTCGAATTAGCTCATGAAAATTCGCACTTTTACCTGTACAGCATAGCGGACGTTGCGAGGCGTCGATCGCGCGCTTCCGCAGCTCGAACGGATAAGTTTGAAGCAAGTTGTGGTGATTTAAGTGCGAATTGTAACGATTGCGGCGTTATCTGTCGATTTCGCGTTACAAATGAGCGGTTGTGACTTTATATGAGTTCAGCTTGTCTTGAGCTAATTATCAGGTGTCAAATTAAATTGTAAACGTACGAATAAAGATACACCGACTCGCTCTGGTCGTACAGAGACGCAATGGATAGAGTACGCCTCCCTCTCGTTCCCCCTCCCTTTCCCTATCCCCATGCATAGATAGTCTAGACCGTAACTTGCTTGAGCCTGGATCAAATCGCATACTTTTTTCAGCCACAAATATGTAATTTGGTATGACGAATTTAGTGAACACAGTTTTATAGAGCGCACGCAACGCTGAACTAGTCACACTGGCAATTTTGGCCTATTTTTTTCTATTTTCACGATAAAAAAATCAATTTAAAATGCGATCAGGGAAATTTTAAAGTATAAATTCAGTATTCGGCGTAGGCTAGACGGGTTAGGTGGCGTTGGTCGCCGTCGCGGCGGTAGGGGAGGTGTGTATGTGTCTTTTGTGTATGTGAGTGAAGAGCGATTCCCCCTCCTCCTCCTCTTCTCTCTCTCTCTCTCTCTATATCCATCTCTCACTATAACCATATCTCGGATTTACAATAAAAATATTTATGAAAAAAATTGAGCTATATCAAATAGTAGAGCATGTCGAGTCTCACCAGCAACCACAGTCACGAAAAAGTGAGAAACGGCCACAGGTATGGCCATTTCCCGCTCGAATTAGCTCATGAAAATTCGCACTTTTACCTGTACAGCATAGCGGACGTTGCGAGGCGTCGATCGCGCGCTTCCGCAGCTCGAACGGATAAGTTTGAAGCAAGTTGTGGTGATTTAAGTGCGAATTGTAACGATTGCGGCGTTATCTGTCGATTTCGCGTTACAAATGAGCGGTTGTGACTTTATATGAGTTCAGCTTGTCTTGAGCTAATTATCAGGTGTCAAATTAAATTGTAAACGTACGAATAAAGATACACCGACTCGCTCTGGTCGTACAGAGACGCAATGGATAGAGTACGCCTCCCTCTCGTTCCCCCTCCCTTTCCCTATCCCCATGCATAGATAGTCTAGACCGTAACTTGCTTGAGCCTGGATCAAATCGCATACTTTTTTCAGCCACAAATATGTAATTTGGTATGACGAATTTAGTGAACACAGTTTTATAGAGCGCACGCAACGCTGAACTAGTCACACTGGCAATTTTGGCCTATTTTTTTCTATTTTCACGATAAAAAAATCAATTTAAAATGCGATCAGGGAAATTTTAAAGTATAAATTCAGTATTCGGCGTAGGCTAGACGGGTTAGGTGGCGTTGGTCGCCGTCGCGGCGGTAGGGGAGGTGTGTATGTGTCTTTTGTGTATGTGAGTGAAGAGCGATTCCCCCTCCTCCTCCTCTTCTCTCTCTCTCTCTCTCTATATCCATCTCTCACTATAACCATATCTCGGATTTACAATAAAAATATTTATGAAAAAAATTGAGCTATATCAAATAGTAGAGCATGTCGAGTCTCACCAGCAACCACAGTCACGAAAAAGTGAGAAACGGCCACAGGTATGGCCATTTCCCGCTCGAATTAGCTCATGAAAATTCGCACTTTTACCTGTACAGCATAGCGGACGTTGCGAGGCGTCGATCGCGCGCTTCCGCAGCTCGAACGGATAAGTTTGAAGCAAGTTGTGGTGATTTAAGTGCGAATTGTAACGATTGCGGCGTTATCTGTCGATTTCGCGTTACAAATGAGCGGTTGTGACTTTATATGAGTTCAGCTTGTCTTGAGCTAATTATCAGGTGTCAAATTAAATTGTAAACGTACGAATAAAGATACACCGACTCGCTCTGGTCGTACAGAGACGCAATGGATAGAGTACGCCTCCCTCTCGTTCCCCCTCCCTTTCCCTATCCCCATGCATAGATAGTCTAGACCGTAACTTGCTTGAGCCTGGATCAAATCGCATACTTTTTTCAGCCACAAATATGTAATTTGGTATGACGAATTTAGTGAACACAGTTTTATAGAGCGCACGCAACGCTGAACTAGTCACACTGGCAATTTTGGCCTATTTTTTTCTATTTTCACGATAAAAAAATCAATTTAAAATGCGATCAGGGAAATTTTAAAGTATAAATTCAGTATTCGGCGTAGGCTAGACGGGTTAGGTGGCGTTGGTCGCCGTCGCGGCGGTAGGGGAGGTGTGTATGTGTCTTTTGTGTATGTGAGTGAAGAGCGATTCCCCCTCCTCCTCCTCTTCTCTCTCTCTCTCTCTATATCCATCTCTCACTATAACCATATCTCGGATTTACAATAAAAATATTTATGAAAAAAATTGAGCTATATCAAATAGTAGAGCATGTCGAGTCTCACCAGCAACCACAGTCACGAAAAAGTGAGAAACGGCCACAGGTATGGCCATTTCCCGCTCGAATTAGCTCATGAAAATTCGCACTTTTACCTGTACAGCATAGCGGACGTTGCGAGGCGTCGATCGCGCGCTTCCGCAGCTCGAACGGATAAGTTTGAAGCAAGTTGTGGTGATTTAAGTGCGAATTGTAACGATTGCGGCGTTATCTGTCGATTTCGCGTTACAAATGAGCGGTTGTGACTTTATATGAGTTCAGCTTGTCTTGAGCTAATTATCAGGTGTCAAATTAAATTGTAAACGTACGAATAAAGATACACCGACTCGCTCTGGTCGTACAGAGACGCAATGGATAGAGTACGCCTCCCTCTCGTTCCCCCTCCCTTTCCCTATCCCCATGCATAGATAGTCTAGACCGTAACTTGCTTGAGCCTGGATCAAATCGCATACTTTTTTCAGCCACAAATATGTAATTTGGTATGACGAATTTAGTGAACACAGTTTTATAGAGCGCACGCAACGCTGAACTAGTCACACTGGCAATTTTGGCCTATTTTTTTCTATTTTCACGATAAAAAAATCAATTTAAAATGCGATCAGGGAAATTTTAAAGTATAAATTCAGTATTCGGCGTAGGCTAGACGGGTTAGGTGGCGTTGGTCGCCGTCGCGGCGGTAGGGGAGGTGTGTATGTGTCTTTTGTGTATGTGAGTGAAGAGCGATTCCCCCTCCTCCTCCTCTTCTCTCTCTCTCTCTCTCTCTCTCTATATCCATCTCTCACTATAACCATATCTCGGATTTACAATAAAAATATTTATGAAAAAAATTGAGCTATATCAAATAGTAGAGCATGTCGAGTCTCACCAGCAACCACAGTCACGAAAAAGTGAGAAACGGCCACAGGTATGGACATTTCCCGCTCGAATTAGCTCCTCAAAATTCGCACTTTTACCTGTACAGCATAGCGGACGTTGCGAGGCGTCGATCGCGCGCTTCCGCAGCTCGAACGGATAAGTTTGAAGCAAGTTGTGGTGATTTAAGTGCGAATTGTAACGATTGCGGCGTTATCTGTCGATTTCGCGTTACAAATGAGCGGTTGTGACTTTATATGAGTTCAGCTTGTCTTGAGCTAATTATCAGGTGTCAAATTAAATTGTAAACGTACGAATAAAGATACACCGACTCGCTCTGGTCGTACAGAGACGCAATGGATAGAGTACGCCTCCCTCTCGTTCCCCCTCCCTTTCCCTATCCCCATGCATAGATAGTCTAGACCGTAACTTGCTTGAGCCTGGATCAAATCGCATACTTTTTTCAGCCACAAATATGTAATTTGGTATGACGAATTTAGTGAACACAGTTTTATAGAGCGCACGCAACGCTGAACTAGTCACACTGGCAATTTTGGCCTATTTTTTTCTATTTTCACGATAAAAAAATCAATTTAAAATGCGATCAGGGAAATTTTAAAGTATAAATTCAGTATTCGGCGTAGGCTAGACGGGTTAGGTGGCGTTGGTCGCCGTCGCGGCGGTAGGGGAGGTGTGTATGTGTCTTTTGTGTATGTGAGTGAAGAGCGATTCCCCCTCCTCCTCCTCTTCTCTCTCTCTCTCTCTCTATATCCATCTCTCACTATAACCATATCTCGGATTTACAATAAAAATATTTATGAAAAAAATTGAGCTATATCAAATAGTAGAGCATGTCGAGTCTCACCAGCAACCACAGTCACGAAAAAGTGAGAAACGGCCACAGGTATGGACATTTCCCGCTCGAATTAGCTCCTCAAAATTCGCACGTTTACCTGTACAGCATAGCGGACGTTGCGAGGCGTCGATCGCGCGCTTCCGCAGCTCGAACGGATAAGTTTGAAGCAAGTTGTGGTGATTTAAGTGCGAATTGTAACGATTGCGGCGTTATCTGTCGATTTCGCGTTACAAATGAGCGGTTGTGACTTTATATGAGTTCAGCTTGTCTTGAGCTAATTATCAGGTGTCAAATTAAATTGTAAACCTACGAATAAAGATACACCGATTCGCTCTGGTCGTACAGAGACGCAATGGATAGAGTACGCGTCCCTCTCGCCCCCCCCCCCCCTTCCCTCTCCCTCTCCCCATGCATAGATAGTCTAGACCGTAACTTGCTTGAGCCTGTATCAAATTGCAAACTTTTTTCTTCCACAAAAATGTAATTTGGTATGACGAATTCAGTGAACACACTTTTAGAGAGCGCACGCAATGCTGGAACAGTCAAACTGGCAATTTTGGCCTATTTTTTTTCTATTTTCACGATAAAAAAAATCAATTTAAAATGCGATCAGGGAAATTTTAAAGTATAAATTCAGTATTCGGCGTAGGCTAGACGGATTAGGTGGCGTTGGTCGCCGTCGCGGCGGTAGGGGAGGTGTGTATGTGTCTTTTGTGTATGTGAGTGAAGAGCGATTCCCCCCTCCTCCTCCTCTTCTCTCTCTCTCTCTCTATCCATCTCTCACTATAACCATATCTCGGATTTACAATAAAAATATTTATGAAAAAAATTGAGCTATATCAAATAGTAGAGCATGTCGAGTCTCACCAGCAACCACAGTCACGAAAAAGTGAGAAACGGCCACAGGTATGGCCATTTCCCGCTCGAATTAGCTCATGAAAATTCGCACTTTTACCTGTACAGCATAGCGGACGTTGCGAGGCGTCGATCGCGCGCTTCCGCAGCTCGAACGGATAAGTTTGAAGCAAGTTGTGGTGATTTAAGTGCGAATTGTAACGATTGCGGCGTTATCTGTCGATTTCGCGTTACAAATGAGCGGTTGTGACTTTATATGAGTTCAGCTTGTCTTGAGCTAATTATCAGGTGTCAAATTAAATTGTAAACGTACGAATAAAGATACACCGACTCGCTCTGGTCGTACAGAGACGCAATGGATAGAGTACGCCTCCCTCTCGTTCCCCCTCCCTTTCCCTATCCTCATGCATAGATAGTCTAGACCGTAACTTGCTTGAGCCTGGATCAAATCGCATACTTTTTTCAGCCACAAATATGTAATTTGGTATGACGAATTTAGTGAACACAGTTTTATAGAGCGCACGCAACGCTGAACTAGTCACACAGGCAATTTTGGCCTATTTTTTTCTATTTTCACGATAAAAAAATCAATTTAAAA
Organism: Parapristionchus giblindavisi; assembly: GCA_943737045.1. NCBI lineage: Eukaryota > Metazoa > Nematoda > Chromadorea > Rhabditida > Diplogasteridae > Parapristionchus > Parapristionchus giblindavisi. The sequence continues at coordinate 379,442 of CALSFV010000301.1, read as the reverse complement.
TGCGATCAGGGAAATTTTAAAGTATAAATTCAGTATTCGGCGTAGGCTAGACGGGTTAGGTGGCGTTGGTCGCCGTCGCGGCGGTAGGGGAGGTGTGTATGTGTCTTTTGTGTATGTGAGTGAAGAGCGATTCCCCCCTCCTCCTCCTCTTCTCTCTCTCTCTCTCTCTCTCTCTCTCTCATCTAGCCCAGATTCGACCAGGGAATCACTCAGAAGCAAGGGGCTAGTCCAGATTCGACCAGGGAATCACTCAGAAGCAAGGGGCTAGCCCAGATTCGACCAGGGAATCACTCAGAAGCATGGGGGTTGCCCAGATTCGACCAGGGAATCACTCAGAAGCAAGGGGCTAGTCCAGATTCGACCAGGGAATCACTCAGAAGCAAGGGGCTAGCCCAGATTCGACCAGGGAATCACTCAGAAGCAAGGGGCTAGCCCAGATTCGACCAGGGAATCACTCAGAAGCAAGGGGCTAGCCCAGATTCGACCAGGGAATCACTCAGAAGCAAGGGGCTAGCCCAGATTCGAATAGGGAATCACTCAGAAGTAAGGGGCTAGCCCAGATGCGACCAGGGTATCACTCAGAAGCAAGGGGCTAGCCCAGATTCGACCAGGGAATCACTCAGAAGCAAGGGGCTAGCCCAGATTCGACAAGGGAATCACTCAGAAGCAAGGGGCTAGCCCAGATTCGACCAGGGAATCACTCAGAAGCAAGGGGCTAGCCCAGATTCGACCAGGGAATCACTCAGAAGCAAGGGGCTAGCCCAGATTCGACCAGGGAATCACTCAGAAGCAAGGGGCTAGCCCAGATTCGACCAGGGAATCACTCAGAAGCAAGGGGCTAGCCCAGATTCGAATAGGGAATCACTCAGAAGTAAGGGGCTAGCCCAGATGCGACCAGGGTATCACTCAGAAGCAAGGGGCTAGCCCAGATTCGACCAGGGAATCACTCAGAAGCAAGGGGCTAGCCCAGATTCGACCAGGGAATCACTCAGAAGCAAGGGGCTAGCCCAGATTCGACCAGGGAATCACTCAGAAGCAAGGGGCTAGCCCAGATTCGACCAGGGAATCACTCAGAAGCATGGGGGTTGCCCAGATTCGACCAGGGAATCACTCAGAAGCAAGGGGCTAGCCCAGATTCGACCAGGGAATCACTCAGAAGCAAGGGGCTAGCCCAGATTCGACCAGGGAATCACTCAGAAGCAAGGGGCTAGCCCAGATTCGAATAGGAAATCACTCAGAAGCAAGGGGCTAGCCCAGATTCGACCAGGGAATCACTCAGAAGCAAGGGGCTAGCCCAGATTCGACCAGGGAATCACTCAGAAGCAAGGGGCTAGCCCAGATTCGACCAGGGAATCACTCAGAAACAAGGGGCTAGCCCATATTCGACCAGGGAATCACTCAGAAACAAGGGGCTAGCCCAGATTCGACCAGGGAATCACTCAGAAGCAAGGGGCTAGCCCAGATTCGACCAGGGTATCACTCAGAAGCAAGGGGCTAGCCCAGATTCGACCAGGGAATCACTCAGAAGCAAGGGGCTAGCCCAGATTCGACCAGGGAATCACTCAGAAGCAAGGGGCTAGCCCAGATTCGACCAGGGAATCACTCAGAAGCAAGGGGCTAGCCCAGATTCGACCAGGGAATCACTCAGAAGCAAGGGGCTAGCCCAGATTCGAATAGGGAATCACTCAGAAGTAAGGGGCTAGCCCAGATGCGACCAGGGAACCACTCAGAAGCAAGGGGCCACCCCAGATTCGACCAGGGAATCACTCAGAAGCAAGGGGCTAGTCCAGATTCGACCAGGGAATCACTCAGAAGCAAGGGGCTACCCCAGATTCGACCAGGGAATCACTCAGAAGCAAGGGGCTAGCCCAGATTCGACCAGGGAATCACTCAGAAGCAAGGGGAGATTCGAACAGGGTATCACTCAGAAGCAAGGGGCTAGCCCAGATTCGACCAGGGAATCACTCAGAAGCAAGGATCTAGCCCAGATTCGACCAGGGAATCACTCAGAAGCAAGGGGCTAGCCCAGATTCGACCAGGGAATCACTCAGAAGCAAGGGGCTAGCCCAGATTCGACCAGGGAATCACTCAGAAGCATGGGGGTTGCCCAGATTCGACCAGGGAATCACTCAGAAGCAAGGGGCTAGTCCAGATTCGACCAGGGAATCACTCAGAAGCAAGGGGCTAGCCCAGATTCGACCAGGGAATCACTCAGAAGCAAGGGGCCACCCCAGATTCGACCAGGGAATCACTCAGAAGCAAGGGGCTAGCCCAGATTCGACCAGGGAATCATTCAGAAGCAAGGGGCTAGCCCAGATTCGACCAGGGAATCACTCAGAAGCAAGGGGCTAGCCCAGATTCGACCAGGGAATCACTCAGAAGCAAGGGGCTAGCCCAGATTCGACCAGGGAATCACTCAGAAGCAAGGGGCTAGCCCAGATTCGACCAGGGAATCACTCAGAAGCAAGGGGAGATTCGAACAGGGTATCACTCAGAAGCAAGGGGCTAGCCCAGATTCGACCAGGGAATCACTCAGAAGCAAGGATCTAGCCCAGATTCGACCAGGGAATCACTCAGAAGCAAGGGGCTAGCCCAGATTCGACCAGGGAAACACTGAGAAGCAAGGGGCTAGCCCAGATTCGACCAGGGAATCACTCAGAAGCATGGGGGTTGCCCAGATTCGACCAGGGAATCACTCAGAAGCAAGGGGCTAGTCCAGATTCGACCAGGGAATCACTCAGAAGCAAGGGGCTAGCCCAGATTCGACCAGGGAATCACTCAGAAGCAAGGGGCTAGCCCAGATTCGACCAGGGAATCACTCAGAAGCAAGGGGCTAGCCCAGATTCGACCAGGGAATCACTCAGAAGCAAGGGGCTAGCCCAGATTCGACCAGGGAATCACTCAGAAGCAAGGGGCTAGCCCAGATTCGACCAGGGAATCACTCAGAAGCAAGGGGCTAGCCCAGATTCGACCAGGGAATCACTCAGAAGCAAGGGGCTAGCCCAGATTCGACCAGGGAATCACTCAGAAGCAAGGGGCTAGCCCAGATTCGAATAGGAAATCACTCAGAAGCAAGGGGCTAGCCCAGATTCGACCAGGGAATCACTCAGAAGCAAGGGGCTAGCCCAGATTCGACCAGGGAATCACTCAGAAGCAAGGGGCTAGCCCAGATTCGACCAGGGAATCACTCAGAAACAAGGGGCTAGCCCATATTCGACCAGGGAATCACTCAGAAACAAGGGGCTAGCCCAGATTCGACCAGGGAATCACTCAGAAGCAAGGGGCTAGCCCAGATTCGACCAGGGTATCACTCAGAAGCAAGGGGCTAGCCCAGATTCGACCAGGGAATCACTCAGAAGCAAGGGGCTAGCCCAGATTCGACCAGGGAATCACTCAGAAGCAAGGGGCTAGCCCAGATTCGACCAGGGAATCACTCAGAAGCAAGGGGCTAGCCCAGATTCGACCAGGGAATCACTCAGAAGCAAGGGGCTAGCCCAGATTCGAATAGGGAATCACTCAGAAGTAAGGGGCTAGCCCAGATGCGACCAGGGAACCACTCAGAAGCAAGGGGCCACCCCAGATTCGACCAGGGAATCACTCAGAAGCAAGGGGCTAGTCCAGATTCGACCAGGGAATCACTCAGAAGCAAGGGGCTACCCCAGATTCGACCAGGGAATCACTCAGAAGCAAGGGGCTAGCCCAGATTCGACCAGGGAATCACTCAGAAGCAAGGGGAGATTCGAACAGGGTATCACTCAGAAGCAAGGGGCTAGCCCAGATTCGACCAGGGAATCACTCAGAAGCAAGGATCTAGCCCAGATTCGACCAGGGAATCACTCAGAAGCAAGGGGCTAGCCCAGATTCGACCAGGGAATCACTCAGAAGCAAGGGGCTAGCCCAGATTCGACCAGGGAATCACTCAGAAGCATGGGGGTTGCCCAGATTCGACCAGGGAATCACTCAGAAGCAAGGGGCTAGTCCAGATTCGACCAGGGAATCACTCAGAAGCAAGGGGCTAGCCCAGATTCGACCAGGGAATCACTCAGAAGCAAGGGGCCACCCCAGATTCGACCAGGGAATCACTCAGAAGCAAGGGGCTAGCCCAGATTCGACCAGGGAATCATTCAGAAGCAAGGGGCTAGCCCAGATTCGACCAGGGAATCACTCAGAAGCAAGGGGCTAGCCCAGATTCGACCAGGGAATCACTCAGAAGCAAGGGGCTAGCCCAGATTCGACCAGGGAATCACTCAGAAGCAAGGGGCTAGCCCAGATTCGACCAGGGAATCACTCAGAAGCAAGGGGAGATTCGAACAGGGTATCACTCAGAAGCAAGGGGCTAGCCCAGATTCGACCAGGGAATCACTCAGAAGCAAGGATCTAGCCCAGATTCGACCAGGGAATCACTCAGAAGCAAGGGGCTAGCCCAGATTCGACCAGGGAAACACTGAGAAGCAAGGGGCTAGCCCAGATTCGACCAGGGAATCACTCAGAAGCATGGGGGTTGCCCAGATTCGACCAGGGAATCACTCAGAAGCAAGGGGCTAGTCCAGATTCGACCAGGGAATCACTCAGAAGCAAGGGGCTAGCCCAGATTCGACCAGGGAATCACTCAGAAGCAAGGGGCTAGCCCAGATTCGACCAGGGAATCACTCAGAAGCAAGGGGCTAGCCCAGATTCGACCAGGGAATCACTCAGAAGCAAGGGGCTAGCCCAGATTCGACCAGGGAATCACTCAGAAGCAAGGGGCTAGCCCAGATTCGACCAGGGAATCACTCAGAAGCAAGGGGAGATTCGAACAGGGTATCACTCAGAAGCAAGGGGCTAGCCCAGATTCGACCAGGGAATCACTCAGAAGCAAGGATCTAGCCCAGATTCGACCAGGGAATCACTCAGAAGCAAGGGGCTAGCCCAGATTCGACCAGGGAATCACTCAGAAGCAAGGGGCTAGCCCAGATTCGACCAGGGAATCACTCAGAAGCATGGGGGTTGCCCAGATTCGACCAGGGAATCACTCAGAAGCAAGGGGCTAGTCCAGATTCGACCAGGGAATCACTCAGAAGCAAGGGGCTAGCCCAGATTCGACCAGGGAATCACTCAGAAGCAAGGGGCTAGCCCAGATTCGACCTGGGAAACACTCAGAAGCAAGGGGCTAGCCCAGATTCGACCAGGGAATCACTCAGAAGCATGGGGGTTGCCCAGATTCGACCAGGGAATCACTCAGAAGCAAGGGGCTAGTCCAGATTCGACCAGGGAATCACTCAGAAGCAAGGATCTAGCCCAGATTCGACCAGGGAATCACTCAGAAGCAAGGGGCTAGCCCAGATTCGACCTGGGAAACACTCAGAAGCAAGGGGCTAGCCCAGATTCGACCAGGGAATCACTCAGAAGCATGGGGGTTGCCCAGATTCGACCAGGGAATCACTCAGAAGCAAGGGGCTAGTCCAGATTCGACCAGGGAATCACTCAGAAGCAAGGGGCTAGCCCAGATTCGACCAGGGAATCACTCAGAAGCAAGGGGCTAGCCCAGATTCGACCAGGGAATCACTCAGAAGCAAGGGGCTAGCCCAGATTCGACCAGGGAATCACTCAGAAGCAAGGGGCTAGCCCAGATTCGAATAGGGAATCACTCAGAAGTAAGGGGCTAGCCCAGATGCGACCAGGGTATCACTCAGAAGCAAGGGGCTAGCCCAGATTCGACCAGGGAATCACTCAGAAGCAAGGGGCTAGCCCAGATTCGACCAGGGAATCACTCAGAAGCAAGGGGCTAGCCCAGATTCGACCAGGGAATCACTCAGAAGCAAGGGGCTAGCCCAGATTCGACCAGGGAATCACTCAGAAGCAAGGGGCTAGCCCAGATTCGACCAGGGAATCACTCAGAAGCAAGGGGCTAGCCCAGATTCGACCAGGGAATCACTCAGAAGCAAGGGGCTAGCCCAGATTCGAATAGGGAATCACTCAGAAGTAAGGGGCTAGCCCAGATGCGACCAGGGTATCACTCAGAAGCAAGGGGCTAGCCCAGATTCGACCAGGGAATCACTCAGAAGCAAGGGGCTAGCCCAGATTCGACCAGGGAATCACTCAGAAGCAAGGGGCTAGCCCAGATTCGACCAGGGAATCACTCAGAAGCAAGGGGCTAGCCCAGATTCGACCAGGGAATCACTCAGAAGCAAGGGGCTAGCCCAGATTCGACCAGGGAATCACTCAGAAGCAAGGGGCTAGCCCAGATTCGAATAGGGAATCACTCAGAAGTAAGGGGCTAGCCCAGATGCGACCAGGGTATCACTCAGAAGCAAGGGGCTAGCCCAGATTCGACCAGGGAATCACTCAGAAGCAAGGGGCTAGCCCAGATTCGACCAGGGAATCACTCAGAAGCAAGGGGCTAGCCCAGATTCGACCAGGGAATCACTCAGAAGCAAGGGGCTAGCCCAGATTCGACCAGGGAATCACTCAGAAGCAAGGGGCTAGCCCAGATTCGACCAGGGAATCACTCAGAAGCAAGGGGCTAGCCCAGATTCGACCAGGGAATCACTCAGAAGCAAGGGGCTAGCCCAGATTCGAATAGGGAATCACTCAGAAGTAAGGGGCTAGCCCAGATGCGACCAGGGTATCACTCAGAAGCAAGGGGCTAGCCCAGATTCGACCAGGGAATCACTCAGAAGCAAGGGGCTAGCCCAGATTCGACCAGGGAATCACTCAGAAGCAAGGGGCTAGCCCAGATTCGACCAGGGAATCACTCAGAAGCAAGGGGCTAGCCCAGATTCGACCAGGGAATCACTCAGAAGCATGGGGGTTGCCCAGATTCGACCAGGGAATCACTCAGAAGCAAGGGGCTAGCCCAGATTCGACCAGGGAATCACTCAGAAGCAAGGGGCTAGCCCAGATTCGACCAGGGAATCACTCAGAAGCAAGGGGCTAGCCCAGATTCGAATAGGAAATCACTCAGAAGCAAGGGGCTAGCCCAGATTCGACCAGGGAATCACTCAGAAGCAAGGGGCTAGCCCAGATTCGACCAGGGAATCACTCAGAAGCAAGGGGCTAGCCCAGATTCGACCAGGGAATCACTCAGAAACAAGGGGCTAGCCCATATTCGACCAGGGAATCACTCAGAAACAAGGGGCTAGCCCAGATTCGACCAGGGAATCACTCAGAAGCAAGGGGCTAGCCCAGATTCGACCAGGGTATCACTCAGAAGCAAGGGGCTAGCCCAGATTCGACCAGGGAATCACTCAGAAGCAAGGGGCTAGCCCAGATTCGACCAGGGAATCACTCAGAAGCAAGGGGCTAGCCCAGATTCGACCAGGGAATCACTCAGAAGCAAGGGGCTAGCCCAGATTCGACCAGGGAATCACTCAGAAGCAAGGGGCTAGCCCAGATTCGAATAGGGAATCACTCAGAAGTAAGGGGCTAGCCCAGATGCGACCAGGGAACCACTCAGAAGCAAGGGGCCACCCCAGATTCGACCAGGGAATCACTCAGAAGCAAGGGGCTAGTCCAGATTCGACCAGGGAATCACTCAGAAGCAAGGGGCTACCCCAGATTCGACCAGGGAATCACTCAGAAGCAAGGGGCTAGCCCAGATTCGACCAGGGAATCACTCAGAAGCAAGGGGAGATTCGAACAGGGTATCACTCAGAAGCAAGGGGCTAGCCCAGATTCGACCAGGGAATCACTCAGAAGCAAGGATCTAGCCCAGATTCGACCAGGGAATCACTCAGAAGCAAGGGGCTAGCCCAGATTCGACCAGGGAATCACTCAGAAGCAAGGGGCTAGCCCAGATTCGACCAGGGAATCACTCAGAAGCATGGGGGTTGCCCAGATTCGACCAGGGAATCACTCAGAAGCAAGGGGCTAGTCCAGATTCGACCAGGGAATCACTCAGAAGCAAGGGGCTAGCCCAGATTCGACCAGGGAATCACTCAGAAGCAAGGGGCCACCCCAGATTCGACCAGGGAATCACTCAGAAGCAAGGGGCTAGCCCAGATTCGACCAGGGAATCATTCAGAAGCAAGGGGCTAGCCCAGATTCGACCAGGGAATCACTCAGAAGCAAGGGGCTAGCCCAGATTCGACCAGGGAATCACTCAGAAGCAAGGGGCTAGCCCAGATTCGACCAGGGAATCACTCAGAAGCAAGGGGCTAGCCCAGATTCGACCAGGGAATCACTCAGAAGCAAGGGGAGATTCGAACAGGGTATCACTCAGAAGCAAGGGGCTAGCCCAGATTCGACCAGGGAATCACTCAGAAGCAAGGATCTAGCCCAGATTCGACCAGGGAATCACTCAGAAGCAAGGGGCTAGCCCAGATTCGACCAGGGAAACACTCAGAAGCAAGGGGCTAGCCCAGATTCGACCAGGGAATCACTCAGAAGCATGGGGGTTGCCCAGATTCGACCAGGGAATCACTCAGAAGCAAGGGGCTAGTCCAGATTCGACCAGGGAATCACTCAGAAGCAAGGGGCTAGCCCAGATTCGACCAGGGAATCACTCAGAAGCAAGGGGCTAGCCCAGATTCGACCAGGGAATCACTCAGAAGCAAGGGGCTAGCCCAGATTCGACCAGGGAATCACTCAGAAGCAAGGGGCTAGCCCAGATTCGAATAGGGAATCACTCAGAAGTAAGGGGCTAGCCCAGATGCGACCAGGGTATCACTCAGAAGCAAGGGGCTAGCCCAGATTCGACCAGGGAATCACTCAGAAGCAAGGGGCTAGCCCAGATTCGACCAGGGAATCACTCAGAAGCAAGGGGCTAGCCCAGATTCGACCAGGGAATCACTCAGAAGCAAGGGGCTAGCCCAGATTCGACCAGGGAATCACTCAGAAGCAAGGGGCTAGCCCTGATTCGACCAGGGAATCACTCAGAAGCAAGGGGCTAGCCCAGATTCGACCAGGGAATCACTCAGAAGCAAGGGGCTAGCCCAGATTCGAATAGGGAATCACTCAGAAGTAAGGGGTTAGCTCAGATGCGACCAGGGTATCACTCAGAAGCAAGGGGCTAGCCCAGATTCGACCAGGGAATCACTCAGAAGCAAGGGGCTAGCCCAGATTCGACCAGGGAATCACTCAGAAGCAAGGGGCTAGCCCAGATTCGACCAGGGAATCACTCAGAAGCAAGGGGCTAGCCCAGATTCGACCAGGGAATCACTCAGAAGCATGGGGGTTGCCCAGATTCGACCAGGGAATCACTCAGAAGCAAGGGGCTAGCCCAGATTCGACCAGGGAATCACTCAGAAGCAAGGGGCTAGCCCAGATTCGACCAGGGAATCACTCAGAAGCAAGGGGCTAGCCCAGATTCGAATAGGAAATCACTCAGAAGCAAGGGGCTAGCCCAGATTCGACCAGGGAATCACTCAGAAGCAAGGGGCTAGCCCAGATTCGACCAGGGAATCACTCAGAAGCAAGGGGCTAGCCCAGATTCGACCAGGGAATCACTCAGAAACAAGGGGCTAGCCCATATTCGACCAGGGAATCACTCAGAAACAAGGGGCTAGCCCAGATTCGACCAGGGAATCACTCAGAAGCAAGGGGCTAGCCCAGATTCGACCAGGGTATCACTCAGAAGCAAGGGGCTAGCCCAGATTCGACCAGGGAATCACTCAGAAGCAAGGGGCTAGCCCAGATTCGACCAGGGAATCACTCAGAAGCAAGGGGCTAGCCCAGATTCGACCAGGGAATCACTCAGAAGCAAGGGGCTAGCCCAGATTCGACCAGGGAATCACTCAGAAGCAAGGGGCTAGCCCAGATTCGAATAGGGAATCACTCAGAAGTAAGGGGCTAGCCCAGATGCGACCAGGGAACCACTCAGAAGCAAGGGGCCACCCCAGATTCGACCAGGGAATCACTCAGAAGCAAGGGGCTAGTCCAGATTCGACCAGGGAATCACTCAGAAGCAAGGGGCTACCCCAGATTCGACCAGGGAATCACTCAGAAGCAAGGGGCTAGCCCAGATTCGACCAGGGAATCACTCAGAAGCAAGGGGAGATTCGAACAGGGTATCACTCAGAAGCAAGGGGCTAGCCCAGATTCGACCAGGGAATCACTCAGAAGCAAGGATCTAGCCCAGATTCGACCAGGGAATCACTCAGAAGCAAGGGGCTAGCCCAGATTCGACCAGGGAATCACTCAGAAGCAAGGGGCTAGCCCAGATTCGACCAGGGAATCACTCAGAAGCATGGGGGTTGCCCAGATTCGACCAGGGAATCACTCAGAAGCAAGGGGCTAGTCCAGATTCGACCAGGGAATCACTCAGAAGCAAGGGGCTAGCCCAGATTCGACCAGGGAATCACTCAGAAGCAAGGGGCTAGCCCAGATTCGACCAGGGAATCACTCAGAAGCAAGGGGCTAGCCCAGATTCGACCAGGGAATCACTCAGAAGCAAGGGGCTAGCCCAGATTCGAATAGGGAATCACTCAGAAGTAAGGGGCTAGCCCAGATGCGACCAGGGTATCACTCAGAAGCAAGGGGCTAGCCCAGATTCGACCAGGGAATCACTCAGAAGCAAGGGGAGATTCGAACAGGGTATCACTCAGAAGCAAGGGGCTAGCCCAGATTCGACCAGGGAATCACTCAGAAGCAAGGATCTAGCCCAGATTCGACCAGGGAATCACTCAGAAGCAAGGGGCTAGCCCAGATTCGACCAGGGAATCACTCAGAAGCAAGGGGCTAGCCCAGATTCGACCAGGGAATCACTCAGAAGCATGGGGGTTGCCCAGATTCGACCAGGGAATCACTCAGAAGCAAGGGGCTAGTCCAGATTCGACCAGGGAATCACTCAGAAGCAAGGGGCTAGCCCAGATTCGACCAGGGAATCACTCAGAAGCAAGGGGCCACCCCAGATTCGACCAGGGAATCACTCAGAAGCAAGGGGCTAGCCCAGATTCGACCAGGGAATCATCCAGAAGCAAGGGGCTAGCCCAGATTCGACCAGGGAATCACTCAGAAGCAAGGGGCTAGCCCAGATTCGACCAGGGAAACACTCAGAAGCAAGGGGCTAGCCCAGATTCGACCAGGGAATCACTCAGAAGCATGGGGGTTGCCCAGATTCGACCAGGGAATCACTCAGAAGCAAGGGGAGATTCGAACAGGGAATCACTCAGAAGCAAGGATCTAGCCCAGATTCGACCAGGGAATCACTCAGAAGCAAGGGGCTAGCCCAGATTCGACCAGGGAAACACTCAGAAGCAAGGGGCTAGCCCAGATTCGACCAGGGAATCACTCAGAAGCATGGGGGTTGCCCAGATTCGACCAGGGAATCACTCAGAAGCAAGGGGCTAGTCCAGATTCGACCAGGGAATCACTCAGAAGCAAGGGGCTAGCCCAGATTCGACCAGGGAATCACTCAGAAGCAAGGGGCTAGCCCAGATTCGACCAGGGAATCACTCAGAAGCAAGGGGCTAGCCCAGATTCGACCAGGGAATCACTCAGAAGCAAGGGGCTAGCCCAGATTCGAATAGGGAATCACTCAGAAGTAAGGGGCTAGCCCAGATGCGACCAGGGTATCACTCAGAAGCAAGGGGCTAGCCCAGATTCGACCAGGGAATCACTCAGAAGCAAGGGGCTAGCCCAGATTCGACCAGGGAATCACTCAGAAGCAAGGGGCTAGCCCAGATTCGACCAGGGAATCACTCAGAAGCAAGGGGCTAGCCCAGATTCGACCAGGGAATCACTCAGAAGCAAGGGGCTAGCCCTGATTCGACCAGGGAATCACTCAGAAGCAAGGGGCTAGCCCAGATTCGACCAGGGAATCACTCAGAAGCAAGGGGCTAGCCCAGATTCGAATAGGGAATCACTCAGAAGTAAGGGGCTAGCTCAGATGCGACCAGGGTATCACTCAGAAGCAAGGGGCTAGCCCAGATTCGACCAGGGAATCACTCAGAAGCAAGGGGCTAGCCCAGATTCGACCAGGGAATCACTCAGAAGCAAGGGGCTAGCCCAGATTCGACCAGGGAATCACTCAGAAGCAAGGGGCTAGCCCAGATTCGACCAGGGAATCACTCAGAAGCATGGGGGTTGCCCAGATTCGACCAGGGAATCACTCAGAAGCAAGGGGCTAGCCCAGATTCGACCAGGGAATCACTCAGAAGCAAGGGGCTAGCCCAGATTCGACCAGGGAATCACTCAGAAGCAAGGGGCTAGCCCAGATTCGAATAGGAAATCACTCAGAAGCAAGGGGCTAGCCCAGATTCGACCAGGGAATCACTCAGAAGCAAGGGGCTAGCCCAGATTCGACCAGGGAATCACTCAGAAGCAAGGGGCTAGCCCAGATTCGACCAGGGAATCACTCAGAAACAAGGGGCTAGCCCATATTCGACCAGGGAATCACTCAGAAACAAGGGGCTAGCCCAGATTCGACCAGGGAATCACTCAGAAGCAAGGGGCTAGCCCAGATTCGACCAGGGTATCACTCAGAAGCAAGGGGCTAGCCCAGATTCGACCAGGGAATCACTCAGAAGCAAGGGGCTAGCCCAGATTCGACCAGGGAATCACTCAGAAGCAAGGGGCTAGCCCAGATTCGACCAGGGAATCACTCAGAAGCAAGGGGCTAGCCCAGATTCGACCAGGGAATCACTCAGAAGCAAGGGGCTAGCCCAGATTCGACCAGGGAATCACTCAGAAGCAAGGGGCTAGCCCAGATTCGACCAGGGAACCACTCAGAAGCAAGGGGCCACCCCAGATTCGACCAGGGAATCACTCAGAAGCAAGGGGCTAGTCCAGATTCGACCAGGGAATCACTCAGAAGCAAGGGGCTACCCCAGATTCGACCAGGGAATCACTCAGAAGCAAGGGGCTAGCCCAGATTCGACCAGGGAATCACTCAGAAGCAAGGGGAGATTCGAACAGGGTATCACTCAGAAGCAAGGGGCTAGCCCAGATTCGACCAGGGAATCACTCAGAAGCAAGGATCTAGCCCAGATTCGACCAGGGAATCACTCAGAAGCAAGGGGCTAGCCCAGATTCGACCAGGGAATCACTCAGAAGCAAGGGGCTAGCCCAGATTCGACCAGGGAATCACTCAGAAGCATGGGGGTTGCCCAGATTCGACCAGGGAATCACTCAGAAGCAAGGGGCTAGTCCAGATTCGACCAGGGAATCACTCAGAAGCAAGGGGCTAGCCCAGATTCGACCAGGGAATCACTCAGAAGCAAGGGGCTAGCCCAGATTCGACCAGGGAATCACTCAGAAGCAAGGGGCTAGCCCAGATTCGACCAGGGAATCACTCAGAAGCAAGGGGCTAGCCCAGATTCGAATAGGGAATCACTCAGAAGTAAGGGGCTAGCCCAGATGCGACCAGGGTATCACTCAGAAGCAAGGGGCTAGCCCAGATTCGACCAGGGAATCACTCAGAAGCAAGGGGCTAGCCCAGATTCGACCAGGGAATCACTCAGAAGCAAGGGGCTAGCCCAGATTCGACCAGGGAATCACTCAGAAGCAAGGGGCTAGCCCAGATTCGACCAGGGAATCACTCAGAAGCAAGGGGCTAGCCCAGATTCGACCAGGGAATCACTCAGAAGCAAGGGGCTAGCCCAGATTCGACCAGGGAATCACTCAGAAGCAAGGGGCTAGCCCAGATTCGAATAGGGAATCACTCAGAAGTAAGGGGCTAGCCCAGATGCGACCAGGGAATCACTCAGAAGTAAGGGGCTAGCCCAGATGCGACCAGGGTATCACTCAGAAGCAAGGGGCTAGCCCAGATTCGACCAGGGAATCACTCAGAAGCAAGGGGCTAGCCCAGATTCGACCAGGGAATCACTCAGAAGCAAGGGGCTAGCCCAGATTCGACCAGGGAATCACTCAGAAGCAAGGGGCTAGCCCAGATTCGACCAGGGAATCACTCAGAAGCATGGGGGTTGCCCAGATTCGACCAGGGAATCACTCAGAAGCAATGGGCTAGCCCAGATTCGACCAGGGAATCACTCAGAAGCAAGGGGCTAGCCCAGATTCGACCAGGGAATCACTCAGAAGCAAGGGGCTAGCCCAGATTCGAATAGGAAATCACTCAGAAGCAAGGGGCTAGCCCAGATTCGACCAGGGAATCACTCAGAAGCAAGGGGCTAGCCCAGATTCGACCAGGGAATCACTCAGAAGCAAGGGGCTAGCCCAGATTCGACCAGGGAATCACTCAGAAACAAGGGGCTAGCCCATATTCGACCAGGGAATCACTCAGAAACAAGGGGCTATCCCAGATTCGACCAGGGAATCACTCAGAAGCAAGGGGCTAGCCCAGATTCGACCAGGGTATCACTCAGAAGCAAGGGGCTAGCCCAGATTCGACCAGGGAATCACTCAGAAGCAAGGGGCTAGCCCAGATTCGACCAGGGAATCACTCAGAAGCAAGGGGCTAGCCCAGATTCGACCAGGGAATCACTCAGAAGCAAGGGGCTAGCCCAGATTCGACCAGGGAATCACTCAGAAGCAAGGGGCTAGCCCAGATTCGAATAGGGAATCACTCAGAAGTAAGGGGCTAGCCCAGATGCGACCAGGGAACCACTCAGAAGCAAGGGGCCACCCCAGATTCGACCAGGGAATCACTCAGAAGCAAGGGGCTACCCCAGATTCGACCAGGGAATCACTCAGAAGCAAGGGGCTAGCCCAGATTCGACCAGGGAATCACTCAGAAGCAAGGGGAGATTCGAACAGGGTATCACTCAGAAGCAAGGGGCTAGCCCAGATTCGACCAGGGAATCACTCAGAAGCAAGGATCTAGCCCAGATTCGACCAGGGAATCACTCAGAAGCAAGGGGCTAGCCCAGATTCGACCAGGGAATCACTCAGAAGCAAGGGGCTAGCCCAGATTCGACCAGGGAATCACTCAGAAGCATGGGGGTTGCCCAGATTCGACCAGGGAATCACTCAGAAGCAAGGGGCTAGTCCAGATTCGACCAGGGAATCACTCAGAAGCAAGGGGCTAGCCCAGATTCGACCAGGGAATCACTCAGAAGCAAGGGGCTAGCCCAGATTCGACCAGGGAATCACTCAGAAGCAAGGGGCTAGCCCAGATTCGACCAGGGAATCACTCAGAAGCAAGGGGCTAGCCCAGATTCGAATAGGGAATCACTCAGAAGTAAGGGGCTAGCCCAGATGCGACCAGGGTATCACTCAGAAGCAAGGGGCTAGCCCAGATTCGACCAGGGAATCACTCAGAAGCAAGGGGCTAGCCCAGATTCGACCAGGGAATCACTCAGAAGCAAGGGGCTAGCCCAGATTCGACCAGGGAATCACTCAGAAGCAAGGGGCTAGCCCAGATTCGACCAGGGAATCACTCAGAAGCAAGGGGCTAGCCCAGATTCGACCAGGGAATCACTCAGAAGCAAGGGGCTAGCCCAGATTCGACCAGGGAATCACTCAGAAGCAAGGGGCTAGCCCAGATTCGAATAGGGAATCACTCAGAAGTAAGGGGCTAGCCCAGATGCGACCAGGGTATCACTCAGAAGCAAGGGGCTAGCCCAGATTCGACCAGGGAATCACTCAGAAGCAAGGGGCTAGCCCAGATTCGACCAGGGAATCACTCAGAAGCAAGGGGCTAGCCCAGATTCGACCAGGGAATCACTCAGAAGCAAGGGGCTAGCCCAGATTCGACCAGGGAATCACTCAGAAGCATGGGGGTTGCCCAGATTCGACCAGGGAATCACTCAGAAGCAATGGGCTAGCCCAGATTCGACCAGGGAATCACTCAGAAGCAAGGGGCTAGCCCAGATTCGACCAGGGAATCACTCAGAAGCAAGGGGCTAGCCCAGATTCGAATAGGAAATCACTCAGAAGCAAGGGGCTAGCCCAGATTCGACCAGGGAATCACTCAGAAGCAAGGGGCTAGCCCAGATTCGACCAGGGAATCACTCAGAAGCAAGGGGCTAGCCCAGATTCGACCAGGGAATCACTCAGAAACAAGGGGCTAGCCCATATTCGACCAGGGAATCACTCAGAAACAAGGGGCTAGCCCAGATTCGACCAGGGAATCACTCAGAAGCAAGGGGCTAGCCCAGATTCGACCAGGGTATCACTCAGAAGCAAGGGGCTAGCCCAGATTCGACCAGGGAATCACTCAGAAGCAAGGGGCTAGCCCAGATTCGACCAGGGAATCACTCAGAAGCAAGGGGCTAGCCCAGATTCGACCAGGGAATCACTCAGAAGCAAGGGGCTAGCCCAGATTCGACCAGGGAATCACTCAGAAGCAAGGGGCTAGCCCAGATTCGACCAGGGAATCACTCAGAAGCAAGGGGCTAGCCCAGATTCGACCAGGGAATCACTCAGAAGTAAGGGGCTAGCCCAGATGCGACCAGGGTATCACTCAGAAGCAAGGGGCTAGCCCAGATTCGACCAGGGAATCACTCAGAAGCAAGGGGCTAGCCCAGATTCGACCAGGGAATCACTCAGAAGCAAGGGGCTAGCCCAGATTCGACCAGGGAATCACTCAGAAGCAAGGGGCTAGCCCAGATTCGACCAGGGAATCACTCAGAAGCATGGGGGTTGCCCAGATTCGACCAGGGAATCACTCAGAAGCAAGGGGCTAGTCCAGATTCGACCAGGGAATCACTCAGAAGCAAGGGGCTAGCCCAGATTCGACCAGGGAATCACTCAGAAGCAAGGGGCTAGCCCAGATTCGACCAGGGAATCACTCAGAAGCAAGGGGCTAGCCCAGATTCGACCAGGGAATCACTCAGAAGCAAGGGGCTAGCCCAGATTCGAATAGGGAATCACTCAGAAGTAAGGGGCTAGCCCAGATGCGACCAGGGTATCACTCAGAAGCAAGGGGCTAGCCCAGATTCGACCAGGGAATCACTCAGAAGCAAGGGGCTAGCCCAGATTCGACCAGGGAATCACTCAGAAGCAAGGGGCTAGCCCAGATTCGACCAGGGAATCACTCAGAAGCAAGGGGCTAGCCCAGATTCGACCAGGGAATCACTCAGAAGCAAGGGGCTAGCCCAGATTCGACCAGGGAATCACTCAGAAGCAAGGGGCTAGCCCAGATTCGACCAGGGAATCACTCAGAAGCAAGGGGCTAGCCCAGATTCGAATAGGGAATCACTCAGAAGTAAGGGGCTAGCCCAGATGCGACCAGGGTATCACTCAGAAGCAAGGGGCTAGCCCAGATTCGACCAGGGAATCACTCAGAAGCAAGGGGCTAGCCCAGATTCGACCAGGGAATCACTCAGAAGCAAGGGGCTAGCCCAGATTCGACCAGGGAATCACTCAGAAGCAAGGGGCTAGCCCAGATTCGACCAGGGAATCACTCAGAAGCATGGGGGTTGCCCAGATTCGACCAGGGAATCACTCAGAAGCAATGGGCTAGCCCAGATTCGACCAGGGAATCACTCAGAAGCAAGGGGCTAGCCCAGATTCGACCAGGGAATCACTCAGAAGCAAGGGGCTAGCCCAGATTCGAATAGGAAATCACTCAGAAGCAAGGGGCTAGCCCAGATTCGACCAGGGAATCACTCAGAAGCAAGGGGCTAGCCCAGATTCGACCAGGGAATCACTCAGAAGCAAGGGGCTAGCCCAGATTCGACCAGGGAATCACTCAGAAACAAGGGGCTAGCCCATATTCGACCAGGGAATCACTCAGAAACAAGGGGCTAGCCCAGATTCGACCAGGGAATCACTCAGAAGCAAGGGGCTAGCCCAGATTCGACCAGGGTATCACTCAGAAGCAAGGGGCTAGCCCAGATTCGACCAGGGAATCACTCAGAAGCAAGGGGCTAGCCCAGATTCGACCAGGGAATCACTCAGAAGCAAGGGGCTAGCCCAGATTCGACCAGGGAATCACTCAGAAGCAAGGGGCTAGCCCAGATTCGACCAGGGAATCACTCAGAAGCAAGGGGCTAGCCCAGATTCGAATAGGGAATCACTCAGAAGTAAGGGGCTAGCCCAGATGCGACCAGGGAACCACTCAGAAGCAAGGGGCCACCCCAGATTCGACCAGGGAATCACTCAGAAGCAAGGGGCTAGTCCAGATTCGACCAGGGAATCACTCAGAAGCAAGGGGCTACCCCAGATTCGACCAGGGAATCACTCAGAAGCAAGGGGCTAGCCCAGATTCGACCAGGGAATCACTCAGAAGCAAGGGGCTAGCCCAGATTCGACCAGGGAATCACTCAGAAGCAAGGGGCTAGCCCAGATTCGACCAGGGAATCACTCAGAAGCAAGGGGCTAGCCCAGATTCGACCAGGGAATCACTCAGAAGCAAGGGGCTAGCCCAGATTCGACCAGGGAATCACTCAGAAGCAAGGGGCTAGCCCAGATTCGACCAGGGAATCACTCAGAAGCAAGGGGCTAGCCCAGATTCGACCAGGGAATCACTCAGAAGCAAGGGGAGATTCGAACAGGGTATCACTCAGAAGCAAGGGGCTAGCCCAGATTCGACCAGGGAATCACTCAGAAGCAAGGATCTAGCCCAGATTCGACCAGGGAATCACTCAGAAGCAAGGGGCTAGCCCAGATTCGACCAGGGAATCACTCAGAAGCAAGGATCTAGCCCAGATTCGACCAGGGAATCACTCAGAAGCAAGGGGCTAGCCCAGATTCGACCAGGGAATCACTCAGAAGCAAGGGGCTAGCCCAGATTCGAATAGGGAATCACTCAGAAGTAAGGGGCTAGCCCAGATGCGACCAGGGAACCACTCAGAAGCAAGGGGCCACCCCAGATTCGACCAGGGAATCACTCAGAAGCAAGGGGCTAGTCCAGATTCGACCAGGGAATCACTCAGAAGCAAGGGGCTAGCCCAGATTCGACCAGGGAATCACTCAGAAGCAAGGGGCTAGCCCAGATTCGACCAGGGAATCACTCAGAAGCAAGGGGCTAGCCCAGATTCGACCAGGGAATCACTCAGAAGCAAGGGGCTAGCCCAGATTCGACCAGGGAATCACTCAGAAGCAAGGGGCTAGCCCAGATTCGACCAGGGAATCACTCAGAAGCAAGGGGCTAGCCCAGATTCGACCAGGGAATCACTCAGAAGCAAGGGGCTAGCCCAGATTCGAATAGGAAATCACTCAGAAGCAAGGATCTAGCCCAGATTCGACCAGGGAATCACTCAGAAGCAAGGGGCTAGCCCAGATTCGAATAGGGAATCACTCAGAAGTAAGGGGCTAGCCCAGATGCGACCAGGGAACCACTCAGAAGCAAGGGGCCACCCCAGATTCGACCAGGGAATCACTCAGAAGCAAGGGGCTAGTCCAGATTCGACCAGGGAATCACTCAGAAGCAAGGGGCTACCCCAGATTCGACCAGGGAATCACTCAGAAGCAAGGGGCTAGCCCAGATTCGACCAGGGAATCACTCAGAAGCAAGGGGCTAGCCCAGATTCGACCAGGGAATCACTCAGAAGCAAGGGGCTAGCCCAGATTCGACCAGGGAATCACTCAGAAGCAAGGGGCTAGCCCAGATTCGACCAGGGAATCACTCAGAAGCAAGGGGCTAGCCCAGATTCGACCAGGGAATCACTCAGAAGCAAGGGGCTAGCCCAGATTCGACCAGGGAATCACTCAGAAGCAAGGGGCTAGCCCAGATTCGACCAGGGAATCACTCAGAAGCAAGGGGCTAGCCCAGATTCGAATAGGGAATCACTCAGAAGTAAGGGGCTAGCCCAGATGCGACCAGGGTATCACTCAGAAGCAAGGGGCTAGCCCAGATTCGACCAGGGAATCACTCAGAAGCAAGGGGCTAGCCCAGATTCGACCAGGGAATCACTCAGAAGCAAGGGGCTAGCCCAGATTCGACCAGGGAATCACTCAGAAGCAAGGGGCTAGCCCAGATTCGACCAGGGAATCACTCAGAAGCATGGGGGTTGCCCAGATTCGACCAGGGAATCACTCAGAAGCAAGGGGCTAGCCCAGATTCGACCAGGGAATCACTCAGAAGCAAGGGGCTAGCCCAGATTCGACCAGGGAATCACTCAGAAGCAAGGGGCTAGCCCAGATTCGAATAGGGAATCACTCAGAAGCAAGGGGCTAGCCCAGATTCGACCAGGGAATCACTCAGAAGCAAGGGGCTAGCCCAGATTCGACCAGGGAATCACTCAGAAGCAAGGGGCTAGCCCAGATTCGACCAGGGAATCACTCAGAAACAAGGGGCTAGCCCATATTCGACCAGGGAATCACTCAGAAACAAGGGGCTAGCCCAGATTCGACCAGGGAATCACTCAGAAGTAAGGGGCTAGCCCAGATGCGACCAGGGTATCACTCAGAAGCAAGGGGCTAGCCCAGATTCGACCAGGGAATCACTCAGAAACAAGGGGCTAGCCCAGATTCGACCAGGGAATCACTCAGAAGTAAGGGGCTAGCCCAGATTCGACCAGGGTATCACTCAGAAGCAAGGGGCTAGCCTAGATTCGACCAGGGAATCACTCAGAAGCAAGGGGCTAGCCCAGATTCGAATAGGGAATCACTCAGAAGTAAGGGGCTAGCCCAGATGCGACCAGGGAACCACTCAGAAGCAAGGAGCCACCCCAGATTCGACCAGGGAATCACTCAGAAGCAAGGGGCTAGTCCAGATTCGACCAGGGAATCACTCAGAAGCAAGGGGCTACCCCAGATTCGACCAGGGAATCACTCAGAAGCAAGGGGCTAGCCCAGATTCGACCAGGGAATCACTCAGAAGCAAGGGGCTACCCCAGATTCGACCAGGGAATCACTCAGAAGCAAGGGGCTAGCCCAGATTCGACCAGGGAATCACTCAGAAGCAAGGGGCTAGCCCAGATTCGACCAGGGAATCACTCAGAAGCAAGGGGCTAGCCCAGATTCGACCAGGGAATCACTCAGAAGCAAGGGGCTAGCCCAGATTCGACCAGGGAATCACTCAGAAGCAAGGGGCTAGCCCAGATTCGACCAGGGAATCACTCAGAAGCAAGGGGCTAGCCCAGATTCGACCAGGGAATCACTCAGAAGCAAGGGGCTAGCCCAGATTCGACCAGGGAATCACTCAGAAGCAAGGGGCTAGCCCAGATTCGACCAGGGAATCACTCAGAAGCAAGGGGCTAGCCCAGATTCGACCAGGGAATCACTCAGAAGCAAGGGGCTAGCCCAGATTCGAATAGGGAATCACTCAGAAGTAAGGGGCTAGCCCAGATGCGACCAGGGTATCACTCAGAAGCAAGGGGCTAGCCCAGATTCGACCAGGGAATCACTCAGAAGCAAGGGGCTAGCCCAGATTCGACCAGGGAATCACTCAGAAGCAAGGGGCTAGCCCAGATTCGACCAGGGAATCACTCAGAAGCAAGGGGCTAGCCCAGATTCGACCAGGGAATCACTCAGAAGCATGGGGGTTGCCCAGATTCGACCAGGGAATCACTCAGAAGCAAGGGGCTAGCCCAGATTCGACCAGGGAATCACTCAGAAGCAAGGGGCTAGCCCAGATTCGACCAGGGAATCACTCAGAAGCAAGGGGCTAGCCCAGATTCGAATAGGGAATCACTCAGAAGCAAGGGGCTAGCCCAGATTCGACCAGGGAATCACTCAGAAGCAAGGGGCTAGCCCAGATTCGACCAGGGAATCACTCAGAAGCAAGGGGCTAGCCCAGATTCGACCAGGGAATCACTCAGAAACAAGGGGCTAGCCCATATTCGACCAGGGAATCACTCAGAAACAAGGGGCTAGCCCAGATTCGACCAGGGAATCACTCAGAAGTAAGGGGCTAGCCCAGATGCGACCAGGGTATCACTCAGAAGCAAGGGGCTAGCCCAGATTCGACCAGGGAATCACTCAGAAACAAGGGGCTAGCCCAGATTCGACCAGGGAATCACTCAGAAGTAAGGGGCTAGCCCAGATTCGACCAGGGTATCACTCAGAAGCAAGGGGCTAGCCTAGATTCGACCAGGGAATCACTCAGAAGCAAGGGGCTAGCCCAGATTCGAATAGGGAATCACTCAGAAGTAAGGGGCTAGCCCAGATGCGACCAGGGAACCACTCAGAAGCAAGGAGCCACCCCAGATTCGACCAGGGAATCACTCAGAAGCAAGGGGCTAGTCCAGATTCGACCAGGGAATCACTCAGAAGCAAGGGGCTACCCCAGATTCGACCAGGGAATCACTCAGAAGCAAGGGGCTAGCCCAGATTCGACCAGGGAATCACTCAGAAGCAAGGGGCTAGCCCAGATTCGACCAGGGAATCACTCAGAAGCAAGGGGCTAGCCCAGATTCGAATAGGGAATCACTCAGAAGCAAGGGGCTAGCCCAGATGCGACCAGGGAACCACTCAGAAGCAAGGGGCCACCCCAGATTCGACCAGGGAATCACTCAGAAGCAAGGGGCTAGTCCAGATTCGACCAGGGAATCACTCAGAAGCAAGGGGCTACCCCAGATTCGACCAGGGAATCACTCAGAAGCAAGGGGCTAGCCCAGATTCGAATAGGGAATCACTCAGAAGTAAGGGGCTAGCCCAGATGCGACCAGGGTATCACTCAGAAGCAAGGGGCTAGCCCAGATTCGACCAGGGAATCACTCAGAAGCAAGGGGCTAGCCCAGATTCGACCAGGGAATCACTCAGAAGCAAGGGGCTAGCCCAGATTCGACCAGGGAATCACTCAGAAGCAAGGGGCTAGCCCAGATTCGACCAGGGAATCACTCAGAAGCATGGGGGTTGCCCAGATTCGACCAGGGAATCACTCAGAAGCAAGGGGCTAGCCCAGATTCGACCAGGGAATCACTCAGAAGCAAGGGGCTAGCCCAGATTCGACCAGGGAATCACTCAGAAGCAAGGGGCTAGCCCAGATTCGAATAGGGAATCACTCAGAAGCAAGGGGCTAGCCCAGATTCGACCAGGGAATCACTCAGAAGCAAGGGGCTAGCCCAGATTCGACCAGGGAATCACTCAGAAGCAAGGGGCTAGCCCAGATTCGACCAGGGAATCACTCAGAAACAAGGGGCTAGCCCATATTCGACCAGGGAATCACTCAGAAACAAGGGGCTAGCCCAGATTCGACCAGGGAATCACTCAGAAGTAAGGGGCTAGCCCAGATGCGACCAGGGTATCACTCAGAAGCAAGGGGCTAGCCCAGATTCGACCAGGGAATCACTCAGAAACAAGGGGCTAGCCCAGATTCGACCAGGGAATCACTCAGAAGTAAGGGGCTAGCCCAGATTCGACCAGGGTATCACTCAGAAGCAAGGGGCTAGCCTAGATTCGACCAGGGAATCACTCAGAAGCAAGGGGCTAGCCCAGATTCGAATAGGGAATCACTCAGAAGTAAGGGGCTAGCCCAGATGCGACCAGGGAACCACTCAGAAGCAAGGAGCCACCCCAGATTCGACCAGGGAATCACTCAGAAGCAAGGGGCTAGTCCAGATTCGACCAGGGAATCACTCAGAAGCAAGGGGCTACCCCAGATTCGACCAGGGAATCACTCAGAAGCAAGGGGCTAGCCCAGATTCGACCAGGGAATCACTCAGAAGCAAGGGGCTAGCCCAGATTCGACCAGGGAATCACTCAGAAGCAAGGGGCTAGCCCAGATTCGACCAGGGAATCACTCAGAAGCAAGGGGCTAGCCCAGATTCGAATAGGGAATCACTCAGAAGTAAGGGGCTAGCCCAGATGCGACCAGGGAACCACTCAGAAGCAAGGGGCCACCCCAGATTCGACCAGGGAATCACTCAGAAGCAAGGGGCTACCCCAGATTCGACCAGGGAATCACTCAGAAGCAAGGGGCTAGCCCAGATTCGACCAGGGAATCACTCAGAAGCAAGGGGCTAGCCCAGATTCGACCAGGGAATCACTCAGAAGCAAGGGGCTAGCCCAGATTCGACCAGGGAATCACTCAGAAGCAAGGGGCTAGCCCAGATTCGAATAGGGAATCACTCAGAAGTAAGGGGCTAGCCCAGATGCGACCAGGGAACCACTCAGAAGCAAGGGGCCACCCCAGATTCGACCAGGGAATCACTCAGAAGCAAGGGGCTAGTCCAGATTCGACCAGGGAATCACTCAGAAGCAAGGGGCTAGCCCAGATGCGACCAGGGAACCACTCAGAAGCAAGGAGCCACCCCAGATTCGACCAGGGAATCACTCAGAAGCAAGGGGCTAGTCCAGATTCGACCAGGGAATCACTCAGAAGCAAGGGGCTACCCCAGATTCGACCAGGGAATCACTCAGAAGCAAGGGGCTAGCCCAGATTCGACCAGGGAATCACTCAGAAGCAAGGGGCTAGCCCAGATTCGACCAGGGAATCACTCAGAAGCAAGGGGCTAGCCCAGATTCGACCAGGGAATCACTCAGAAGCAAGGGGCTAGCCCAGATTCGAATAGGGAATCACTCAGAAGTAAGGGGCTAGCCCAGATGCGACCAGGGAACCACTCAGAAGCAAGGGGCCACCCCAGATTCGACCAGGGAATCACTCAGAAGCAAGGGGCTAGTCCAGATTCGACCAGGGAATCACTCAGAAGCAAGGGGCTAGCCCAGATTCGACCAGGGAATCACTCAGAAGCAAGGGGCTAGCCCAGATTCGACCAGGGAATCACTCAGAAGCAAGGGGCTAGCCCAGATTCGAATAGGGAATCACTCAGAAGCAAGGGGCTAGCCCAGATGCGACCAGGGAACCACTCAGAAGCAAGGGGCCACCCCAGATTCGACCAGGGAATCACTCAGAAGCAAGGGGCTAGTCCAGATTCGACCAGGGAATCACTCAGAAGCAAGGGGCTACCCCAGATTCGACCAGGGAATCACTCAGAAGCAAGGGGCTAGCCCAGATTCGACCAGGGAATCACTCAGAAGCAAGGGGCTAGCCCAGATTCGACCAGGGAATCACTCAGAAGCAAGGGGCTAGCCCAGATTCGACCAGGGAATCACTCAGAAGCAAGGGGCTAGCCCAGATTCGAATAGGGAATCACTCAGAAGTAAGGGGCTAGCCCAGATGCGACCAGGGAACCACTCAGAAGCAAGGGGCCACCCCAGATTCGACCAGGGAATCACTCAGAAGCAAGGGGCTAGTCCAGATTCGACCAGGGAATCACTCAGAAGCAAGGGGCTAGCCCAGATGCGACCAGGGAACCACTCAGAAGCAAGGAGCCACCCCAGATTCGACCAGGGAATCACTCAGAAGCAAGGGGCTAGTCCAGATTCGACCAGGGAATCACTCAGAAGCAAGGGGCTACCCCAGATTCGACCAGGGAATCACTCAGAAGCAAGGGGCTAGCCCAGATTCGACCAGGGAATCACTCAGAAGCAAGGGGCTAGCCCAGATTCGACCAGGGAATCACTCAGAAGCAAGGGGCTAGCCCAGATTCGAATAGGGAATCACTCAGAAGCAAGGGGCTAGCCCAGATGCGACCAGGGAACCACTCAGAAGCAAGGGGCCACCCCAGATTCGACCAGGGAATCACTCAGAAGCAAGGGGCTAGTCCAGATTCGACCAGGGAATCACTCAGAAGCAAGGGGCTACCCCAGATTCGACCAGGGAATCACTCAGAAGCAAGGGGCTAGCCCAGATTCGACCAGGGAATCACTCAGAAGCAAGGGGCTAGCCCAGATTCGACCAGGGAATCACTCAGAAGCAAGGGGCTAGCCCAGATTCGACCAGGGAATCACTCAGAAGCAAGGGGCTAGCCCAGATTCGAATAGGGAATCACTCAGAAGTAAGGGGCTAGCCCAGATGCGACCAGGGAACCACTCAGAAGCAAGGGGCCACCCCAGATTCGACCAGGGAATCACTCAGAAGCAAGGGGCTAGTCCAGATTCGACCAGGGAATCACTCAGAAGCAAGGGGCTAGCCCAGATTCGACCAGGGAATCACTCAGAAGCAAGGGGCTAGCCCAGATTCGACCAGGGAATCACTCAGAAGCAAGGGGCTAGCCCAGATTCGACCAGGGAATCACTCAGAAGCATGGGGGTTGCCCAGATTCGACCAGGGAATCACTCAGAAGCAAGGGGCTAGCCCAGATTCGACCAGGGAATCACTCAGAAGCAAGGGGCTAGCCCAGATTCGACCAGGGAATCACTCAGAAGCAAGGGGCTAGCCCAGATTCGAATAGGGAATCACTCAGAAGCAAGGGGCTAGCCCAGATTCGACCAGGGAATCACTCAGAAGCAAGGGGCTAGCCCAGATTCGACCAGGGAATCACTCAGAAGCAAGGGGCTAGCCCAGATTCGACCAGGGAATCACTCAGAAACAAGGGGCTAGCCCATATTCGACCAGGGAATCACTCAGAAACAAGGGGCTAGCCCAGATTCGACCAGGGAATCACTCAGAAGTAAGGGGCTAGCCCAGATGCGACCAGGGTATCACTCAGAAGCAAGGGGCTAGCCCAGATTCGACCAGGGAATCACTCAGAAACAAGGGGCTAGCCCAGATTCGACCAGGGAATCACTCAGAAGTAAGGGGCTAGCCCAGATTCGACCAGGGTATTACTCAGAAGCAAGGGGCTAGCCTAGATTCGACCAGGGAATCACTCAGAAGCAAGGGGCTAGCCCAGATTCGAATAGGGAATCACTCAGAAGTAAGGGGCTAGCCCAGATGCGACCAGGGAACCACTCAGAAGCAAGGAGCCACCCCAGATTCGACCAGGGAATCACTCAGAAGCAAGGGGCTAGTCCAGATTCGACCAGGGAATCACTCAGAAGCAAGGGGCTACCCCAGATTCGACCAGGGAATCACTCAGAAGCAAGGGGCTAGCCCAGATTCGACCAGGGAATCACTCAGAAGCAAGGGGCTACCCCAGATTCGACCAGGGAATCACTCAGAAGCAAGGGGCTAGCCCAGATTCGACCAGGGAATCACTCAGAAGCAAGGGGCTAGCCCAGATTCGACCAGGGAATCACTCAGAAGCAAGGGGCTAGCCCAGATTCGACCAGGGAATCACTCAGAAGCAAGGGGCTAGCCCAGATTCGACCAGGGAATCACTCAGAAGCAAGGGGCTAGCCCAGATTCGACCAGGGAATCACTCAGAAGCAAGGGGCTAGCCCAGATTCGACCAGGGAATCACTCAGAAGCAAGGGGCTAGCCCAGATTCGACCAGGGAATCACTCAGAAGCAAGGGGCTAGCCCAGATTCGACCAGGGAATCACTCAGAAGCAAGGGGCTAGCCCAGATTCGACCAGGGAATCACTCAGAAGCAAGGGGCTAGCCCAGATTCGAATAGGGAATCACTCAGAAGTAAGGGGCTAGCCCAGATGCGACCAGGGTATCACTCAGAAGCAAGGGGCTAGCCCAGATTCGACCAGGGAATCACTCAGAAGCAAGGGGCTAGCCCAGATTCGACCAGGGAATCACTCAGAAGCAAGGGGCTAGCCCAGATTCGACCAGGGAATCACTCAGAAGCAAGGGGCTAGCCCAGATTCGACCAGGGAATCACTCAGAAGCATGGGGGTTGCCCAGATTCGACCAGGGAATCACTCAGAAGCAAGGGGCTAGCCCAGATTCGACCAGGGAATCACTCAGAAGCAAGGGGCTAGCCCAGATTCGACCAGGGAATCACTCAGAAGCAAGGGGCTAGCCCAGATTCGAATAGGGAATCACTCAGAAGCAAGGGGCTAGCCCAGATTCGACCAGGGAATCACTCAGAAGCAAGGGGCTAGCCCAGATTCGACCAGGGAATCACTCAGAAGCAAGGGGCTAGCCCAGATTCGACCAGGGAATCACTCAGAAACAAGGGGCTAGCCCATATTCGACCAGGGAATCACTCAGAAACAAGGGGCTAGCCCAGATTCGACCAGGGAATCACTCAGAAGTAAGGGGCTAGCCCAGATGCGACCAGGGTATCACTCAGAAGCAAGGGGCTAGCCCAGATTCGACCAGGGAATCACTCAGAAACAAGGGGCTAGCCCAGATTCGACCAGGGAATCACTCAGAAGTAAGGGGCTAGCCCAGATTCGACCAGGGTATCACTCAGAAGCAAGGGGCTAGCCTAGATTCGACCAGGGAATCACTCAGAAGCAAGGGGCTAGCCCAGATTCGAATAGGGAATCACTCAGAAGTAAGGGGCTAGCCCAGATGCGACCAGGGAACCACTCAGAAGCAAGGAGCCACCCCAGATTCGACCAGGGAATCACTCAGAAGCAAGGGGCTAGTCCAGATTCGACCAGGGAATCACTCAGAAGCAAGGGGCTACCCCAGATTCGACCAGGGAATCACTCAGAAGCAAGGGGCTAGCCCAGATTCGACCAGGGAATCACTCAGAAGCAAGGGGCTAGCCCAGATTCGACCAGGGAATCACTCAGAAGCAAGGGGCTAGCCCAGATTCGAATAGGGAATCACTCAGAAGCAAGGGGCTAGCCCAGATGCGACCAGGGAACCACTCAGAAGCAAGGGGCCACCCCAGATTCGACCAGGGAATCACTCAGAAGCAAGGGGCTAGTCCAGATTCGACCAGGGAATCACTCAGAAGCAAGGGGCTACCCCAGATTCGACCAGGGAATCACTCAGAAGCAAGGGGCTAGCCCAGATTCGAATAGGGAATCACTCAGAAGTAAGGGGCTAGCCCAGATGCGACCAGGGTATCACTCAGAAGCAAGGGGCTAGCCCAGATTCGACCAGGGAATCACTCAGAAGCAAGGGGCTAGCCCAGATTCGACCAGGGAATCACTCAGAAGCAAGGGGCTAGCCCAGATTCGACCAGGGAATCACTCAGAAGCAAGGGGCTAGCCCAGATTCGACCAGGGAATCACTCAGAAGCATGGGGGTTGCCCAGATTCGACCAGGGAATCACTCAGAAGCAAGGGGCTAGCCCAGATTCGACCAGGGAATCACTCAGAAGCAAGGGGCTAGCCCAGATTCGACCAGGGAATCACTCAGAAGCAAGGGGCTAGCCCAGATTCGAATAGGGAATCACTCAGAAGCAAGGGGCTAGCCCAGATTCGACCAGGGAATCACTCAGAAGCAAGGGGCTAGCCCAGATTCGACCAGGGAATCACTCAGAAGCAAGGGGCTAGCCCAGATTCGACCAGGGAATCACTCAGAAACAAGGGGCTAGCCCATATTCGACCAGGGAATCACTCAGAAACAAGGGGCTAGCCCAGATTCGACCAGGGAATCACTCAGAAGTAAGGGGCTAGCCCAGATGCGACCAGGGTATCACTCAGAAGCAAGGGGCTAGCCCAGATTCGACCAGGGAATCACTCAGAAACAAGGGGCTAGCCCAGATTCGACCAGGGAATCACTCAGAAGTAAGGGGCTAGCCCAGATTCGACCAGGGTATCACTCAGAAGCAAGGGGCTAGCCTAGATTCGACCAGGGAATCACTCAGAAGCAAGGGGCTAGCCCAGATTCGAATAGGGAATCACTCAGAAGTAAGGGGCTAGCCCAGATGCGACCAGGGAACCACTCAGAAGCAAGGAGCCACCCCAGATTCGACCAGGGAATCACTCAGAAGCAAGGGGCTAGTCCAGATTCGACCAGGGAATCACTCAGAAGCAAGGGGCTACCCCAGATTCGACCAGGGAATCACTCAGAAGCAAGGGGCTAGCCCAGATTCGACCAGGGAATCACTCAGAAGCAAGGGGCTAGCCCAGATTCGACCAGGGAATCACTCAGAAGCAAGGGGCTAGCCCAGATTCGACCAGGGAATCACTCAGAAGCAAGGGGCTAGCCCAGATTCGAATAGGGAATCACTCAGAAGTAAGGGGCTAGCCCAGATGCGACCAGGGAACCACTCAGAAGCAAGGGGCCACCCCAGATTCGACCAGGGAATCACTCAGAAGCAAGGGGCTACCCCAGATTCGACCAGGGAATCACTCAGAAGCAAGGGGCTAGCCCAGATTCGACCAGGGAATCACTCAGAAGCAAGGGGCTAGCCCAGATTCGACCAGGGAATCACTCAGAAGCAAGGGGCTAGCCCAGATTCGACCAGGGAATCACTCAGAAGCAAGGGGCTAGCCCAGATTCGAATAGGGAATCACTCAGAAGTAAGGGGCTAGCCCAGATGCGACCAGGGAACCACTCAGAAGCAAGGGGCCACCCCAGATTCGACCAGGGAATCACTCAGAAGCAAGGGGCTAGTCCAGATTCGACCAGGGAATCACTCAGAAGCAAGGGGCTAGCCCAGATGCGACCAGGGAACCACTCAGAAGCAAGGAGCCACCCCAGATTCGACCAGGGAATCACTCAGAAGCAAGGGGCTAGTCCAGATTCGACCAGGGAATCACTCAGAAGCAAGGGGCTACCCCAGATTCGACCAGGGAATCACTCAGAAGCAAGGGGCTAGCCCAGATTCGACCAGGGAATCACTCAGAAGCAAGGGGCTAGCCCAGATTCGACCAGGGAATCACTCAGAAGCAAGGGGCTAGCCCAGATTCGACCAGGGAATCACTCAGAAGCAAGGGGCTAGCCCAGATTCGAATAGGGAATCACTCAGAAGTAAGGGGCTAGCCCAGATGCGACCAGGGAACCACTCAGAAGCAAGGGGCCACCCCAGATTCGACCAGGGAATCACTCAGAAGCAAGGGGCTAGTCCAGATTCGACCAGGGAATCACTCAGAAGCAAGGGGCTAGCCCAGATTCGACCAGGGAATCACTCAGAAGCAAGGGGCTAGCCCAGATTCGACCAGGGAATCACTCAGAAGCAAGGGGCTAGCCCAGATTCGAATAGGGAATCACTCAGAAGCAAGGGGCTAGCCCAGATGCGACCAGGGAACCACTCAGAAGCAAGGGGCCACCCCAGATTCGACCAGGGAATCACTCAGAAGCAAGGGGCTAGTCCAGATTCGACCAGGGAATCACTCAGAAGCAAGGGGCTACCCCAGATTCGACCAGGGAATCACTCAGAAGCAAGGGGCTAGCCCAGATTCGACCAGGGAATCACTCAGAAGCAAGGGGCTAGCCCAGATTCGACCAGGGAATCACTCAGAAGCAAGGGGCTAGCCCAGATTCGACCAGGGAATCACTCAGAAGCAAGGGGCTAGCCCAGATTCGAATAGGGAATCACTCAGAAGTAAGGGGCTAGCCCAGATGCGACCAGGGAACCACTCAGAAGCAAGGGGCCACCCCAGATTCGACCAGGGAATCACTCAGAAGCAAGGGGCTAGTCCAGATTCGACCAGGGAATCACTCAGAAGCAAGGGGCTAGCCCAGATGCGACCAGGGAACCACTCAGAAGCAAGGAGCCACCCCAGATTCGACCAGGGAATCACTCAGAAGCAAGGGGCTAGTCCAGATTCGACCAGGGAATCACTCAGAAGCAAGGGGCTACCCCAGATTCGACCAGGGAATCACTCAGAAGCAAGGGGCTAGCCCAGATTCGACCAGGGAATCACTCAGAAGCAAGGGGCTAGCCCAGATTCGACCAGGGAATCACTCAGAAGCAAGGGGCTAGCCCAGATTCGAATAGGGAATCACTCAGAAGCAAGGGGCTAGCCCAGATGCGACCAGGGAACCACTCAGAAGCAAGGGGCCACCCCAGATTCGACCAGGGAATCACTCAGAAGCAAGGGGCTAGTCCAGATTCGACCAGGGAATCACTCAGAAGCAAGGGGCTACCCCAGATTCGACCAGGGAATCACTCAGAAGCAAGGGGCTAGCCCAGATTCGACCAGGGAATCACTCAGAAGCAAGGGGCTAGCCCAGATTCGACCAGGGAATCACTCAGAAGCAAGGGGCTAGCCCAGATTCGACCAGGGAATCACTCAGAAGCAAGGGGCTAGCCCAGATTCGAATAGGGAATCACTCAGAAGTAAGGGGCTAGCCCAGATGCGACCAGGGAACCACTCAGAAGCAAGGGGCCACCCCAGATTCGACCAGGGAATCACTCAGAAGCAAGGGGCTAGTCCAGATTCGACCAGGGAATCACTCAGAAGCAAGGGGCTACCCCCAGATTCGACCAGGGAATCACTCAGAAGCAAGGGGCTAGCCCAGATTCGACCAGGGAATCACTCAGAAGCAAGGGGCTAGCCCAGATTCGACCAGGGAATCACTCAGAAGCAAGGGGCTAGCCCAGATTCGACCAGGGAATCACTCAGAAGCAAGGGGCTAGCCCAGATTCGACCAGGGAATCACTCAGAAGCAAGGGGCTAGCCCAGATTCGACCAGGGAATCATTCAGAAGCAAGGGGCTAGCCCAGATTCGACCAGGGAATCACTCAGAAGCAAGGGGCTAGCCCAGATTCGACCAGGGAATCACTCAGAAGCAAGGGGCTAGCCCAGATTCGACCAGGGAATCACTCAGAAGCAAGGGGCTAGCCCAGATTCGACCAGGGAATCACTCAGAAGCAAGGGGCTAGCCCAGATTCGACCAGGGAATCACTCAGAAGCAAGGGGCTAGCCCAGATTCGACCAGGGAATCACTCAGAAGCAAGGGGAGATTCGAACAGGGTATCACTCAGAAGCAAGGGGCTAGCCCAGATTCGACCAGGGAATCACTCAGAAGCAAGGATCTAGCCCAGATTCGACCAGGGAATCACTCAGAAGCAAGGGGCTAGCCCAGATTCGACCAGGGAATCACTCAGAAGCAAGGGGCTAGCCCAGATTCGACCAGGGAATCACTCAGAAGCATGGGGGTTGCCCAGATTCGACCAGGGAATCACTCAGAAGCAAGGGGCTAGTCCAGATTCGACCAGGGAATCACTCAGAAGCAAGGGGCTAGCCCAGATTCGACCAGGGAATCACTCAGAAGCAAGGGGCTAGCCCAGATTCGACCAGGGAATCACTCAGAAGCAAGGGGCTAGCCCAGATTCGACCAGGGAATCACTCAGAAGCAAGGGGCTAGCCCAGATTCGAATAGGGAATCACTCAGAAGTAAGGGGCTAGCCCAGATGCGACCAGGGTATCACTCAGAAGCAAGGGGCCACCCCAGATTCGACCAGGGAATCACTCAGAAGCAAGGGGCTAGTCCAGATTCGACCAGGGAATCACTCAGAAGCAAGGGGCTACCCCAGATTCGACCAGGGAATCACTCAGAAGCAAGGGGCTAGCCCAGATTCGACCAGGGAATCACTCAGAAGCAAGGGGCTAGCCCAGATTCGACCAGGGAATCACTCAGAAGCAAGGGGCTAGCCCAGATTCGACCAGGGAATCACTCAGAAGCAAGGGGCTAGCCCAGATTCGACCAGGGAATCACTCAGAAGCAAGGGGCTAGCCCAGATTCGACCAGGGAATCATTCAGAAGCAAGGGGCTAGCCCAGATTCGACCAGGGAATCACTCAGAAGCAAGGGGCTAGCCCAGATTCGACCAGGGAATCACTCAGAAGCAAGGGGCTAGCCCAGATTCGACCAGGGAATCACTCAGAAGCAAGGGGCTAGCCCAGATTCGACCAGGGAATCACTCAGAAGCAAGGGGCTAGCCCAGATTCGACCAGGGAATCACTCAGAAGCAAGGGGCTAGCCCAGATTCGACCAGGGAATCACTCAGAAGCAAGGGGAGATTCGAACAGGGTATCACTCAGAAGCAAGGGGCTAGCCCAGATTCGACCAGGGAATCACTCAGAAGCAAGGATCTAGCCCAGATTCGACCAGGGAATCACTCAGAAGCAAGGGGCTAGCCCAGATTCGACCAGGGAATCACTCAGAAGCAAGGGGCTAGCCCAGATTCGACCAGGGAATCACTCAGAAGCATGGGGGTTGCCCAGATTCGACCAGGGAATCACTCAGAAGCAAGGGGCTAGTCCAGATTCGACCAGGGAATCACTCAGAAGCAAGGGGCTAGCCCAGATTCGACCAGGGAATCACTCAGAAGCAAGGGGCTAGCCCAGATTCGACCAGGGAATCACTCAGAAGCAAGGGGCTAGCCCAGATTCGACCAGGGAATCACTCAGAAGCAAGGGGCTAGCCCAGATTCGAATAGGGAATCACTCAGAAGTAAGGGGCTAGCCCAGATGCGACCAGGGTATCACTCAGAAGCAAGGGGCTAGCCCAGATTCGACCAGGGAATCACTCAGAAGCAAGGGGCTAGCCCAGATTCGACCAGGGAATCACTCAGAAGCAAGGGGCTAGCCCAGATTCGACCAGGGAATCACTCAGAAGCAAGGGGCTAGCCCAGATTCGACCAGGGAATCACTCAGAAGCATGGGGGTTGCCCAGATTCGACCAGGGAATCACTCAGAAGCAAGGGGCTAGCCCAGATTCGACCAGGGAATCACTCAGAAGCAAGGGGCTAGCCCAGATTCGACCAGGGAATCACTCAGAAGCAAGGGGCTAGCCCAGATTCGAATAGGGAATCACTCAGAAGCAAGGGGCTAGACCAGATTCGACCAGGGAATCATTCAGAAGCAAGGGGTTAGCCCAGATTCGACCAGGGAATCACTCAGAAGCAAGGAGCTAGCCCAGATTCGACCAGGGAATCACTCAGAAACAAGGGGCTAGCCCATATTCGACCAGGGAATCACTCAGAAACAAGGGGCTAGCCCAGATTCGACCAGGGAATCACTCAGAAGTAAGGGGCTAGCCCAGATGCGACCAGGGTATCACTCAGAAGCAAGGGGCTAGCCCAGATTCGACCAGGGAATCACTCAGAAACAAGGGGCTAGCCCAGATTCGACCAGGGAATCACTCAGAAGTAAGGGGCTAGCCCAGATTCGACCAGGGTATCATTCAGAAGCAAGGGGCTAGCCCAGATTCGACCAGGGAATCACTCAGAAGCAAGGGGCTAGCCCAGATTCGAATAGGGAACCACTCAGAAGCAAGGAGCCACCCCAGATTCGACCAGGGAATCACTCAGAAGCAAGGGGCTAGTCCAGATTCGACCAGGGAATCACTCAGAAGTAAGGGGCTAGCCCAGATGCGACCAGGGAACCACTCAGAAGCAAGGAGCCACCCCAGATTCGACCAGGGAATCACTCAGAAGCAAGGGGCTAGCCCAGATTCGACCAGGGAATCACTCAGAAGCAAGGGGCTAGCCCAGATTCGACCAGGGAATCACTCAGAAGCAAGGGGCTAGCCCAGATTCGACCAGGGAATCACTCAGAAACAAGGGGCTAGCCCATATTCGACCAGGGAATCACTCAGAAACAAGGGGCTAGCCCAGATTCGACCAGGGAATCACTCAGAAGTAAGGGGCTAGCCCAGATGCGACCAGGGTATCACTCAGAAGCAAGGGGCTAGCCCAGATTCGACCAGGGTATCATTCAGAAGCAAGGGGCTAGCCCAGATTCGACCAGGGAATCACTCAGAAGCAAGGGGCTAGCCCAGATTCGAATAGGGAATCACTCAGAAGTAAGGGGCTAGCCCAGATGCGACCAGGGAACCACTCAGAAGCAAGGAGCCACCCCAGATTCGACCAGGGAATCACTCAGAAACAAGGGGCTAGCCCATATTCGACCAGGGAATCACTCAGAAACAAGGGGCTAGCCCAGATTCGACCAGGGAATCACTCAGAAGTAAGGGGCTAGCCCAGATGCGACCAGGGTATCACTCAGAAGCAAGGGGCTAGCCCAGATTCGACCAGGGAATCACTCAGAAGCAAGGGGCTAGCCCAGATTCGACCAGGGTATCACTCAGAAGCAAGGGGCTAGCCCAGATTCGACCAGGGAATCACTCAGAAGCAAGGGGCTAGCCCAGATTCGACCAGGGAATCACTCAGAAGCAAGGGGCTAGCCCAGATTCGACCAGGGAATCACTCAGAAGCAAGGGGCTAGCCCAGATTCGACCAGGGAATCACTCAGAAGCAAGGGGCTAGCCCAGATTCGAATAGGGAATCACTCAGAAGTAAGGGGCTAGCCCAGATGCGACCAGGGAACCACTCAGAAGCAAGGGGCCACCCCAGATTCGACCAGGGAATCACTCAGAAGCAAGGGGCTAGTCCAGATTCGACCAGGGAATCACTCAGAAGCAAGGGGCTACCCCAGATTCGACCTGGGAATCACTCAGAAGCAAGGGGCTAGCCCAGATTCGACCAGGGAATCACTCAGAAGCAAGGGGCTAGCCCAGATTCGACCAGGGAATCACTCAGAAGCAAGGGGCTAGCCCAGATTCGACCAGGGAATCACTCAGAAGCAAGGGGCTAGCCCAGATTCGACCAGGGAATCACTCAGAAGCAAGGGGCTAGCCCAGATTCGACCAGGGAATCATTCAGAAGCAAGGGGCTAGCCCAGATTCGACCAGGGAATCACTCAGAAGCAAGGGGAGATTCGAACAGGGTATCACTCAGAAGCAAGGGGCTAGCCCAGATTCGACCAGGGAATCACTCAGAAGCAAGGATCTAGCCCAGATTCGACCAGGGAATCACTCAGAAGCAAGGGGCTAGCCCAGATTCGACCAGGGAATCACTCAGAAGCAAGGGGCTAGCCCAGATTCGACCAGGGAATCACTCAGAAGCAAGGGGCTAGCCCAGATTCGACCAGGGAATCACTCAGAAGCAAGGGGCTAGCCCAGATTCGACCAGGGAATCATTCAGAAGCAAGGGGCTAGCCCAGATTCGACCAGGGAATCACTCAGAAGCAAGGGGCTAGCCCAGATTCGACCAGGGAATCACTCAGAAGCAAGGGGCTAGCCCAGATTCGACCAGGGAATCACTCAGAAGCAAGGGGCTAGCCCAGATTCGACCAGGGTATCACTCAGAAGCAAGGGGCTAGCCCAGATTCGACCAGGGAATCACTCAGAAGCAAGGGGCTAGCCCAGATTCGACCAGGGAATCACTCAGAAGCAAGGGGCTAGCCCAGATTCGACCAGGGAATCACTCAGAAGCAAGGGGCTAGCCCAGATTCGACCAGGGAATCACTCAGAAGCAAGGGGCTAGCCCAGATTCGAATAGGGAATCACTCAGAAGTAAGGGGCTAGCCCAGATGCGACCAGGGAACCACTCAGAAGCAAGGGGCCACCCCAGATTCGACCAGGGAATCACTCAGAAGCAAGGGGCTAGTCCAGATTCGACCAGGGAATCACTCAGAAGCAAGGGGCTACCCCAGATTCGACCTGGGAATCACTCAGAAGCAAGGGGCTAGCCCAGATTCGACCAGGGAATCACTCAGAAGCAAGGGGCTAGCCCAGATTCGACCAGAGAATCACTCAGAAGCAAGGGGCTAGCCCAGATTCGACCAGGGAATCACTCAGAAGCAAGGGGCTAGCCCAGATTCGACCAGGGAATCACTCAGAAGCAAGGGGCTAGCCCAGATTCGACCAGGGAATCACTCAGAAGCAAGGGGCTAGCCCAGATTCGACCAGGGAATCACTCAGAAGCAAGGGGCTAGCCCAGATTCGACCAGGGAATCACTCAGAAGCAAGGGGCTAGCCCAGATTCGACCAGGGAATCACTCAGAAGCAAGGGGCTAGCCCAGATTCGACCAGGGAATCATTCAGAAGCAAGGGGCTAGCCCAGATTCGACCAGGGAATCACTCAGAAGCAAGGGGCTAGCCCAGATTCGACCAGGGAATCACTCAGAAGCAAGGGGCTAGCCCAGATTCGACCAGGGAATCACTCAGAAGCAAGGGGCTAGCCCAGATTCGACCAGGGTATCACTCAGAAGCAAGGGGCTAGCCCAGATTCGACCAGGGAATCACTCAGAAGCAAGGGGCTAGCCCAGATTCGACCAGGGAATCACTCAGAAGCAAGGGGCTAGCCCAGATTCGACCAGGGAATCACTCAGAAGCAAGGGGCTAGCCCAGATTCGACCAGGGAATCACTCAGAAGCAAGGGGCTAGCCCAGATTCGAATAGGGAATCACTCAGAAGTAAGGGGCTAGCCCAGATGCGACCAGGGAACCACTCAGAAGCAAGGGGCCACCCCAGATTCGACCAGGGAATCACTCAGAAGCAAGGGGCTAGTCCAGATTCGACCAGGGAATCACTCAGAAGCAAGGGGCTACCCCAGATTCGACCTGGGAATCACTCAGAAGCAAGGGGCTAGCCCAGATTCGACCAGGGAATCACTCAGAAGCAAGGGGCTAGCCCAGATTCGACCAGAGAATCACTCAGAAGCAAGGGGCTAGCCCAGATTCGACCAGGGAATCACTCAGAAGCAAGGGGCTAGCCCAGATTCGACCAGGGAATCACTCAGAAGCAAGGGGCTAGCCCAGATTCGACCAGGGAATCATTCAGAAGCAAGGGGCTAGCCCAGATTCGACCAGGGAATCACTCAGAAGCAAGGGGAGATTCGAACAGGGTATCACTCAGAAGCAAGGGGCTAGCCCAGATTCGACCAGGGAATCACTCAGAAGCAAGGATCTAGCCCAGATTCGACCAGGGAATCACTCAGAAGCAAGGGGCTAGCCCAGATTCGACCAGGGAATCACTCAGAAGCAAGGGGCTAGCCCAGATTCGACCAGGGAATCACTCAGAAGCATGGGGGTTGCCCAGATTCGACCAGGGAATCACTCAGAAGCAAGGGGCTAGTCCAGATTCGACCAGGGAATCACTCAGAAGCAAGGGGCTAGCCCAGATTCGACCAGGGAATCACTCAGAAGCAAGGGGCTAGCCCAGATTCGACCAGGGAATCACTCAGAAGCAAGGGGCTAGCCCAGATTCGACCAGGGAATCACTCAGAAGCAAGGGGCTAGCCCAGATTCGAATAGGGAATCACTCAGAAGTAAGGGGCTAGCCCAGATGCGACCAGGGTATCACTCAGAAGCAAGGGGCTAGCCCAGATTCGACCAGGGAATCACTCAGAAGCAAGGGGCTAGCCCAGATTCGACCAGGGAATCACTCAGAAGCAAGGGGCTAGCCCAGATTCGACCAGGGAATCACTCAGAAGCAAGGGGCTAGCCCAGATTCGACCAGGGAATCACTCAGAAGCAAGGGGCTAGCCCAGATTCGACCAGGGAATCATTCAGAAGCAAGGGGCTAGCCCAGATTCGACCAGGGAATCACTCAGAAGCAAGGGGCTAGCCCAGATTCGACCAGGGAATCACTCAGAAGCAAGGGGCTAGCCCAGATTCGACCAGGGAATCACTCAGAAGCAAGGGGCTAGCCCAGATTCGACCAGGGAATCACTCAGAAGCAAGGGGAGATTCGAACAGGGTATCACTCAGAAGCAAGGGGCTAGCCCAGATTCGACCAGGGAATCACTCAGAAGCAAGGATCTAGCCCAGATTCGACCAGGGAATCACTCAGAAGCAAGGGGCTAGCCCAGATTCGACCAGGGAATCACTCAGAAGCAAGGGGCTAGCCCAGATTCGACCAGGGAATCACTCAGAAGCATGGGGGTTGCCCAGATTCGACCAGGGAATCACTCAGAAGCAAGGGGCTAGTCCAGATTCGACCAGGGAATCACTCAGAAGCAAGGGGCTAGCCCAGATTCGACCAGGGAATCACTCAGAAGCAAGGGGCTAGCCCAGATTCGACCAGGGAATCACTCAGAAGCAAGGGGCTAGCCCAGATTCGACCAGGGAATCACTCAGAAGCAAGGGGCTAGCCCAGATTCGAATAGGGAATCACTCAGAAGTAAGGGGCTAGCCCAGATGCGACCAGGGTATCACTCAGAAGCAAGGGGCTAGCCCAGATTCGACCAGGGAATCACTCAGAAGCAAGGGGCTAGCCCAGATTCGACCAGGGAATCACTCAGAAGCAAGGGGCTAGCCCAGATTCGACCAGGGAATCACTCAGAAGCAAGGGGCTAGCCCAGATTCGACCAGGGAATCACTCAGAAGCATGGGGGTTGCCCAGATTCGACCAGGGAATCACTCAGAAGCAAGGGGCTAGCCCAGATTCGACCAGTGAATCACTCAGAAGCAAGGGGCTAGCCCAGATTCGACCAGGGAATCACTCAGAAGCAAGGGGCTAGCCCAGATTCGAATAGGGAATCACTCAGAAGCAAGGGGCTAGCCCAGATTCGACCAGGGAATCACTCAGAAGCATGGGGGTTGCCCAGATTCGACCAGGGAATCACTCAGAAGCAAGGGGCTAGCCCAGATTCGACCAGGGAATCACTCAGAAGCAAGGGGCTAGCCCAGATTCGACCAGGGAATCACTCAGAAGCAAGGGGCTAGCCCAGATTCGACCAGGGAATCACTCAGAAGCAAGGGGCTAGCCCAGATTCGACCAGGGAATCACTCAGAAGCAAGGGGCTAGCCCAGATTCGACCAGGGAATCATTCAGAAGCAAGGGGCTAGCCCAGATTCGACCAGGGAATCACTCAGAAGCAAGGGGCTAGCCCAGATTCGACCAGGGAATCACTCAGAAGCAAGGGGCTAGCCCAGATTCGGCCAGGGAATCACTCAGAAGCAAGGGGCTAGCCCAGATTCGACCAGGGAATCACTCAGAAGCAAGGGGAGATTCGAACAGGGTATCACTCAGAAGCAAGGGGCTAGCCCAGATTCGACCAGGGAATCACTCAGAAGCAAGGATCTAGCCCAGATTCGACCAGGGAATCACTCAGAAGCAAGGGGCTAGCCCAGATTCGACCAGGGAATCACTCAGAAGCAAGGGGCTAGCCCAGATTCGACCAGGGAATCACTCAGAAGCATGGGGGTTGCCCAGATTCGACCAGGGAATCACTCAGAAGCAAGGGGCTAGTCCAGATTCGACCAGG
Organism: Parapristionchus giblindavisi; assembly: GCA_943737045.1. NCBI lineage: Eukaryota > Metazoa > Nematoda > Chromadorea > Rhabditida > Diplogasteridae > Parapristionchus > Parapristionchus giblindavisi. The sequence continues at coordinate 339,151 of CALSFV010000301.1, read as the reverse complement.
GAATCACTCAGAAGCAAGGGGCTAGCCCAGATTCGACCAGGGAATCACTCAGAAGCAAGGGGCTAGCCGAGATTCGACCAGGGAATCACTCAGAAGCAAGGGGCTAGCCCAGATTCGACCAGGGAATCACTCAGAAGCAAGGGGCTAGCCCAGATTCGAATAGGGAATCACTCAGAAGTAAGGGGCTAGCCCAGATGCGACCAGGGTATCACTCAGAAGCAAGGGGCTAGCCCAGATTCGACCAGGGAATCACTCAGAAGCAAGGGGCTAGCCCAGATTCGACCAGGGAATCACTCAGAAGCAAGGGGCTAGCCCAGATTCGACCAGGGAATCACTCAGAAGCAAGGGGCTAGCCCAGATTCGACCAGGGAATCACTCAGAAGCATGGGGGTTGCCCAGATTCGACCAGGGAATCACTCAGAAGCAAGGGGCTAGCCCAGATTCGACCAGGGAATCACTCAGAAGCAAGGGGCTAGCCCAGATTCGACCAGGGAATCACTCAGAAGCAAGGGGCTAGCCCAGATTCGAATAGGGAATCACTCAGAAGCAAGGGGCTAGCCCAGATTCGACCAGGGAATCACTCAGAAGCAAGGGGCTAGCCCAGATTCGACCAGGGAATCACTCAGAAGCAAGGGGCTAGCCCAGATTCGACCAGGGAATCACTCAGAAACAAGGGGCTAGCCCATATTCGACCAGGGAATCACTCAGAAGCAAGGGGAGATTCGAACAGGGTATCACTCAGAAGCAAGGGGCTAGCCCAGATTCGACCAGGGAATCACTCAGAAGCAAGGATCTAGCCCAGATTCGACCAGGGAATCACTCAGAAGCAAGGGGCTAGCCCAGATTCGACCAGGGAATCACTCAGAAGCAAGGGGCTAGCCCAGATTCGACCAGGGAATCACTCAGAAGCATGGGGGTTGCCCAGATTCGACCAGGGAATCACTCAGAAGCAAGGGGCTAGTCCAGATTCGACCAGGGAATCACTCAGAAGCAAGGGGCTAGCCCAGATTCGACCAGGGAATCACTCAGAAGCAAGGGGCTAGCCCAGATTCGACCAGGGAATCACTCAGAAGCAAGGAGCTAGCCCAGATTCGACCAGGGAATCACTCAGAAGCAAGGGGCTAGCCCAGATTCGAATAGGGAATCACTCAGAAGTAAGGGGCTAGCCCAGATGCGACCAGGGTATCACTCAGAAGCAAGGGGCTAGCCCAGATTCGACCAGGGAATCACTCAGAAGCAAGGGGCTAGCCCAGATTCGACCAGGGAATCACTCAGAAGCAAGGGGCTAGCCCAGATTCGACCAGGGAATCACTCAGAAGCAAGGGGCTAGCCCAGATTCGACCAGGGAATCACTCAGAAGCATGGGGGTTGCCCAGATTCGACCAGGGAATCACTCAGAAGCAAGGGGCTAGCCCAGATTCGACCAGGGAATCACTCAGAAGCAAGGGGCTAGCCCAGATTCGACCAGGGAATCACTCAGAAGCAAGGGGCTAGCCCAGATTCGAATAGGGAATCACTCAGAAGCAAGGGGCTAGCCCAGATTCGACCAGGGAATCACTCAGAAGCAAGGGGCTAGCCCAGATTCGACCAGGGAATCACTCAGAAGCAAGGGGCTAGCCCAGATTCGACCAGGGAATCACTCAGAAACAAGGGGCTAGCCCATATTCGACCAGGGAATCACTCAGAAGCAAGGGGAGATTCGAACAGGGTATCACTCAGAGGCAAGGGGCTAGCCCAGATTCGACCAGGGAATCACTCAGAAGCAAGGATCTAGCCCAGATTCGACCAGGGAATCACTCAGAAGCAAGGGGCTAGCCCAGATTCGACCAGGGAATCACTCAGAAGCAAGGGGCTAGCCCAGATTCGACCAGGGAATCACTCAGAAGCAAGGGGGTTGCCCAGATTCGACCAGGGAATCACTCAGAAGCAAGGGGCTAGTCCAGATTCGACCAGGGAATCACTCAGAAGCAAGGGGCTAGCCCAGATTCGACCAGGGAATCACTCAGAAGCAAGGGGCTAGCCCAGATTCGACCAGGGAATCACTCAGAAACAAGGGGCTAGCCCATATTCGACCAGGGAATCACTCAGAAGCAAGGGGAGATTCGAACAGGGTATCACTCAGAAGCAAGGGGCTAGCCCAGATTCGACCAGGGAATCACTCAGAAGCAAGGATCTAGCCCAGATTCGACCAGGGAATCACTCAGAAGCAAGGGGCTAGCCCAGATTCGACCAGGGAATCACTCAGAAGCAAGGGGCTAGCCCAGATTCGACCAGGGAATCACTCAGAAGCAAGGGGCTAGTCCAGATTCGACCAGGGAATCACTCAGAAGCAAGGGGCTAGCCCAGATTCGACCAGGGAATCACTCAGAAGCAAGGGGCTAGCCCAGATTCGACCAGGGAATCACTCAGAAGCAAGGGGCTAGCCCAGATTCGACCAGGGAATCACTCAGAAGCAAGGGGCTAGCCCAGATTCGACCAGGGAATCACTCAGAAGCAAGGGGCTAGCCCAGATTCGACCAGGGAATCACTCAGAAGCAAGGGGCTAGCCCAGATTCGAATAGGGAATCACTCAGAAGTAAGGGGCTAGCCCAGATGCGACCAGGGTATCACTCAGAAGCAAGGGGCTAGCCCAGATTCGACCAGGGAATCACTCAGAAGCAAGGGGCTAGCCCAGATTCGACCAGGGAATCACTCAGAAGCAAGGGGCTAGCCCAGATTCGACCAGGGAATCACTCAGAAGCAAGGGGCTAGCCCAGATTCGACCAGGGAATCACTCAGAAGCATGGGGGTTGCCCAGATTCGACCAGGGAATCACTCAGAAGCAAGGGGCTAGCCCAGATTCGACCAGGGAATCACTCAGAAGCAAGGGGCTAGCCCAGATTCGACCAGGGAATCACTCAGAAGCAAGGGGCTAGCCCAGATTCGACCAGGGAATCACTCAGAAGCAAGGGGCTAGCCCAGATTCGACCAGGGAATCACTCAGAAGCATGGGGGTTGCCCAGATTCGACCAGGGAATCACTCAGAAGCAAGGGGCTAGCCCAGATTCGACCAGGGAATCACTCAGAAGCAAGGGGCTAGCCCAGATTCGACCAGGGAATCACTCAGAAGCAAGGGGCTAGCCCAGATTCGAATAGGGAATCACTCAGAAGCAAGGGGCTAGCCCAGATTCGACCAGGGAATCACTCAGAAGCAAGGGGCTAGCCCAGATTCGACCAGGGAATCACTCAGAAGCAAGGGGCTAGCCCAGATTCGACCAGGGAATCACTCAGAAGCAAGGGGCTAGCCCAGATTCGAATAGGGAATCACTCAGAAGCAAGGGGCTAGCCCAGATTCGACCAGGGAATCACTCAGAAGCAAGGGGCTAGCCCAGATTCGACCAGGGAATCACTCAGAAGCAAGGGGCTAGCCCAGATTCGACCAGGGAATCACTCAGAAACAAGGGGCTAGCCCATATTCGACCAGGGAATCACTCAGAAGCAAGGGGAGATTCGAACAGGGTATCACTCAGAGGCAAGGGGCTAGCCCAGATTCGACCAGGGAATCACTCAGAAGCAAGGATCTAGCCCAGATTCGACCAGGGAATCACTCAGAAGCAAGGGGCTAGCCCAGATTCGACCAGGGAATCACTCAGAAGCAAGGGGCTAGCCCAGATTCGACCAGGGAATCACTCAGAAGCAAGGGGGTTGCCCAGATTCGACCAGGGAATCACTCAGAAGCAAGGGGCTAGTCCAGATTCGACCAGGGAATCACTCAGAAGCAAGGGGCTAGCCCAGATTCGACCAGGGAATCACTCAGAAGCAAGGGGCTAGCCCAGATTCGACCAGGGAATCACTCAGAAACAAGGGGCTAGCCCATATTCGACCAGGGAATCACTCAGAAGCAAGGGGAGATTCGAACAGGGTATCACTCAGAAGCAAGGGGCTAGCCCAGATTCGACCAGGGAATCACTCAGAAGCAAGGATCTAGCCCAGATTCGACCAGGGAATCACTCAGAAGCAAGGGGCTAGCCCAGATTCGACCAGGGAATCACTCAGAAGCAAGGGGCTAGCCCAGATTCGACCAGGGAATCACTCAGAAGCAAGGGGCTAGTCCAGATTCGACCAGGGAATCACTCAGAAGCAAGGGGCTAGCCCAGATTCGACCAGGGAATCACTCAGAAGCAAGGGGCTAGCCCAGATTCGACCAGGGAATCACTCAGAAGCAAGGGGCTAGCCCAGATTCGACCAGGGAATCACTCAGAAGCAAGGGGCTAGCCCAGATTCGAATAGGGAATCACTCAGAAGTAAGGGGCTAGCCCAGATGCGACCAGGGTATCACTCAGAAGCAAGGGGCTAGCCCAGATTCGACCAGGGAATCACTCAGAAGCAAGGGGCTAGCCCAGATTCGACCAGGGAATCACTCAGAAGCAAGGGGCTAGCCCAGATTCGACCAGGGAATCACTCAGAAGCAAGGGGCTAGCCCAGATTCGACCAGGGAATCACTCAGAAGCATGGGGGTTGCCCAGATTCGACCAGGGAATCACTCAGAAGCAAGGGGCTAGCCCAGATTCGACCAGGGAATCACTCAGAAGCAAGGGGCTAGCCCAGATTCGACCAGGGAATCACTCAGAAGCAAGGGGCTAGCCCAGATTCGAATAGGGAATCACTCAGAAGCAAGGGGCTAGCCCAGATTCGACCAGGGAATCACTCAGAAGCAAGGGGCTAGCCCAGATTCGACCAGGGAATCACTCAGAAGCAAGGGGCTAGCCCAGATTCGACCAGGGAATCACTCAGAAACAAGGGGCTAGCCCATATTCGACCAGGGAATCACTCAGAAGCAAGGGGAGAATCGAACAGGGTATCACTCAGAAGCAAGGGGCTAGCCCAGATTCGACCAGGGAATCACTCAGAAGCAAGGATCTAGCCCAGATTCGACCAGGGAATCACTCAGAAGCAAGGGGCTAGCCCAGATTCGACCAGGGAATCACTCAGAAGCAAGGGGCTAGCCCAGATTCGACCAGGGAATCACTCAGAAGCATGGGGGTTGCCCAGATTCGACCAGGGAATCACTCAGAAGCAAGGGGCTAGTCCAGATTCGACCAGGGAATCACTCAGAAGCAAGGGGCTAGCCCAGATTCGACCAGGGAATCACTCAGAAGCAAGGGGCTAGCCCAGATTCGACCAGGGAATCACTCAGAAGCAAGGGGCTAGCCCAGATTCGACCAGGGAATCACTCAGAAGCAAGGGGCTAGCCCAGATTCGAATAGGGAATCACTCAGAAGTAAGGGGCTAGCCCAGATGCGACCAGGGTATCACTCAGAAGCAAGGGGCTAGCCCAGATTCGACCAGGGAATCACTCAGAAGCAAGGGGCTAGCCCAGATTCGACCAGGGAATCACTCAGAAGCAAGGGGCTAGCCCAGATTCGACCAGGGAATCACTCAGAAGCAAGGGGCTAGCCCAGATTCGACCAGGGAATCACTCAGAAGCATGGGGGTTGCCCAGATTCGACCAGGGAATCACTCAGAAGCAAGGGGCTAGCCCAGATTCGACCAGGGAATCACTCAGAAGCAAGGGGCTAGCCCAGATTCGACCAGGGAATCACTCAGAAGCAAGGGGCTAGCCCAGATTCGAATAGGGAATCACTCAGAAGCAAGGGGCTAGCCCAGATTCGACCAGGGAATCACTCAGAAGCAAGGGGCTAGCCCAGATTCGACCAGGGAATCACTCAGAAGCAAGGGGCTAGCCCAGATTCGACCAGGGAATCACTCAGAAACAAGGGGCTAGCCCATATTCGACCAGGGAATCACTCAGAAGCAAGGGGAGATTCGAACAGGGTATCACTCAGAAGCAAGGGGCTAGCCCAGATTCGACCAGGGAATCACTCAGAAGCAAGGATCTAGCCCAGATTCGACCAGGGAATCACTCAGAAGCAAGGGGCTAGCCCAGATTCGACCAGGGAATCACTCAGAAGCAAGGGGCTAGCCCAGATTCGACCAGGGAATCACTCAGAAGCATGGGGGTTGCCCAGATTCGACCAGGGAATCACTCAGAAGCAAGGGGCTAGTCCAGATTCGACCAGGGAATCACTCAGAAGCAAGGGGCTAGCCCAGATTCGACCAGGGAATCACTCAGAAGCAAGGGGCTAGCCCAGATTCGACCAGGGAATCACTCAGAAGCAAGGGGCTAGCCCAGATTCGACCAGGGAATCACTCAGAAGCAAGGGGCTAGCCCAGATTCGAATAGGGAATCACTCAGAAGTAAGGGGCTAGCCCAGATGCGACCAGGGTATCACTCAGAAGCAAGGGGCTAGCCCAGATTCGACCAGGGAATCACTCAGAAGCAAGGGGCTAGCCCAGATTCGACCAGGGAATCACTCAGAAGCAAGGGGCTAGCCCAGATTCGACCAGGGAATCACTCAGAAGCAAGGGGCTAGCCCAGATTCGACCAGGGAATCACTCAGAAGCATGGGGGTTGCCCAGATTCGACCAGGGAATCACTCAGAAGCAAGGGGCTAGCCCAGATTCGACCAGGGAATCACTCAGAAGCAAGGGGCTAGCCCAGATTCGACCAGGGAATCACTCAGAAGCAAGGGGCTAGCCCAGATTCGAATAGGGAATCACTCAGAAGCAAGGGGCTAGCCCAGATTCGACCAGGGAATCACTCAGAAGCAAGGGGCTAGCCCAGATTCGACCAGGGAATCACTCAGAAGCAAGGGGCTAGCCCAGATTCGACCAGGGAATCACTCAGAAACAAGGGGCTAGCCCATATTCGACCAGGGAATCACTCAGAAACAAGGGGCTAGCCCAGATTCGACCAGGGAATCACTCAGAAGTAAGGGGCTAGCCCAGATGCGACCAGGGTATCACTCAGAAGCAAGGGGCTAGCCCAGATTCGACCAGGGAATCACTCAGAAACAAGGGGCTAGCCCAGATTCGACCAGGGAATCACTCAGAAGTAAGGGGCTAGCCCAGATTCGACCAGGGTATCACTCAGAAGCAAGGGGCTAGCCCAGATTCGACCAGGGAATCACTCAGAAGCAAGGGGCTAGCCCAGATTCGACCAGGGAATCACTCAGAAGCAAGGGGCTAGCCCAGATTCGACCAGGGAATCACTCAGAAGCATGGGGGTTGCCCAGATTCGACCAGGGAATCACTCAGAAACAAGGGGCTAGCCCAGATTCGACCAGGGAATCACTCAGAAGCAAGGGGCTAGCCCAGATTCGACCAGGGAATCACTCAGAAGCAAGGGGCTAGCCCAGATTCGAATAGGGAATCACTCAGAAGCAAGGGGCTAGCCCAGATTCGACCAGGGAATCACTCAGAAGCAAGGGGCTAGCCCAGATTCGACCAGGGAATCACTCAGAAGCAAGGGGCTAGCCCAGATTCGACCAGGGAATCACTCAGAAACAAGGGGCTAGCCCATATTCGACCAGGGAATCACTCAGAAGCAAGGGGAGATTCGAACAGGGTATCACTCAGAAGCAAGGGGCTAGCCCAGATTCGACCAGGGAATCACTCAGAAGCAAGGATCTAGCCCAGATTCGACCAGGGAATCACTCAGAAGCAAGGGGCTAGCCCAGATTCGACCAGGGAATCACTCAGAAGCAAGGGGCTAGCCCAGATTCGACCAGGGAATCACTCAGAAGCATGGGGGTTGCCCAGATTCGACCAGGGAATCACTCAGAAGCAAGGGGCTAGTCCAGATTCGACCAGGGAATCACTCAGAAGCAAGGGGCTAGCCCAGATTCGACCAGGGAATCACTCAGAAGCAAGGGGCTAGCCCAGATTCGACCAGGGAATCACTCAGAAGCAAGGGGCTAGCCCAGATTCGACCAGGGAATCACTCAGAAGCAAGGGGCTAGCCCAGATTCGAATAGGGAATCACTCAGAAGTAAGGGGCTAGCCCAGATGCGACCAGGGTATCACTCAGAAGCAAGGGGCTAGCCCAGATTCGACCAGGGAATCACTCAGAAGCAAGGGGCTAGCCCAGATTCGACCAGGGAATCACTCAGAAGCAAGGGGCTAGCCCAGATTCGACCAGGGAATCACTCAGAAGCAAGGGGCTAGCCCAGATTCGACCAGGGAATCACTCAGAAGCATGGGGGTTGCCCAGATTCGACCAGGGAATCACTCAGAAGCAAGGGGCTAGCCCAGATTCGACCAGGGAATCACTCAGAAGCAAGGGGCTAGCCCAGATTCGACCAGGGAATCACTCAGAAGCAAGGGGCTAGCCCAGATTCGAATAGGGAATCACTCAGAAGCAAGGGGCTAGCCCAGATTCGACCAGGGAATCACTCAGAAGCAAGGGGCTAGCCCAGATTCGACCAGGGAATCACTCAGAAGCAAGGGGCTAGCCCAGATTCGACCAGGGAATCACTCAGAAACAAGGGGCTAGCCCATATTCGACCAGGGAATCACTCAGAAACAAGGGGCTAGCCCAGATTCGACCAGGGAATCACTCAGAAGTAAGGGGCTAGCCCAGATGCGACCAGGGTATCACTCAGAAGCAAGGGGCTAGCCCAGATTCGACCAGGGAATCACTCAGAAACAAGGGGCTAGCCCAGATTCGACCAGGGAATCACTCAGAAGTAAGGGGCTAGCCCAGATTCGACCAGGGTATCACTCAGAAGCAAGGGGCTAGCCCAGATTCGACCAGGGAATCACTCAGAAGCAAGGGGCTAGCCCAGATTCGACCAGGGAATCACTCAGAAGCAAGGGGCTAGCCCAGATTCGACCAGGGAATCACTCAGAAGCAAGGGCTAGCCCAGATTCGACCAGGGAATCACTCAGAAGCAAGGGGCTAGCCCAGATTCGAATAGGGAATCACTCAGAAGTAAGGGGCTAGCCCAGATGCGACCAGGGTATCACTCAGAAGCAAGGGGCTAGCCCAGATTCGAACAGGGAATCACTCAGAAGCAAGGGGCTAGCCCAGATTCGACCAGGGAATCACTCAGAAGCAAGGGCTAGCCCAGATTCGACCAGGGAATCACTCAGAAGCAAGGGGCTAGCCCAGATTCGACCAGGGAATCACTCAGAAGCATGGGGGTTGCCCAGATTCGACCAGGGAATCACTCAGAAGCAAGGGGCTAGCCCAGATTCGACCAGGGAATCACTCAGAAGCAAGGGGCTAGCCCAGATTCGACCAGGGAATCACTCAGAAGCAAGGGGCTTGCCCAGATTCGAATAGGGAATCACTCAGAAGCAAGGGGCTAGCCCAGATTCGACCAGGGAATCACTCAGAAGCAAGGGGCTAGCCCAGATTCGACCAGGGAATCACTCAGAAGCAAGGGGCTAGCCCAGATTCGACCAGGGAATCACTCAGAAACAAGGGGCTAGCCCATATTCGACCAGGGAATCACTCAGAAGCAAGGGGAGATTCGAACAGGGTATCACTCAGAAGCAAGGGGCTAGCCCAGATTCGACCAGGGAATCACTCAGAAGCAAGGATCTAGCCCAGATTCGACCAGGGAATCACTCAGAAGCAAGGGGCTAGCCCAGATTCGACCAGGGAATCACTCAGAAGCAAGGGGCTAGCCCAGATTCGACCAGGGAATCACTCAGAAGCATGGGGGTTGCCCAGATTCGACCAGGGAATCACTCAGAAGCAAGGGGCTAGTCCAGATTCGACCAGGGAATCACTCAGAAGCAAGGGGCTAGCCCAGATTCGACCAGGGAATCACTCAGAAGCAAGGGGCTAGCCCAGATTCGACCAGGGAATCACTCAGAAGCAAGGGGCTAGCCCAGATTCGACCAGGGAATCACTCAGAAGCAAGGGGCTAGTCCAGATTCGACCAGGGAATCACTCAGAAGCAAGGGGCTAGCCCAGATTCGACCAGGGAATCACTCAGAAGCAAGGGGCTAGCCCAGATTCGACCAGGGAATCACTCAGAAGCAAGGGGCTAGCCCAGATTCGACCAGGGAATCACTCAGAAGCAAGGGGCTAGCCCAGATTCGACCAGGGAATCACTCAGAAGCAAGGGGCTAGCCCAGATTCGACCAGGGAATCACTCAGAAGCATGGGGGTTGCCCAGATTCGACCAGGGAATCACTCAGAAGCAAGGGGCTAGCCCAGATTCGACCAGGGAATCACTCAGAAGCAAGGGGCTAGCCCAGATTCGACCAGGGAATCACTCAGAAGCAAGGGGCTAGCCCAGATTCGAATAGGGAATCACTCAGAAGCAAGGGGCTAGCCCAGATTCGACCAGGGAATCACTCAGAAGCAAGGGGCTAGCCCAGATTCGACCAGGGAATCACTCAGAAGCAAGGGGCTAGCCCAGATTCGACCAGGGAATCACTCAGAAACAAGGGGCTAGCCCATATTCGACCAGGGAATCACTCAGAAACAAGGGGCTAGCCCAGATTCGACCAGGGAATCACTCAGAAGTAAGGGGCTAGCCCAGATGCGACCAGGGTATCACTCAGAAGCAAGGGGCTAGCCCAGATTCGACCAGGGAATCACTCAGAAACAAGGGGCTAGCCCAGATTCGACCAGGGAATCACTCAGAAGTAAGGGGCTAGCCCAGATTCGACCAGGGTATCACTCAGAAGCAAGGGGCTAGCCCAGATTCGACCAGGGAATCACTCAGAAGCAAGGGGCTAGCCCAGATTCGACCAGGGAATCACTCAGAAGCAAGGGGCTAGCCCAGATTCGACCAGGGAATCACTCAGAAGCAAGGGCTAGCCCAGATTCGACCAGGGAATCACTCAGAAGCAAGGGGCTAGCCCAGATTCGAATAGGGAATCACTCAGAAGTAAGGGGCTAGCCCAGATGCGACCAGGGTATCACTCAGAAGCAAGGGGCTAGCCCAGATTCGAACAGGGAATCACTCAGAAGCAAGGGGCTAGCCCAGATTCGACCAGGGAATCACTCAGAAGCAAGGGCTAGCCCAGATTCGACCAGGGAATCACTCAGAAGCAAGGGGCTAGCCCAGATTCGACCAGGGAATCACTCAGAAGCATGGGGGTTGCCCAGATTCGACCAGGGAATCACTCAGAAGCAAGGGGCTAGCCCAGATTCGACCAGGGAATCACTCAGAAGCAAGGGGCTAGCCCAGATTCGACCAGGGAATCACTCAGAAGCAAGGGGCTTGCCCAGATTCGAATAGGGAATCACTCAGAAGCAATTCATATAATTGATTTTATGAAAATGTACTTGAAAACTGAATCGATATTTGAATATATTTCATATCGTTGTTTTGTGAATAGCTCTCTATCATTCTTCTCCCTACTCCCATCTTAGCCAAAAGGCCGAGAAGACCTCGCGATCGAGAATTTACTAAAATCAATGAAGTAATTCATATAATTGATTTTATGAAAATGTACTTGAAAACTGAATCGATATTTGAATATATTTCATATCGTTGTTTTGTGAATAGCTCTCTATCATTCTTCTCCCTACTCCCATCTTAGCCAAAAGGCCGAGAAGATCTCGCGATCGAGAATCTACTAAAATCAATGAAGTAATTCATATAATTGATTTTATGAAAATGTACTTGAAAACTGAATCGATATTTGAATATATTTCATATCGTTGTTTTGTGAATAGCTCTCTATCATTCTTCTCCCTACTCCCATCTTAGCCAAAAGGCCGAGAAGATCTCGCGATCGAGAATCTACTAAAATCAATGAAGTAATTCATATAATTTATTTTATGAAAATGTACTCGAAAACTGAATCGATATTTGAATATATTTCATATCGTTGTTTTGTGAATAGCTCTCTATCATTCTTCTCCCTACTCCCATCTTAGCCAAAAGGCCGAGAAGATCTCGTGATCGAGAATTTACTAAAATCAATGAAGTAATTCATATAATTGATTTTATGAAAATGTACTTGAAAACTGAATCGATATTTGAATATATTTCATATCGTTGTTTTGTGAATAGCTCTCTATCATTCTTCTCCCTACTCCCATCTTAGCCAAAAGGCCGAGAAGATCTCGCGATCGAGAATCTACTAAAATCAATGAAGTAATTCATATAATTGATTTTATGGAAATGTACTTGAAAACTGAATCGATATTTGAATATATTTCATATCGTTGTTTTGTGAATAGCTCTCTATCATTCTTCTCCCTACTCCCATCTTAGCCAAAAGGCCGAGAAGATCTCGCGATCGAGAATCTACTAAAATCAATGAAGTAATTCATATAATTGATTTTATGAAAATGTACTTGAAAACTGAATCGATATTTGAATATATTTCATATCGTTGTTTTGTGAATAGCTCTCTATCATTCTTCTCCCTACTCCCATCTTAGCCAAAAGGCCGAGAAGATCTCGCGATCGAGAATCTACTAAAATCAATGAAGTAATTCATATAATTGATTTTATGAAAATGTACTTGAAAACTGAATCGATATTTGAATATATTTCATATCGTTGTTTTGTGAATAGCTCTCTATCATTCTTCTCCCTACTCCCATCTTAGCCAAAAGGCCGAGAAGATCTCGCGATCGAGAATCTACTAAAATCAATGAAGTAATTCATATAATTGATTTTGTGAAAATGTACTTGAAAACTGAATCGATATTTGAATATATTTCATATCGTTGTTTTGTGAATAGCTCTCTATCATTCTTCTCCCTACTCCCATCTTAGCCAAAAGGCCGAGAAGATCTCGCGATCGAGAATCTACTAGAATCAATGAAGTAATTCATATAATTGATTTTATGAAAATGTACTAGAAAACTGAATCGATATTTGAATATATTTCATATCGTTGTTTTGTGAATAGCTCTCTATCATTCTTCTCCCTACTCCCATCTTAGCCAAAAGGCCGAGAAGATCTCGCGATCGAGAATCTACTAGAATCAATGAAGTAATTCATATAATTGATTTTATGAAAATGTACTAGAAAACTGAATCGATATTTGAATATATTTCATATCGTTGTTTTGTGAATAGCTCTCTATCATTCTTCTCCCTCTCCCATCTTATATATATATATATATATATATATATATATATATATATATATATTTTATCAACGTGCGTATGCACGAAACGAAACACATAAAAGTGACTAGTGAAAATTCATGAAATTTATATGTGATATATTGGGGGGTCAGGGTTTGATATCTCAGGGTGGAAAGGGGGATCTCTCATAGGATACAGTGGTGTGTTGTGGTGAACTCAGTTGTGGACCATGACAACTTGCGGAGGTAACAGCATCTTCAGTGAGAATGGCCAGGACCACAGATCAACTATGAGAGATATCGACGACTACAGAAGGGGGTGATAGTGGGACCTACCAGAAAGGATAAAAGAACAACTATATATCTGTGAACTACTCGCATGGGGGGCGGACAAGGCGAGATGAAAGGAAATAAGAAAGTGAAAGATATATGAGAGGAATCGCGAGAAAATCGACCGTTTCGGAGGGTCCGCGGACATAGAAAATTCGACCCCCTGAAAAATTCAGAATAAGTACTTTGAACGATGCTCTATCGAACTGCGTTTTCCGAATTTGCATATCTGCTCTCATTTTCGAGTAGCGGTAGGTCAAAGTTGGCAGGTACGGTTTTTTTGGCTCGAGTGTGCGTCAGAAAAATGATCATAACTCCGTTCAAAATAATGATAGACACTTTTTCAAAAAAGGCATCGAAAGAGGAGATCTTGCGCAACATTTACCAGTTGATTACGTCATTTTTCGACCATGCGCCGGTGCTGGGCGGTCGGTTTTATGAAAAAGTGACGTAACTTTCCTAATCGGAAAAAGTGCACTTTTCTTCTATGCGCGTTTTGTTGCACCCATATGTGTCTAAAAATGACCCAAGTTTCAGAGGATTTCCGAATTGGAAAAAAAAAAAAGCGCTGATTTTAGTGACGCGACCTCGGCTTATTCCCTTATTTAGTGACGCGACCTCGGCTTATTCCTTTATCAAGAAACAGCAAAGGAGCTAAAATGACTCAAAAACATCCGAAAAAACATTACGAGCTCAAAATACCCATATATGACAGTTATATGAAACACAAAATCACCAAGTTCCGAAAAATTTGAAAAAAACCGTATTTTGCTTTTCCACGTGGAAAAAACGTTTCAGTAATGATAATTAATCTTTATAATATTTCTTATAATGTTTTTGAACATTTATATTTTTGGAAGTGAAGGCCTACCTGCTCTTAGAGCCGAGATATCCGCCATCGAAATTACACGCGCGCGCCCCAACTCCGCGCGACTGCTCATCATCCGCTCTCTCACTCCCACACGCTCTTTCGTGAACAGACAGGGAGAGAAAAAAAGGAGAAGGGAGACTAACATCTGACAACTACACGAAATGGAGATGTTAGAAAACTCTGAGCGAACTACGATAAATAAATAAATAAAATAAGCAAAATCATTCGAGACGTCGAGGTAAAGAGGTACCACTCTAAAAACACCGAGCGGGTTCGAACCCCGGTTCGATCCAAATCTTTTGCTGATTTTTACAGACACAAAAAACGTGTTCCACGGTATTTTTGGTGCTAAGAATGATGAAACAAGTTGTTTTGAGTCATTCTGAGCTGGAAAACGTTCATTTTATGGCAACACATCTCTTCTCTCTTCACCTCTTCATTCACGTTCATTTTCTTCATCGCGAACGGTCGGTAAGCTCACTCTCTCCCACCGCCCCTTGGAACAGAAGTTCGTGGATCCTTCTCCTAGCAGGAATGACACCCAGGAGAAGTAGTGTCACAATGAGTGGAACCACAACCATGTTGAAGAATGGAAGTAAGGCAGGTCAACGATCAATCAGGATTGGTACGATGAAAAAAACATCTCTTCTCAAAGGGTAATAGAGGCGGATGGGCGCGCAAGCGAAATGCTCTTCCCGCACATAAGTATAAAACGCTCGCAAGTAAAACAATTTATGGATCCCCCTAGCACTGCTAGGAATCTACTATAAATTATTGTTAATCCACCACACATATAATTTGTCTCTGTCTCATTCGATCACTAAACTAAAAACATCCTTAAAACATCCGTTTGTCATCCATTTCTCTTTGTAATATGTTATTTCAATGTTAATTGTTTTCAATTATGACTGATTTCTCTAATAAATGTATCTTATCTAACATTAGTTTTGACATTGTACTTCATCATTCCTTGAAGAGAGAGAGAGAGAGAGAGAGAGAGAGAGAGAGAGCGAGGAAGGTTTGGGGGGGGGGGCTCACACTCGTTCTTTGTTGTTCAAATGCAACTCTGTTCGCTCAGAGTTTTCTAACATCTCCATTTCGTGTAGTTGTCAGATGTTAGTCTCCCTTCTCCTTTTTTTTCTCTCCCTGTCTGTTCACGAAAGAGCGTGTGGGAGTGAGAGAGCGGATGATGAGCAGTCGCGCGGAGTTGGGGCGCGCGCGTGTAATTTCGATGGCGGATATCTCGGCTCTAAGAGCAGGTAGGCCTTCACTTCCAAAAATATAAATGTTCAAAAACATTATAAGAAATATTATAAAGATTAATTATCATTACTGAAACGTTTTTTCCACGTGGAAAAGCAAAATACGGTTTTTTTCAAATTTTTCGGAACTTGGTGGCTTTGTGTTTCATATAACTGTCATATATGGGTATTTTGAGCTCGCAATGTTTTTTCGGATGTTTTTGAGTCATTTTAGCTCCTTTGCTGTTTCTTGATAAAGGAATAAGCCGAGGTCGCGTCACTAAATAAAGGAATAAGCCGAGGTCGCGTCACTAAAATCAGCGCTTTTTTTTTCCAATTCGGAAATCCTCTGAAACTTGGGTCATTTTTAGACACATATGGGTGCAACAAAACGCGCATAGAAGAAAAGTGCACTTTTTCCGATTAGGAAAGTTACGTCACTTTTTCATAAAACCGACCGCCCAGCACCGGCGCACGGTCGAAAAATGACGTCATCAACTGGTAAATGTTGCGCAAGATCTCCTCTTTCGATGCTTTTTTTGAAAAAGTGTCTATCATTATTTTGAACGGAGTTATGATCATTTTTCTGACGCACACTCGAGCCAAAAAAACCGTACCTGCCAACTTTGACCTACCGCTACTCGAAAATGAGAGCAGATATGCAAATTCGGAAAACGCAGTTCGATAGAGCATCGTTCAAAGTACTTATTCTGAATTTTTCAGGGGGTCGAATTTTCTATGTCCGGGGGGTGGTCGAACCTCTGGCGATTCCTCTCATATAAAAGACAAGGATAGAGACAGAGAGAGAATAGTTCACATCTTTCACTTTTGTTAGCCTTTTTGTAAATATCAGCAAAAGAATGGAAGAAGAAAATAAGACTCTCACTTGAAAATGTATGTAACATTCTCAATAAATGCTGCAAAATCTTTCATTAGTGCTGAAATAGTATGATAATGATAATGATATTGAAATCATCATAAGTTGATCACAAAATTTAAAAATTCATTATTTCAATGTAAGAACATGTCTAGATGCAGTGCCTGCTTGTTTAGGAAGATCTTACATTAGCTTGCCATATTTTGGCGTGGATTCTTTGAATTCACAGTGCTAAGCCCAATCACTGTGGACATTATAGTGTCGTATAATCTATCACGGAACGAAAATTTCGGAAAAATGATTGCACTTAAATTATATCTTTATGTTTCAGTGGAGAGGAAATTGCGTAGAGACGCACGCCGCCGTGAAGCAGAGATAGTCCAGACAAGTGAGTGACATACTTTATCCTTCTTGATTATGCATTGTCATTATTGATTGATTTGGAGAACTGCGCAAGATGATTGAGAAGGTGCGAGCACGTTGGGATGCACAGGAGAAGATTCTGATAAAGCTGCATGCAACGAGAGACGCGAAGAAGGCAAAACTCGCTACGTTACTCAAGGATAATGAACGGTGGGTGAAACGGGATATCAACTGGTTGGAAGGAAACATCGTGGATATGCAATTGGGGGGATAGGCCGTGATCGTTCTTCCGATAATTACATCACACAATTCCTCTATTTCTTGCTCATTCCAATACTTTTGACTATTTATTTCACAAAGAAGGTCGATGCCGTTATCGGAAGAAGAACCAATTCTTGTATTGATATAAAATGTATCAATAATTGAATGGTATTGAACAAATTTCGTTTCAATTTTGTTCAAAATTCATTTAAAAAAAATCTATATTGCAGTCTTCGTGGTGAAATCAAGGACATGAAAGAACTTCATGTTCTCAATCAGGAGAGAATTCGACTCGATACGATCGCGGTACGGTATTTATTTTGCTGCTGAAAATCAATAATTTTAATTTCAGCTCTAATCTCGTAGACCAGATATTGAACAGACAACCGCAAAGGTGAGCTTTCAATAAATCAATAGTTAGAAAGTTACTATGGTATTCGTTTGAGGCACTCGAACAAGTTGCCGATTTCGAACAGAAGATGGCGAATGCTCCTTGGCGGAAGGAGATGGAACAGGTAGACTACGATATCATGAATCAATAATGATTGTTGAAATTGAAAATACTACGGTATTATTGTTTAGCAAGCGGCTGAGCGTCGAGAGATCGAGGCAGAGATTGCACAACTACAGGCTGATATCAAAGCTTTCGATGATGAAGAGGAACGAGAACGAATTGTAGGTATTGATTGATTATATAAGAATACCAAGTTTCATAAGTTTTCATAACTCCATGTTCGAGTAATAACCGATTTTCCAATTTTAGACCAGGATTTTTTGTTTTGATCTCATGGCTTACTATGTTACCATCATTTCCCATTCCTGGATCTTTGATATGTTATGTAAAAATGGACGGGCTATCCGAATATCACACTTATTTGGACCTGCTAGGTGTCATTCATAGTGATATCATGTGAAATCTAACCCCATTCTAACGCCCGAACGCTGACGCAGGTTCGAATCCGGGTACGGACCTAAATTTTTGCCAATTTTTTTTCTGCTCAAATTTGACTTTAAATTATATTTCCATGTGTTTTAGCGTGTTTTCACTAATTTATTGTACGAAAAAACCAAAAACAATATAAAAAATACTAAGAAATCGTATTACTGATATTCGTCATTTTGTATCTTTAGACAGGAAAGCAATCAAGCTGATCTTTCGGGTCAATGTGTGAAATGTTTCCAGGAATACAACCACAATGTGTTAATGTAATTAAATTAGTTCACTGTTGCGTAGTGATGACGCAATCTAAGTAAACGTTTATGAAAATGTTTAGTTCTTTAGTGAAAAGTCCTGTTCTTCTGAAACATCGTGAGAGGCATTAGGGCTTTGCAGGCAAAGTATCGGAATATTTCGGATTCAAATTTTAAAGAAGAGTAATCAGGAGATTTGGGGTGCGCTATTGACATGAAGAACGTGGGACATACGAAGTGGTTACTTGTCAGCGTTTGTTGCCGTATCACGTGGGTTGGATTCCCGATTGCAATTTTCTATATTTTTTTCCTTCAAATTCAAAAACTCGCGCGTTTCCCTGGACATCAATGAACTTTAATCTCGGAGATTACTTGTATTCCGGGGCATCTAAAATATTAGAGATTATTGTTTTTGTATTCAGGGAGATGTGATCTATAGTGTGCCTGACCAGTTTAGTCACGAAAAAACTCAAGAGTCCCCTTCTTTAAGCAGTAGTGGGGCTGCAAATCCGAGCTCCGAAACTGAAAACTCAGCTTCTAGCTGAGCTAATGACTCTTTGTTCTAAGTACCAAAATGATGTTAGTAGAAAAGCTCTAGTGGAGGTCCATTGTTTGAAAATTTATGGAGAATTCCGAATAACAGTTATGCGATTTTTTAGTATTTCTGATAATGTTTTTTGGTTATTTCGGACAATGAATTAGTGAAAACACGGTAAAACACATGGAAATATAATTTAAAGTCAAATTTGAGCAGAAAAAAAATTGGCAAAAATTTAAGTCCGTACCCGGATTCGAACCTGCGTCGGCGTTCGGGCGTTAGAAAGGGGTTAGATTTCACATGATATCACTATGAATGGCACCTAGCAGGTCCAAATAAGTGTGATATTCGGATAGCCCGTCTATTTTTACATAACATATCAAAGATCCAGGAATGGGAAATAAGGGTAACATAGTAAGCGATGAGATCAAAACAAAAAAACCTGGTCAAAAATTGGAAAATCGGATATTTCTCGAACATGTAGTTATGAAAACTTATGAGACTTGGTATTCTTATATAACTTTGGATCCTCTATCGAATGGTATATAACATGCCATGGAAATCACACTTTGATTTTTCGACTTGTGGTAGATCAAAAATCGATAATTCGGGTCAATTTTTCGGCTGAAGCGTATACCGCCCCTAGGGACTCTAACCATCAAATATGAGTCACCTAGGATGATTTTGAAACATTGTGCCATGCCCCCGCCGCTCTAACGGAGAACGCGTTTTAAACGTCAATTTTTACAGGGGGCTTTCCACAAATTTTCGAAAAGCACTAATTTTTCAGGGGGCACCCCCCATGTCGACACCCATGTATTATACAGAATGTGATAAATATGAATCAATGGATATCTATTTTAGGCTCTGTTGGATTACGACGACGATTAGGAACCGGACACTCAGAGGACAAGAAAGGTGTGTACCAGGGCTGTGCGGCATGGCCATGCCGGTATGCCGAATATGCCGTTTATGCCGGTTTTTTTCATGCCGCTTATGCCGTGCCGAAAACGGCATGAAAATTTTAAATATTTTCGGCATAAAACTATGAACTATATCGAAAATTTGAGTATTTTTCAATATTAAAAAAATACGCAAATAAATTTTTTTCCAGTGTTCTTCAGTTTTTTCAACCTGTAACTAAATCTTAAACATCTATTAACACATCTTTAGAAAAGAATTTTAATGTTTTCGCCTAAAACATTGAAATGTTGATAAACATCGGATCAATAATGATTTGGAAACTTATGCCGAATATGCCGTTTTTATGCCGAAATTTGCCGAAAAAAATATTCGGCATATGCCGTATGCCGAAAATATACTCATGCCGCACAGCCCTGGTGTGTACTTTTAATGCTAATTAATATATCTTAATTGTGTATTGTTTTAGTCACAACCATTTGCTCCTCCTCAAGTGCCTACCGTGCCTCCTCAAGTGCCTACCGTACCTCCTCAAGTGCCTACCGTACCTCGTCAAAAGAGTACTCGTCTGCCCCCCGAGTCCACACGAGAACAATGCGAAGCAGGCCAATGTGAACGCGTATGTCGAACAGCAAGTTGTGTCTATATCTGCACAGGTATGGTATGGTGACCATGCAATGGTCTCTCCTTAGGCGGTGTTACATTTTTCAAAACATGTACCAACTACAATTCAAAGGACCGCCTTATCGATCCATTGAATTGTAGTTGGTACTCTAATGTTTGATTGATGTATGTAATGGAGTTACATCTACTGTGTGCATGTATGACTTTTCATCCATCCATATTTATCTCAAATCAATAAATAGCGTTGTAATAATTGGGAAGATGATTGTATTCGTAAATGGAGGAATTAATATGATCTTTTCATATAGTTGTGTTCATACATGGGCGGGGTACCTGGAGCTCGATTCTACAGGGGGGGGGGGGCATCCGAGCGAAAATGGCTAATTTTACAGGGGGCGTTCACTTTTTTCCCCAAAAATTTCACTTATACGTCATTTTTTACAGGGGGCAATCCAAAAATTTTCGAAAAGCTCTAATTTTACAGGGGGCATCCCCATGTCGGCGCCCATGTATAATTGTATTCATTCCAGTCTCCTGCTCACTCCACTACAAGTTCAGCCTCTAACGAGAATTGTGATGATTCATTGAGAGATAACGATGATGAGGTCATCTCCTCTGTTCCTCATCCTAATCATCAACAGAATCCTGATGAGAGTGTAGATGAAGGTGCCATCAAATATCATACGGTAGGTCATGGGTTACTGTAGGGCACCCCAATCGGCGCCCATCAATGATTCCAATGGTTAATTTTCAACTGTTTGTCGTATTAGAAAGTAAACACATTGCTTTTTTGGTGTTATGACACGACTTCCTATCTGACAAAATACTCATTGTGACCAATTGCAGTTTGGATAATCTTTGATCTCTATCTTTGATCTTTGATCTTTATTACAGGTTGGCGAGGATGACTCACTGATCATGACGGTTCCTTAAATCTTTCTCACAATGCCTATAATGCTAAACTCAGCTGACAGCTAAGTTCGCACTTCGATTAGATATACAGTCAATAATTGAAATGCATGAGCTTTATTCATAGACATATTTGAGATCAAACTTGATTTGGTATAGGATTGTGGCCCTAAAGAGGGCCGTTGGGTTCTGGGTTTAGCCGTGAGTGCTAAGCGAGGCGTTTATTCCTTTTCTCCGGCGGTCTTCTTGGGGAGAAGAACAGTGTTGATGTTGGGAAGAACACCTCGTTGAGCGATGGTGACTCCAGCCATGAGCTTGTTTAGCTCCTCGTCGTTGCGGACGGTAAGTTGAAGATGGCGAGGATTGATTCTGGTCTTCTTGTTCAACTAAAACTATTCAATCGATTAGAATAAAAAATAATATATAAAAAATGCAAATCCTAGGATACAGAGATCAAAGATCAGTTTAAAATGACACCTGACCAAAACTGAATCCATAAATAGAATACATAATAATGAATGAATACCTCTAATCGATATCTCCATCTGATCCAGCTTAGTCTTCCCAATGAATGTGTACTTGGAAAGGTCGACCGATTAAGGAACCGTCATGATCAGTGAGTCATCCTCGCCAACCTGTAATAAAGATCAAAGATCAAAGATAGAGATCAAAGATTATCCAAACTGCAATTGGTCACAATGAGTATTTTGTCAGATAGGAAGTCGTGTCATAACACCAAAAAAGCAATGTGTTTACTTTCTAATACGACAAACAGTTGAAAATTAACCATTGGAATCATTGATGGGCGCCGATTGGGGTGCCCTACAGTAACCCATGACCTACCGTATGATATTTGATGGCACCTTCATCTACACTCTCATCAGGATTCTGTTGATGATTAGGATGAGGAACAGAGGAGATGACCTCATCATCGTTATCTCTCAATGAATCATCACAATTCTCGTTAGAGGCTGAACTTGTAGTGGAGTGAGCAGGAGACTGGAATGAATACAATTATACATGGGCGCCGACATGGGGATGCCCCCTGTAAAATTAGAGCTTTTCGAAAATTTTTGGATTGCCCCCTGTAAAAAATGACGTATAAGTGAAATTTTTGGGGAAAAAAGTGAACGCCCCCTGTAAAATTAGCCATTTTCGCTCGGATGCCCCCCCCCTGTAGAATCGAGCTCCAGGTACCCCGCCCATGTATGAACACAACTATATGAAAAGATCATATTAATTCCTCCATTTACGAATACAATCATCTTCCCAATTATTACAACGCTATTTATTGATTTGAGATAAATATGGATGGATGAAAAGTCATACATGCACACAGTAGATGTAACTCCATTACATACATCAATCAAACATTAGAGTACCAACTACAATTCAATGGATCGATAAGGCGGTCCTTTGAATTGTAGTTGGTACATGTTTTGAAAAATGTAACACCGCCTAAGGAGAGACCATTGCATGGTCACCATACCATACCTGTGCAGATATAGACGCAACTTGCTGTTCGACATACGCGTTCACATTGGCCTGCTTCGCATTGTTCTCGTGTGGACTCGGGGGGCAGACGAGTACTCTTTTGACGAGGTACGGTAGGCACTTGAGGAGGTACGGTAGGCACTTGAGGAGGCACGGTAGGCACTTGAGGAGGAGCAAATGGTTGTGACTAAAACAATACACAATTAAGATATATTAATTAGCATTAAAAGTACACACCAGGGCTGTGCGGCATGAGTATATTTTCGGCATACGGCATATGCCGAATATTTTTTTCGGCAAATTTCGGCATAAAAACGGCATATTCGGCATAAGTTTCCAAATCATTATTGATCCGATGTTTATCAACATTTCAATGTTTTAGGCGAAAACATTAAAATTCTTTTCTAAAGATGTGTTAATAGATGTTTAAGATTTAGTTACAGGTTGAAAAAACTGAAGAACACTGGAAAAAAATTTATTTGCGTATTTTTTTAATATTGAAAAATACTCAAATTTTCGATATAGTTCATAGTTTTATGCCGAAAATATTTAAAATTTTCATGCCGTTTTCGGCACGGCATAAGCGGCATGAAAAAAACCGGCATAAACGGCATATTCGGCATACCGGCATGGCCATGCCGCACAGCCCTGGTACACACCTTTCTTGTCCTCTGAGTGTCCGGTTCCTAATCGTCGTCGTAATCCAACAGAGCCTAAAATAGATATCCATTGATTCATATTTATCACATTCTGTATAATACATGGGTGTCGACATGGGGGGTGCCCCCTGAAAAATTAGTGCTTTTCGAAAATTTGTGGAAAGCCCCCTGTAAAAATTGACGTTTAAAACGCGTTCTCCGTTAGAGCGGCGGGGGCATGGCACAATGTTTCAAAATCATCCTAGGTGACTCATATTTGATGGTTAGAGTCCCTAGGGGCGGTATACGCTTCAGCCGAAAAATTGACCCGAATTATCGATTTTTGATCTACCACAAGTCGAAAAATCAAAGTGTGATTTCCATGGCATGCTATATACCATTCGATAGAGGATCCAAAGTTATATAAGAATACCAAGTTTCATAAGTTTTCATAACTACATGTTCGAGAAATAACCGATTTTCCAATTTTTGACCAGGTTTTTTTTGTTTTGATCTCATCGCTTACTATGTTACCCTTATTTCCCATTCCTGGATCTTTGATATGTTATGTAAAAATAGACGGGCTATCCGAATATCACACTTATTTGGACCTGCTAGGTGCCATTCATAGTGATATCATGTGAAATCTAACCCCTTTCTAACGCCCGAACGCCGACGCAGGTTCGAATCCGGGTACGGACTTAAATTTTTGCCAATTTTTTTTCTGCTCAAATTTGACTTTAAATTATATTTCCATGTGTTTTACCGTGTTTTCACTAATTCATTGTCCGAAATAACCAAAAAACATTATCAGAAATACTAAAAAATCGCATAACTGTTATTCGGAATTCTCCATAAATTTTCAAACAATGGACCTCCACTAGAGCTTTTCTACTAACATCATTTTGGTACTTAGAACAAAGAGTCATTAGCTCAGCTAGAAGCTGAGTTTTCAGTTTCGGAGCTCGGATTTGCAGCCCCACTACTGCTTAAAGAAGGGGACTCTTGAGTTTTTTCGTGACTAAACTGGTCAGGCACACTATAGATCACATCTCCCTGAATACAAAAACAATAATCTCTAATATTTTAGATGCCCCGGAATACAAGTAATCTCCGAGATTAAAGTTCATTGATGTCCAGGGAAACGCGCGAGTTTTTGAATTTGAAGGAAAAAAATATAGAAAATTGCAATCGGGAATCCAACCCACGTGATACGGCAACAAACGCTGACAAGTAACCACTTCGTATGTCCCACGTTCTTCATGTCAATAGCGCACCCCAAATCTCCTGATTACTCTTCTTTAAAATTTGAATCCGAAATATTCCGATACTTTGCCTGCAAAGCCCTAATGCCTCTCACGATGTTTCAGAAGAACAGGACTTTTCACTAAAGAACGAAACATTTTCATAAACGTTTACTTAGATTGCGTCATCACTACGCAACAGTGAACTAATTTAATTACATTAACACATTGTGGTTGTATTCCTGGAAACATTTCACACATTGACCCGAAAGATCAGCTTGATTGCTTTCCTGTCTAAAGATACAAAATGACGAATATCAGTAATACGATTTCTTAGTATTTTTTATATTGTTTTTGGTTTTTTCGTACAATAAATTAGTGAAAACACGGTAAAACACATGGAAATATAATTTAAAGTCAAATTTGAGCAGAAAAAAAATTGGCAAAAATTTAGGTCCGTACCCGGATTCGAACCTGCGTCAGCGTTCGGGCGTTAGAATGGGGTTAGATTTCACATGATATCACTATGAATGACACCTAGCAGGTCCAAATAAGTGTGATATTCGGATAGCCCGTCCATTTTTACATAACATATCAAAGATCCAGGAATGGGAAATGATGGTAACATAGTAAGCCATGAGATCAAAACAAAAAATCCTGGTCTAAAATTGGAAAATCGGTTATTACTCGAACATGGAGTTATGAAAACTTATGAAACTTGGTATTCTTATATAATCAATCAATACCTACAATTCGTTCTCGTTCCTCTTCATCATCGAAAGCTTTGATATCAGCCTGTAGTTGTGCAATCTCTGCCTCGATCTCTCGACGCTCAGCCGCTTGCTAAACAATAATACCGTAGTATTTTCAATTTCAACAATCATTATTGATTCATGATATCGTAGTCTACCTGTTCCATCTCCTTCCGCCAAGGAGCATTCGCCATCTTCTGTTCGAAATCGGCAACTTGTTCGAGTGCCTCAAACGAATACCATAGTAACTTTCTAACTATTGATTTATTGAAAGCTCACCTTTGCGGTTGTCTGTTCAATATCTGGTCTACGAGATTAGAGCTGAAATTAAAATTATTGATTTTCAGCAGCAAAATAAATACCGTACCGCGATCGTATCGAGTCGAATTCTCTCCTGATTGAGAACATGAAGTTCTTTCATGTCCTTGATTTCACCACGAAGACTGCAATATAGATTTTTTTTTAAATGAATTTTGAACAAAATTGAAACGAAATTTGTTCAATACCATTCAATTATTGATACATTTTATATCAATACAAGAATTGGTTCTTCTTCCGATAACGGCATCGACCTTCTTTGTGAAATAAATAGTCAAAAGTATTGGAATGAGCAAGAAATAGAGGAATTGTGTGATGTAATTATCGGAAGAACGATCACGGCCTATCCCCCCAATTGCATATCCACGATGTTTCCTTCCAACCAGTTGATATCCCGTTTCACCCACCGTTCATTATCCTTGAGTAACGTAGCGAGTTTTGCCTTCTTCGCGTCTCTCGTTGCATGCAGCTTTATCAGAATCTTCTCCTGTGCGTCCCAACGTGCTCGCACTTCCTCACGCATCTTGCGCAGTTCTCCAAATCAATCAATAATGACAATGCATAATCAAGAAGGAAAAAGTATGTCACTCACTTGTCTGGACTATCTCTGCTTCACGGCGGCGTGCGTCTCTACGCAATTTCTTCTCCACTGAAACATAAAGATATAATTTAAGTGAAATCATTTTTCCGAAATTTTCGTTCCGTGATAGATTATACGACACTATAATGTCCACAGTGATTGGGCTTAGCACTGTGAATTCAAAGAATCCACGCCAAAATATGGCAAGCTAATGTAAGATCTTCCTAAACAAGCAGGCACTGCATCTAGACATGTTTCAGGTTAACGTAGCATATAAGCAACGGACTTCCTGCAATCATATCCTCGTAGACCTTATCAACTTCAGCCAACTCATCCGATTCCATGCCTTCACGCACCATTCGAGCTCGACCCTGAATCAATCAATATCAACCAATAATACCATCTACCACAGCAAGGATGACTCGAACAGTTTCGATATCCTCGGCGGCACGTATACGGCTACAAACATCTTCACCGATATGATCAAACTTACCCATATTGCCTGAGGAAAATAATACTTATAATGATCTCGATAATAGTCTTCGCTTGTCAAGATAACTGTATTATTACAGTACGTGGCAAAACATTATCCATCGATTCATACGATATGATACTTCCATCAGAACTCTTTATCAGTATTTCAAAACATAATGAAAGGAACATGAGTCGATACACCTAACACGAGAGGATTTCTGTATATTCGAGGATCAAAATACAACGAACATCGAAATGAAGAGAAACGATGAAAAGAATACGGAAAGAATTGAACAAGAAATGAATCGTTGCAGCCGCCATTTCATTGTTTTGAACTATAAATCAATCAAGGGTGGGTGTGGAGGGCTTTGATTGATTTCGCAATGACTTATAATAAATATTTTACTTCAATAAACTTCGTTTATCTAGCAAAATATAACATTATATTTCATTGCTCAATCAATCAAAAGGCTTTTTCAAAGACAACCTTTACTTTACTGTATTCTGGTTGATATCTTTGTCTTAAATTCCCTCTGTTTAGTAGAAATGCTCGAGTTATCGGGGGAGTTCGAGGATTTCATAGAGGAAATTCTAGCCTTTTAGCGCTGCTAATTGAAACTGCTCTTGTTTAGGAGGTACAAATTTGTTTACCCGAAAAGAGCAAGTACTTCTTTTATCTATCGCGCAACCGTTCAAGATGAAACCGATCTATGCGGTTGTATAGAGGAAAGTAATGAGATAAACATCTGTTTTATCCTTCATTTTGTTCTAATTATCTATTCTATAGAAGTAATAGAACATAAAACACTTTCTTAGATATGGAAGTACTTCGCTGAATGTGGCTCTTGCACGAAAATAGAAATGTTTACGAGAGCCATTATTCTGACAATTGCGACCATTTTTGGACTAGAAATTTCTGCTACGGTTTGGTAAGCATAGACCAAATGTTGTCAAATTCAGCATAAACTGTTTCAACGTGAGTTAAACAGAATCACCCCAAGATTCTATGGATTCTAATACCATGATATCTCCAATGTTGTAATGGTGTACAATAAGGAGTATTTTGCCTTTGGTGGTGATTTAAAAAGGATTCCTTTCATGAATCTTTCTGTCAAACTCCTATCCAAGTTTTCTAATCTCTTTGTTGTTATCATAATAAGACATATATATTAGCCGCCATCTTTCAATGGTGTTGAATGCTTTTTCTATTCATTCGACTCGGCTTTAATTCGAGATTAATTACTGGATATTTAGGATTTGCGCAGCATTCTTATCATGATCTCGTTGCTGAATCAATGTCTTATTCTAGTTGTGAGTGATCAACTATTCAATAGAGCGTGTGACTTCGACTCAGAGATCTCAACACCATCCCAGAAAC
Organism: Parapristionchus giblindavisi; assembly: GCA_943737045.1. Classification (NCBI taxonomy): domain Eukaryota; kingdom Metazoa; phylum Nematoda; class Chromadorea; order Rhabditida; family Diplogasteridae; genus Parapristionchus; species Parapristionchus giblindavisi. The sequence continues at coordinate 311,252 of CALSFV010000301.1, read as the reverse complement.
TGATAAAGCGCATTTTCGTTCTGTTGGTGAGGAATATCATAGGATTTCGAGATCAATATTAAAGATTCTTTTCATGAATCTCTGACAAATTCCTATCCAAGGTTTTTTCGACTATTTTGTCATATTTATAACAAAGTATTATATCCCCCAAACAGGTGTTGAATATTCTTTATATTCATTCGTCTCGGCTAAATAGCTCAAGATTAATTTTAAGGACGTGATACTTGGATAGCTATGTTTAGCGCAGCATATATTCCATGATCTCGCTGAATCAATATTGTGTTCTAGCTGAGGGTTCTCAACTATTTAGTAGAACTTGTACATCGGATTCAGAAAAAACCCCGAATCCGGTGAGATTTATCATACGAAGTGTTGGTACTTTGCACAAGTACCTGATGACAATCACCAGAGGGGTTCGAGACCATTTTCCCTTTTAACTCGATAGATAGACTTGCGCGATTCACCCAGAATTGATAAGGAATCATAATCACGAAGACGTGATATTTCCATTCTGGGGGAAAAAAACTATGATGGTAGATATTCCATCTCAAATAGTTTTTGAATTACCCTATCGAATAGATATAAGGGAGGAAAAACATCTGCCTATTGGACCACTCGTTTTTGAGTAAATGTGTCCACCTCTCGACTAGCGGTGTCAGAACGAAATGAGAATTATGGACTGCATTTCGTAGGCAAACTGATTTAGACATAATTTACCGAATATTACGAAAAATTAGTAAATATTTAGGTAAATATATGAGAGGAATCGCGAGAAAATCGACCGTTTCGGAGGGTCCGCGGACATAGAAATTTCGACCCCATGAAAAATTCAGATTAAGTACTTTGAACGATGCTCTATCGAACTGCGTTGGCCGAATTTGCATATCTGCTCTCATTTTCGAGTAGCGGTAGGTCAAAGTTGGCAGGTACGGTATTTTTGGCTCGAGTGTGCGTCAGAAAAATGATCATAACTCCGTTCAAAATAATGATAGAAATTTTTTCAAAAAAAGCATCGAAAGAGGAGATCTTGGGCAACATTTCCCAGTTGATGACGTCATTTGTCGACCATGCGCCGGTGCGGGGCGGTCGGTTTTATGAAAAAGTGACGTAACTTTCCTAATCGGAAAAAGTGCACTTTTCTTCTATGCGCGTTTTGTTGCACCCATATGTGTCTAAAAATGACCCAAGTTTCAGAGGATTTGAGAAATGCAAAAAAGCGTTGATTTTAGTGACGCGACCTCGGACCTGTCATAGGAAAGAACGGCTTATTCCTTTATCAAGAAACAGCAAAGGAGCTTAAATGACTCAAAAATATCCAAAAAAAGCATTACGATCTCAAAATACCCATATATGACAGTTATTTGAAACACAAAATCACCGAGTTCCGAAAAATTTGAAAAAAAAACCATATTTTGCTTTTCCACGTGGAAAAAACGTCTCAGTAATGTTAATTAATCTTTATAATATTTCTAATAATGTTTTTGAACATTTATGTTTTTGGAAGTGAAGGCCTACCTGCTCTTAGAGCCGAGATATCCGCCATCGAGATTACATGCGCGCGCCCTAACTCCGCGCGACTGCTCATCATCCGCTCTCTCACTCCCACACGCTCTTTCGTGAACAGACATGGAGAGAAAAAAGGAGAAGAGAGACCAACTTCTGGCAACTACACTAAATGGAGATGTTAGAAAACTCTGAGCGAACAGAGTTGCATTTAAACAACAAAGAACGAGTGTGAGCCCCCCCCCCCCCCCAAACTTTCCTCGCTCTCTCTCTCTCTCTCTCTCTCTCTCTCTCTTCAAGGAATGATGAAGTACAATGTCAAAACTAATGTTAGATAAGATACATTTATTAGAGAAATCAGTCACAATTGAAAACAATTAACATTGAAATAACATATTACAAAGACATCCGTTGTATCATGATACTATGTTACTAATACTATTACTATTACTATGTTTAGTAAATCAATTGATCTCTCACCTCCCCCCCCCCATCCCCATCCTCTTTTAATAATTTTATTCTTTCACATATTTTTTTTGCACTCTAACACTTTGTACTTGTTGAAACACCCTTGCGATGTACGATAAATAAATAATTAAAATAAGCAAAATCATTCGAGGCGTCGAGGTAAAGAGATACCGCTCTAAAAACACCGAGCGGGTTCGAACCCCGGTTCGATCCAAATCTTTTGCTGATTTTTACAGACACAGAAAACGTGTTCCAAGGTATTTTTTCGTGATAAGAATGATGAAACAAGTTGTTTTGAGTAATTCTGAGCTGGAAAACATTCATTGTATGGCAACACATCTCTTCTCAAAGGGTGAGTTGGTGCGCGCGCGTGTAATCTCGATGGCGGATATCTCGGCTCTAAGAGCAGGTAGGCCTTCACTTCCAAAAACATAAATGTTCAAAAACATTATAAGAAATATTATAAAGATTAATTAACATTACTGAGACGTTTTTTCCACGTGGAAAAGCAAAATATGGTTTTTTTTCAAATTTTTCGGAACTCGGTGATTTTGTGTTTCAAATAACTGTCATATATGGGTATTTTGAGCTCGTAATGTTTTTTCGGATGTTTCTGAGTCATTTAAGCTCCTTTGCTGTTTCTTGATAAAGGAATAAGTCGTTCTTTCCTATGACAGGTCCGAGGTCGCGTCACTAAAATCCACGCTTAATTTTTTTGCATTTCTCAAATCCTCTGAAACTTGGGTCATTTCTAGACACATATGGGCGCAACAAAACGCGCATAGAAGAAAAGTGCACTTTTTCCGATTAGGAAAGTTACGTCACTTTTTCATAAAACCGACCGCCCCGCACCGGCGCATGGTCGACAAATGACGTCATCAACTGGAAAATGTTTTCCAAGATCTCCTCTTTCGATGCTTTTTTTTTAAAACTTTCTATCATTATTTTGAACGGAGTTATGATAATTTTTCTGACGCTCACTCGAGCCAAAAATACCGTACCTGCCAACTTTGACCTACCGCTACTCGAAAATGAGAGCAGATATGCAAATTCGGCCAACGCAGTTCGATAGAGCATCGTTCAAAGTACTTAATCTGAATTTTTCATGGGGTCGAAATTTCTATGTCCGGGGGGTGGTCGAACCTCTGGCGATTCCTCTCATATGATCTTTCCTCATGCATGCCTTTAATCTTCCGGGGACTGAGATGGCAGTTGTGGAGAAGTTTGAGCTAATGACCCAACAGCATATTCCACGGAGTAGATCATTTTTTGTATACTCTTTCTACGCCCCTTATGAGGAATGTAATAGCGTACGTATTATTCTAACACTTCAATGTGCTATCACTAGTATACTATACTATAATAGTATTAGGTAACATGTACCCCCCCCCTTTTTTTCGCAATTGATCATTGCCAATTAGGCCCTATTCGTGTAGGAAAACATTTGTGGCAAGCGCATAGGATGGGGGTTGTTAAATATAGCGAAGCATTACTGTGTGGACAATTTGAGTATAAATAAGTCCAGATCCTTTAAGCTTTCTTAGTTCAGCAATATCGTAAATTATCATCTCTTTTCTCTCTTGTTGAGCGGTCGACTACTTCTATTTTCTCGATTCGTCTCACTTTTGCTGTCGAATTGTGGCTAAACTTGGATTTGTGTTGCCACCTATAGAGGTATTGTGCTATAATATAATGTCTAATGATCCCCCTGCTCCACCGCCATCATCTACTGCGAGCTCTACTCCATCTCCAATGACATTGGATAGACTGTTCAGTCTCGTCTATGAGTTGTTACAGCAGCAAACTCAGATGTTCAAGATTCTAATGGAACAAAGATGTGCATGCCGATCTTCATCTTCCTCGAACGCTCCTCCATCAGCATCTACTGTTTCATCTGATGATCAACATTTTGACCGAATCATCTATCAATCTATTTCCAAAGTGATGTATGACAGAGACACTTTGGATGAGAAGAGCACGAGAGCGGTCGTCGTTGGAACTCAGGAGGCCGAGTCCAAGGAAGCAACACTAGTGAAGGATCAATTACTTCTTGAGAAGCTAGTTAGCTTGTCGGACTCGGATGAGCTTAAGAAGGCTCTCTCTGAGAAGCTCATCACCCATAGGCGCTTCCCTGAGAACAAGCCTCCTGGAAGGAGAATCATCAAGCTCTCATTCCCTTCTCGCACACTTCGCAATGGATTCCTTGACTCTATCCGTCGTGTAGGCTCTGCCTCTCCTCTTTCATCGGTACCTGGTTGTTATGTAAGGAGGGACTTCACCTCTAAGGAATTGGAACTCGAGAGGACTGCTAAGGTTGAAGCTCGAAGGAGAAATATCTCGGCTAATCGTCTTGAATGGGGTGTCAGAGACGTGGCACTAGTACACTTCTCAAATCCTCGTCCTCTTCCCACTGGTTACGGTCAATATAAGCAATCAAATGTTACTCATACTGCCAATCAATTCACGTCAGGTTCTCCGGCTGCTCCTGCTGATACTCCACTCCTCAATGATTCCTCAAGTGAACGCGAAGTCTATCCCCCTCTACCGTCAACTGTGTGTGTTCGTCGCCAGGCAGCCAAAAAGACCAACTCTTCATCTCATAAATAGGACGGAGGCAGTAGGTTAAGTAATAACACTTATTCGTCGCCTATACCCTGTTCTCGGTCTCAATCATCATATTTATCTTTTTTCTCTTCAAATTGCCGTTCAATCAGATGTAAAACATCGCAGCTTTCCCTTCTTTTAAGTTTGGATAGTTATAATATTTTATTTCTTACTGAGACTTGGCTAACACAAAACGATTCTGATGCTTATCTTATTGGTGGTGTTAACTGCTATTCATGTTTTCGTAAGGATCGCGCTATTTCTGAAAATTTAACAAAAGGTGGTGGTGTAGCCATACTTGCACACGCATCTACTAATCCGATATTAGTTGACTCTTTTAGTGCCCTTTACATTGAATCATTGATTATAGATATACACCCCTCATCGAATAATTTTCCCCGCATTCGCATAGCTGTGGTTTATAGAGCACCAAATTGTCCTTCTTCATCTCTTGATTTGTTAATTGCATTCCTTACTAAGTATTCAAATGACGGTATACCATTCATTATTAGTGGTGATTTCAATTTAGCAGATATTAAATGGGATAGCTTATCATCCTCTACTCCAAATGAATTCTTAACCTTCATTTGTGATCTAAAATTTAATCAATATGTAACTTTTCCTACTAGGGGCAATAATATACTAGATTTAGTTTTTTGTAACGTAGATTGTATCTCTTCAGTCTCACCTGCAATACCTTTTAGTGATCACACTAGTATTTCGTTCTCATTCAATTTAGATATTAAAGATTCAACGAAACAAGTATTGTCTCGCAATTATCGTTTGGCTAACTGGAATCAAATTATTAATGAAATATTTCATCATGATTGGACAATAGCGCTTTCTTCCCTTGATGCAAATCAATCTTTTGATTACTTCTCTGATTTTATTAATTACATTCTTGAGCTCTACGTCCCACGTTCAAATGCTGTTTCATGTAAATATCCACGCACTCTTAGGATACTCTATGGTAAATGCAAGCGGATTCACTCCATATCTCCAAATAGTCATTTAGCCTTTGAACTTAAGAAACGTCTTGATAGAGCTTTGCTTAGATACGATTGCTCCAATGAAGTGCAGTCACTTAAAGATAGAAAACTGTATTTTAAGCTCACTAAAGATCGTTTAAATTCTCCAAAACTTGCAACTCCAGGTATCGTTGATTCAAATGGCGCATCACTAGTTACTGATAAAGAAAAGTGTAATGCTTTTGCTAATTTTTTCTCTTCAGTTTTGACTCCGCCCCAACTTTCTCCTCTTCCTAAACAATCATCAAATGTTCCTTTATTCGAATCTATTTCATTCTCTGCCACAGATATTTCTCTAGCAATCTCGAAAATGGCACCGAAAATTAATTTATCGCCAGATGGGATCCCAAATATAGTTTATGTTAAATGCAAATATGCAATGATATCACCACTTCTAATAATTTTCAATAAAAGTATGCTCTCCGGTATGGTTCCTGAACTATGGAAAAAAGCATTAGTCAAACCAATCCCGAAAGCATCTGGTAATAATTCGATTACAAACTTCAGGCCTATCTCTCTAACATGCTCTATTACGAAAATTTTTGAGAAAATTCTAATTGAGAAAATTGTAGAACATATGAATGTATTTGACCTTTTTGATGCTTGTCAGGCTGGATTCAGAAGTAAAAGATCTACAGCAACTCAACTAGTTGAAACATGTTCATACTATCTCTCACTCCATTCTAAGAAAAAATCTTTCGACACAGTATTCTTTGATTATAAAAAAGCATTTGACTCCATAGATCATCGATTATTACTATACAAACTTTCACTCTTAGGTTTTCCCGACAATTTGATCTCATGGTTTCACGCGTATCTTGATAGGAGGTTACAATATATAGTTATCAATGACTGTTTATCATCTCCTGCTGTCGTAACATCAGGTGTTCCTCAAGGCTCATGCATAGGTCCTCTCCTTTTTATTTTATATATCAACGATATGGGTAATGTTATTCCCAATTTTGTCCATTATGGAATTTATGCGGATGATTTAAAAATTTATGCTGAGGTTCCCGCGCACACTAGTGATTTGCAAAAGGCTATTGATAATATATCTGATTGGGCTGATGCTTGGAATCTAACTCTCTCTGAGACTAAGTGCGTTGTAATGCATTACGGTAACCAAAAATCTTGTAGTGATTACTTTTTAAAGGGTTTTAAGCTTTCTTGTTCTGACGAGGTAAAGGATTTGGGTATATTAATGTCGCCTAATTTAAGTTTCAAATCCCATATTAATAAAGCTGTTCGTAAAGCCAGATCAAAAATCAATATTCTATTTAGAACTTTCCGTAGTCGCGAAATTGAAGTCTACAAAACCGCTTATACGTCATTTATATTACCTATTATTAGCTACGGATCTGTCGTTTGGAATTCTAAAAGATCTGGATTGACTAAAGAGATTGAATCCGTTCAAAGAGATTTTACTCGAAGACTATTCAGTCGTTGTTCTATTCCTTATGATACATATCTCAATCGTGTTCACTTTCTAGATTTAATTACACTCGAACATAGACACGTGATTGCAGATTTACTTTTCCTATATAATTCAATCCATCAAAATTATGAGTACAATTGCTCTTTCCTCTTTAAAGTTGTTCCCGCTTTGCATCTGAGAAACGGCAATTCGTTGAGAATCATTCTACCCTTCAAAATATCAACCACTTCCCATTCAACACTAGCCTCACGAACTATTGATATTTGGAATAATCTCCCTGATGCTATTGTGCAGGCGTCACCAGCAGTCTTTCGTAATCATGTAAAAAATATACCATATAATGTGATTGTCCCTGAGGCACATATTCATTCATGAAATGTCTGAGAAGGTAAGATTCCTACTGCCTCTTCCTCCAACCCCCGTCTTCCCACATTTCACCGATTCGCCTTGGCGACGGACATCCTTCAAAAACACTTATCTAACAGATATTCCCGATCCCATCCCGATACGTTCACTTGAAGGAATAAATATTATTATTATAATATTATTATTATTAATAGCTGATCAACCCAGCTATAGGAACAAAGTGTCTCTGTAGATGTCTCGTGTACAATACAGAGAAGCGTTAATTACAGAAATATGCTTAACGAGACCCAAAAGAGAGTCAAACTCAAAGCGTGATAACTTCTTTCGCTAAAACTCAACGACTCAATGCGAATCCGTTCAACTTCGTCTAGCGTCTAATAAAGAATTTCATATAAATAGAATCAATATCGATTCCTAGAAATTCAGTAAAATAGATGTAGGTGTCAGTGTCAATTGTGACTGTACAATTGACTATTAGATTGACATCCTCAAAGATTGTAAAGAGTGAATTGTACATTCTTGCATATAGTATATGTACAACGCTTCAATAATGGATAGTGTCCATAGAAACGTGTGAAGCGAATGCGAGAAGGCATACAATGCCGGAGAAAGCAAAAATTATCGGAGAACGCAGTCCGTTATATCACGATTAACGTGACTTTTTGGCATTTTCCAATATACATTCTCCTCTACCTTTATTGTTAGTGCACTGAGCCAAAAGTTACTTAAATACACGCATGGCCTCTGCTACCTCGATACACTCAAGTAGAGTTCAGCTAGAATGCAAGCTATCTCGGTTTCTTATATACTAGTTGAGCGTTCAGCTTAAATGAAAACGTAATTCGGCTAACTATCATTTAAGATCCAATCCGGCAAAAGATCAAGGAAGAATGGGGAACAGAACCACCTACCTTCCGCTTAACAGTGGAGGACACTTACCACTGCGCCACCTAGTCATGCTACTGCTACTTGTATAACTCAAAGCCTATTCCAGGAGGCAAGCGCGCGCTCGTTAGAAAACACTTACCCAAATTAGCTGAAGCACAACTTAGCAATCCTCATGCTTTTTTGCTTCATCGTTTATTTAAGCTGAGGGGGCATTTCTAGCTGAACTTTATCTAAGTAATGTAGTTAGCTGAGACATTGCTAAGCAACTTTTCGCTCAGTGTGAGACGCTGTTATCTACTGAAATGAGCGTAAACTACTATTGTTCAGGTAGATGAGGCAGCGAATTCATGTAAGCATGATACACACGTCATATGTATAAATATGAGAGGATGTATCAAGCAGGCAAAAACATTTTAAAGAAAAGGTGTAGCATTATGGATCGATAGAAATGATTAGCTTATTTCATAACGATGTTCTCATACAACCTTTTCTCAATAATCACTAGCTAGCACCATACTAACCGTTCCATTTGAAACGACCAGACAATGAACATTGCATTGAAATATGATGGTTCTGCTATGTGTAGCTGTCTCTCTTGGAATGACTGAATATGTGAAATACAAGTCACAAAGTTTTTGAAATCCAAAAACCATATCCTTGGTCAAAAGAGCATCTATACCCTCCTTCAATACGCATTTTGGGATGGGAGATATCAAGTTACTAATTGCGCAACTTATTCTTTTGAAAGGACTACACCAGATCGTGAGGAAACAAAATTGTCAGACATACTATCAGTCTATTTTTGTGCAATTTAGTTTCCTATTCATCGTGCTGCTATTTGAGCTGGGGATAGAACCGTGAACTAACCTTCATGTAAAGCAGATGAGGTCCACGGCATCTCGGAGTGCTGTCCATGAGTCGCTCATTTTTGATCTCCATGGGCTCCGAGTTGTAAGTGTAGACTTACTCCGATCTGAATAGATGTATTCATCATGAATAATCTAGTGCAATTATCAGGTAATGCATACCTTACAAGCCGTTCTTGTACAATAGATGCCTGGCTGAGATGTCCTCTTGGAGGCTGAAGAGAGTTCAGCCTCTCGCCAGTGCGGTATACCGACTCTCCCTGTAAATAGGGAGCATGACTGATGATATTATTTATATAACATGTGTCGTACATGTCATTAATGATATTACCTAGTCTCAGACCTCCAGAATTGGAGAGATGGTGGATGGAGCCTCCCTCTCGGAGTAGTACATCAATCGTATCCACGACTGAGTAGCTCTCATTCAGACCTCTTGGATCTGGAGCTCGCCTCTGTTTCCATTAGAGGCGATCAGCACTGAAAAAAAATCAGTGAGATTAAATATCATGATTACAATTATTTGACCAACTTATTCAATCAGTTGATAATAATGATGATAAAATACTAACCCGAATTGTTGAACCTATTCGGATTGCGATGATCAGCCTTCATATTAGCAGACGAAGGCTCTTCATCGTCGACGTCGACGGATGCGACGCTACCTGAATTCATCAAATATGAAAAATTAGGATTTACTAGGATTAACCTTATATGCTCCATTCATCTTACGCGCCGTCGTGTTCCATACTTTTAAGAACATCTCTTGATCGACACAGTATCTGTCTGCCATCTGAAATGAATGGTTTGACAATGTTTCAATGATAGAGAAACATAATTAATCACGAAACGGCGATATTGCATGTATCAAGATTTATGAGATACTCTTTAAGCAATCAAGCACGATAAAAACGTGATTACGATTAGACATTATCATTTCTGCGGTATTCTGGGTCCTAGTTAGGACTGAAAATACGACAGTTGTCTATCGTTAACCTGCGGGTTCTCGAGGTCTATGACCCGGATAACCGACAGAATCTGCGGGCGCACGGGACCGTAGTCCGGATTACCGACAGATAAGCACTTGCGGGCGCACGAGACCAAGGGGTCCGGATTACCGACAAGGCAAGATAATACGTGTGAAAACAAACGGAAACTTCCAAAAAGGAAGAAAGGAAACACAGCCGAACACACGAAGAACAGTGAAGGGAAGGGGGCTAGTGAGAGACTATCTCACTCGAGAGACGCGCGAGTTCGATCTACTGGATCGGACGTCGCGCTATTGATTGGAACACGTGATACATGAATGTGTCACGTGAAGTGTGTTCACAGCCGACCAGGTCGACCAAAGCCTTTTGATTGATTGAGCAATGAAATATAAGGTGACATTATAAGGGAATGAGGGAATGAGCGTCTGGCTGATAGAGAGATCAAAGAATGGGAAATGTGTTAAATATTGATTGATACATAGAGGTGATAGTGATATGCGATCAGGATTGAGGCTCAATGTCAAAATATTGATTAATTTGAAACTCTCCACTCTGGTAGTACACTCTCGCTTTCCATGTCTACGAGAGATCGTTGCCAGAGCGGAGAGTTTCAAATTAGCTGGGGAGTATGACTTCAAATGATAAATGATATTGATAATCAACAATAAGCGAACGATAGTATTTGAAATATAAACAAAATAAGGAGATATTAGTTGAGATACTCAGAAGTAGCACCAATAATGTTTAAAATTGAGAGAGAAGAGAAAATAAGATTTTAAAAAAGTGTGGAAAACTGAAGATTTTCGTCTGATTTCTCAACTTTTTTAGACTTTCCACACAGCATAACTACAGCATAAGTTATGGAATAAATAGAGCTTTGTTATTCTTGTCATTATGAATGAATATTGATAGTGTCTATGTGAAGCCAAATAGAGGAGGACAAGATAGATGTTAGATTTATTTCAAGACGTTTCGGTGATAATCACCATCATCAGTTGGAATAATACCTACAAGGAAAACCATGAGACGAACAGAATGAGTGGTGATCAATGGGAAGAATGATTGTGAGATATGATGTTGGGCGAGAAAGAGATAGTGAAGGGATAAGAGGTCAAGCGAGAGGGGTTAGATACATATGTTATAGAATGAGATCAATAAGGTAGATCAAGGGTAGAAAGTGTGATAGGGGCTTGTTCTTTTGATTGTTCCAACCGGGAATTTACAGATGGATTGAGAGATGCGATATACATTGCCTCCGAGATCTGTCTACGAGAGGGGTTGGCTTCTCTATGAAGGATTTGACCGGTGAGGGTTAGTGGATTACGGTTATGAACATTTAAAGAATGGTTCGAGAAAGCACTAGAGGAGTATGAGGGCATGGTGGGATTTGAAGCAGCACGACGATGTTCGGCGGCTCTACAATGTAAAGGACGACCCGTGTGGCCTACATAAAACTCATTACAAATATCACAGGTAATCTTATAAACAATTCCAGACAAATGGCAGCAACCAGACGTAGAATGGGGGCAAAAAATACAATTAGTTGGGTGTCGACAAGTAGGTTTATCTAAGTATCTATTGTTTGAGAGGAGCAATGAGAGTAATGAGGGAGGGGGCTTTTCTACTATTCTAACATCAATATTGGCCTTTTTGAATGCTTTTCTTATCTCGTTGGTGAAGTCATCAGTAACAAATGGAATTGAAAAGATGGGAGCATCTTTTTTTCAACTTAGAAACTGGGGACTTGGGAAAATTTCTTCTTGAATATTGATTAAGATCCGTTCCGTTGACATATATCTCGAGCCTTATATCTACTCTCATTATGATACTCCTTAGAAGACACTGATAATGCAGTTCGAATAGTTGAAGATACAATATTCTTTTTTATATGAGATTGAGAACTGATCCTTGTAGGTATTATTCCAACTGATGATGGTGATTGTCACCGAAACGTCTTGAAATAAATCTAACATCTATCTTGTCCTCCTCCATTTGGCTTCACATAGACAATATCAATACAGCATAAGTCTCACTAGAGCGTAGATTACAGTGTAAATCAAGCTTTGAAACAACATATTCGATAATCATCATTAGAATAAGCGATACTCGAGAGATTTAAAAAGAGACACACTAATAAGTGAGAGAAGTGTACAACATGAATTCAGTATGAAAATTCGAAAAGTAAAGAAAGTATTCGAAATGAAGAAATTAACAATACAACATAACGGTAATCGATAATCAATAATAGAGAAGACGATAAACTGACATAATAAAAACAAAAAATTAAAACTTGAGCAATTCGCGATTTTTGCCTGCGCAGCGGTGCGGACGTTGCGACGCGTCGAACGCGCACTTCCGGAGCTCAAACGGACTATTTTGACGCTAGTTATTGTCATTTATGTGAGTGTTTATTGTTACCATTTCCCGCGTAATCTCGCAATATAGAGCAGCGGTTGTGAATGGATATGAGTCTACTTACCTTGTGCACCGCGTTAGACTATTTACAAGATATCAATTTCAATTGTAAAAGTAAGTACTGATAGTCATCGAAATCATAAAATTTTTAAAAAATGAATTTTTATGCAGAAACGGCTATGAAACGTCTGTATCTAGCGCATATGTGTGTATAAATTGTTTAAAAGCATGATTTAAATCAGTTTTAGTTGCCAGAGCTAAAAAAAGAGATACACCTATTCGCTCTGGCTGTACAGAGACACAATGGCTAGAATAGTGCCCCTCCCTGCCTCTCTCTGTCTCTCTGACTCTCACTCACGACTAATTCTCTTAGATTTGTCTCGTTTATCTTACTGGACTGCCATAGCCAAAGGTTAGCTTGCTCCAAACTCTCTCAAAAAGACACGTTATATAATACTCTCTCGCTCTAGATTGTAACGGGGACTGGAGTAAGCTAACTAAGTTCTCTCACATATGAGAGAACCTATCTCCTACTGTCGGATCTAAGTGAACATTCATATATGAGGCGGTAGACAGTGTCATGGATGTGCGTAAAATTTTTTTCGTCAAATTTTCGTAAAACGTAATTTTACGACTTTTTTCTCGTAAAATTCGTAACATTTTTGTAACATTTTTAAAGTGCGAATTTATGAGAAATTGTCTCAAATTTAATTCGTGATGAACTGTCTGTCCACTGTCCGCGACTGTCCAAGTATCTAACTACTCTGTTATGCAAGGAACAAATAATAAGAAAGAAGTTAAAAATAATGAAAATATTCGCGGGACTCCATCCCAAAGATTGATTGATATTCCGCTATTTTTTTCATCATTTCATCGATTTTCCGGTTTTCTTTTTTTTACTTTTCGTAAAAAGTCGTAAAATCGTAAAATCCGTAAAACCGTCAAACGTAAAATGCACATCCCTGGACAGTGTAAATGGCCTTGATTGTGTGTGCAAGACAACTCATGACAGACCAATGAAGTTCCATCAATGAAAATAATATTATATTGTATTGATTGATGAACACACAAAACATATCGATTCATAAGAGTCTAAAGAGATATAACGGACTAATTTGACTCTCTCGCTTTCTGTCTCTGCGAGAGAGCACCGGTAGAGCGGAGAATTTCAAATTAGCTCGGGTAATGTCTTTAAAAAGTTTAGGCCAGTGGAGATTCAAAACAATTTGTAATACATAGTAAAATATACAATACTGCACGTATCTTCCGAAACCTGAGGTGAATATCCACATAATTAATGTAGCTAATGATACATACGCAAAATCAATCGATAATTACAATGGAAGAATAATAATGAACACTGTAGGATTACGGTAAATCACATCGTCTCGGGACTTTTCTTTTCGGGAGTCTCGAGGGGTACGGTAGACGAAGAGGAGAATAATTCATCCAGATGGCGTCGCATGATACCGTTTGTGGCGTAATATACGGGTAGACGAACGGCGGTTCCAGTTACGGCAAGGACTGATGAAAGATCGGAGAGATACCTGAAACAGGGAGGATTACGGTAGTCAACTTTTGATCTTTGATCTTTATATCATTTACTTGCTTTTATTAGTTTATTGTTTGTCAAGAATCATTGGGTTGATTAGATTATTGATCAATCATAATTGTCGCATCTTTACACTCCTCCTGTGACGGAGTATGAGTATCAATTGAATCATTATCTATGTAATTTCGCTGTTACTTGTCTTGTGCGCGTAGATAAATTATTATTGTTTTTTTTAGAAAAAAACTTATTTATATCATAAATACGAAGTGAAGCTTAATACAAATACAAAAAAAAAAAATACAATTAATACAACGAAATAATATAAAAACTTTCTGAACTTTGAGCTTGAAGTGCCTAATATAGTATATGAGCTCGATCACATAGTTCTGTTCCGTCTTAACCCTTCTATTCTCCTTTAATAGGTTCAATATTTTACTTATTCGTGATATGACGGTATTGTTCGCAATCGAGACAACGTACGGTACAACAGATTGCCCCGGTCAACGTGTGATCCCCTCTATCTCCTCGAATTATTACGCCTTGAATATTGAGCATAACGCGTAAGAATTGCTCATATTCTTTCACTCTTTGCTTGGACGATTTTATCATGGAATGTCTGGATATTTAAAAACTACTCAACCAAATTATGCTTAGGAAAATGAATGCCCAAAAATTCTCTTTGAGACGAAAACTTAATAATTATCATTAAATAGGCCAAGCAAAGAGTTAAACAATACATACCATTCTCACGTCTGATAGTCAATATTCTAGGCGCATTAATTTGTGGGGATAGACGGAAACCCGGATATACCCTGTGGTCCCAAGAAATGTCTGACGTACTATGCTTTTTTGGACACCCAACCATCTCATATTCGACAAGAAGGAAGAGAATATGGTGATCTTTGATCTTTGATCTTTCGAATTTGGCTCTATTACTGCAAGTTTTAAAATTCATCATTGTGCTTTAATAAAAAAAAAATAATTTTTCTTTTTTTAAATTTTTGCAATGATGATTTGCAAAAATTTTAAAAATGAAAAATTTAATTTTCAAAGATGATTTTTTTAAATTCATCATTGCTCAAACAGAAATCTCAATCGATATTACGAAAATGAATAAAATATAATGTCCAACCTGTAAACCAATGGATGTTCGCCAAAGGTGTCAAACGATATATGCTCCACAACCGTAATGACAAAGTTGAGAGTATTAGTCAGTAGATGAGAGGAGACAAGGGCTATTAATGTACGAGATGCGTCCTTTAATGATGAAGGAAGAAGCGAAGAGGGATGAGACGGGGGTGATGGCATCAGGGGTGGACACTTAAGTGGAATTATATTATTTATCATCGTTAAAATTTGGGAAATGGTTTGATGGACCCGTCTGTACTTCTAACTCTAATTCTATCTCTTCCTCCCCTTTTTCATATTCTGACATAAATCTCATTAAATATAGGGACAATCCTTATTTTTTTGCAATTCATTCATTCTTCAACATGTTTGTCCATTCCAAACGATTCATCATAGCAATCCAGCTACGAAACATGCCAAATGTAAAATGTTAAAGCACAAATGTCATTATACTGTTACAATAATTACAATGAATATGTAGGAAATAATTGTACCTCCATTAACAAATCCTGTCCCTTTCTCTGTTTCGTCATTTTCAATGCTTTCCAATTGAAGAAAATCAATAGAATGAATGGAAGAAAGACGTTGACGACATTTCGAGTCCAGAACATGTACACTTTATTGTAGATTGGACTGGAAAATATTAATTTTTTTCCGAACTGGAGTATAGGAGTGGATTAGAAAAAATACTCTTTGTTATTATTATTATTATTATTATTATTATTATTATTATTATTATTATTATTATTATTATTATTATTATTATTATTATTATTATTATTATTATTATTATTATTATTATTATTATTATTATTTATTCACTGATTTTTTCTACTTCCGCTTGGACCTAATTCTCACTCCCTTACGAGCGCAGCAATAAATTCTTATTTATTGTTTCATTCGCCACAAATAATTCTCGGAAATCATAATATATTCATATTTATTACGATTGCTCAGCATCGAAAAGATGGAAAAGTAATAAATAGCACAGCGTCACTTCGGTTTCAGCGATAGAGAATAAATAAAGCAATGAAGGGATCATTTACCATGGTCGATTTATTAATTTTTTGCGTTAAAATATCTCTTAAAAGCACGGCCCAGCTAATTTTACTCTGGCAACACTATCTCGTAGATAAAGATAGTGAGAGACCTACTTTGCGCATTGTTTAGTTCATAGGTGGGCGCGTGAAAACGAATTCTTTTTGCGCGCAGCCTTGCCTTCCCTTGCGGGGCCTGGCGCATAGCATTGCCTAGCAAAAAATTGGAAAATTTCCGGTCAAATCTGCTAAAAATGGCCATGCCTTGCCTTACAATTCCCCGGTTTGCGCACAGCCTTTCACCCACCGTGCCCACGTATGGTTTAGTTTATGTTATTAACAGCAGCTTTCGTTCATTCATTTCAAACATATTCTCTTTATGTTGATGTTTCGGCGTGGTCTTCCAGATTTTGCTCTTGGCTTCGCTTAGGGAGAGGTTCCAACTGTCGTCCTGTAGAGGATCTTGTCGGGGGGGGGGGGTCTCTTTTCTTCTCTTGTGACGATAGTATCAGTAGTAGTCTCCATATTCTATTCCTCACACGTGCAATGTCCCTCTGTTCGTTACATGAAACGAACGAGAGGAAAGGAATAATTATTTTTTCACTTCCTCTTTATCCTCATATTATTGACCACTGGTCCATTTCCTAATCCATGAAAGGACACATCAGTAGCTGACAAATAGCAGCCATTTATTTTTTCAGGTTCGAGTTTTTCTGCCTATACTCGCTAAATAACTTAATAAGAAAAAAGTGTTATATTAATATTAACTGGAAAAAAACATATCTCCACATATGCGTTTTGAAATTTGCTCTTTTTTAAAAGTTTTCAATTCCCTGTGTTGGATGTCGAATAACACGCCTATATTGCCTACTGTATTCTTCGGCAATTTCATCTATCCGGTCGTGTTTTTGTGTTTTTCTCATCTTATAAATTGTACCATCTCTAAGCTTTTAATTTTTCATATTTTCATCACATCTCACTTCAAGCGTGAAATGAATGAGACATTCACTTCCCCCTATCCCCTCCATCCAATGGGCAACCCACGCAGCTTCAACATAGCATTAGATATTTTTACACACTCGCAAATACAATGAGAACCTGTGGTCCACTAATCTTTTGATCCAAAAGCCCAAAAATGCTAGACTGGGCCCTGAATTATGGCAAAACGCCAAGAAATATATTATAGTATGAGTGTGCCCAACTTGTGTAGAAGTTCGTTAGATGGCGGAAGGAAGTCAGACAAAGAGTGGTGTCCTTCCCCGCGCATACTTCTGGATATGCTTGGTGAAAGTGGATTATGCAGTCACGAGTGTGCACTTTGCGGAGATTACAACTATCCCAATTGTTCAACGGGCAAATATCCTAGAACATTCGCTTAATTTTAGTCAAGAATCGCTTCGCTACGTATTTATGAAGCATTATGTAATTATTTGACGATTTGCCCTCAGGGAATCTTTTCTGACTAATATTTTTAATATATCTATATCGATAAGAGGACTACCATAATTCGCTACGATGATAATTACCTAATCAATATCCGAATTGCAGATACCGTATGCGATGAGCTCAAACAATCTATTCAATACCCAGATGCTCCACTCGTATTGTAATTCCAACATCATTTCCACTTCTTGCGTAATTCGAAACTACTACTAAGAAATGTTGCATATGTAGCAGGCTTAATTATGATTGGCTTTATTGTAAATTAGTTGCTATGCGTTTTCCTAGAATTTAGTGCGCAAAAAGGAAGTTGAGTAATCATAGAAACTCCTACTTCAATATTATACAGGTAGTGATGATATATACTATATACTATACTATACTTTATTTTATCAGCACATTAAATGCAGAAGGGGCCAAAACAGGGGGAATCTTCTTATCCACATGATTTATCCTTTCGTCTCTGAGAGAATTGATCTCTATTCAAGAAAACGGCAGCATATGAAACTTGATTAGAATGATGATATATCGATATAGTGATGATATATCGATCCAAAATATTCTTTTCATCATTGTATTATCAACCGTATAAAAAACGGAAATAAACGCATAAATGTTATTAATATTACTACTACTATTTCATCATTTCGTATTTTTAGATATTCTGTAATATCTGTCTGTATGTCTATTGCAAGCAATTAAAAAAGGAACGCGTGAATTAATAATTTTTTCTCGCGATATAGAACTGAGAAAGCTTCGTTGAGCAAAATAATAGGGCTCTCGTTTACTCGCAAACTACGGTACATAGAAAGAGACAAAATTATCCTTGATCTTTGATCTTTATTGTTTGAACTTACTCCTTTGCGAATTCCGAAGGAACTACGTGCACGTAGGAGAAACCGTCGCATTCTTCCCGTCGATCTACGAATAGCTCAATGAAGACTGTTATCTGAAAGGATTGATCTATAATTTTTGATCTTTGATCTTTCATCTTATAGCTTCATTAGAAAATGCTCACAAATCTTCCAGGAAACAACACCATTACAAAACACATTTTACATTTTTTTACATTTAAACACTTTATCGAGATCAACTAAGCGGTGGGTCACCGGATCTGTAGTGACATGATATGGTTCCATTGATCCGTGTTTCAGGCAACGTTCATAAAGCCTGGCCCGACTATCTTCACAAATTCATCCTTCCATCTCAATTCGGGTCTTCCTCTTGATCGCTTTGGCCCTTGTGGGTGCCATTCCAACACTCTTCTCGACCATCTGTCAGGATCAAGTGAAGATAAGCGGGCAGCCCATCGCCACCGTCTCAATCTGTAGCACTGGACGAAGTCCGTCAGCCCGGTCCGTGCTCTCACCCAGTCATTCGTCTTTTTATCGAGTAATGATATTCCTAACATGCAACGCTCTAGTCTGCGCTGCGCCACAGCGCTTTTATTTTCTTGACGAGAGGTCAAACACCAGGTTTCTGAAGCATACATCATAGCAGGTAGTACTGTTCCCTCAAACAAACGTTTTTTATTATGCATTGGAATTTGGCGATTAGAGAAAAAGCTCTATATTGATTAAAAGAGAACCATTACAGAACACAAAGGCGTTAAATCAAACTTTAGTTTTTACTATATATTATACTCAAACCGACCGGCTAGAGACTCCTACCGTAACTTAATTACTACAGTATGCTACTGTTACATACAGACAGCAATGTCTTACCGTAACCTATTGACTACATTCTTGTACATCTTTTAATACTATTAATTTAATTATGTTACCGTAACCTAGTGACTACAGTATGCTACCTCAACCTATTCACTAGCTTATCCTACCGTAACCGCGTGACTACAGTACACTACCGTACCCTTGTGAGACAGGCAATCAATACGGCGATTCCTATGGCGATGAGTCGATGTCGTCTCTTGAATGGTCTCCCGCTAGAGGCGGAATATCGATCGACTGACGCAGCTACGATTATGCCGGATGAGGCCGCGATGAGGGTCTGCAATCAATTAATAATTTAAAATATAAATCGATCAATAGAGTTAACCAAAAATTGCACACAGATGAGAGTTCTTTCAATATCATGTCACAACCATAACAAAAAATTTCTGCGCCTCTGTGAGCAGATTAGTATTAATTAATTGATTAAGAGACCGGCTCGGTAAGACTCGAGCATTTTGACCCCCTGCCGGACATTCGCGAGGAATTTCGATCTGGCCCTCAATACTTTCATCATAGACACATACCGGGGGGAGACCGATGAAAGTTATAGTGAAAATGCCCTTAAACTCAAACCCGGCTCAAATATGTCACATTAATTAAAAAATTGAAAAAATCATATCTTTTCAATCGTGATAGCTAGGACTTTTATTTCTTTTTATTAGTGAATAACATGTCAAGCACTCTTACAAACACTGCTGAACACTAATATCATATCGTTTTGAATATGTTTTTTCGGGTCTGATTTTCAGATTTTTTTCCTTCTATCCTCGTTGAAGAGATACTGCAAGAAAATTCATAGTGCATATTGTAGCCCTGACGATTATGTACATGTTGGTCACATTCCCTTGGCCAGCCAGTTTGTCATAAGCCTCGAGAATTGCAACTGAATATGAGATATGTGTAAATTGGAAAAATCGAAAATTAAATTTCTTGAAATTCGCAAGAGCAAGAGTTAGCTTTACAATGTCATTTTACTCGTAGCGATGCGCGTACATAGGAAAAATATACAAATAGACTTGGACTACATTTTTTAAAAATTTAGAAAAATAATTATTTTATTTTTATTTTTTCAACTGCCACATTCAGTCGACCGTCAAGGAAAGTTGATTCATAGGGCGGATGGTGGCTAATGCATGTGCGTTTGCAGAAACGACTGCAACGTGAAGAGTCGTCGTTTAGCAGATCTTGAATTTATTTTTTTATTTATCAAACTTGAATATTTATATGTTTCTTTCATATAAATCGGTTGGAAGGTAGCGCATTGCATCCAAAGCTGTACCATTTTAATCAGTACGAGTATACGCTATTGGACTACCGTCAACGTCAAGAATCGCGAACTGATTTTTTTTCAGTCGACCCATTATTTTCAACCATGACCCGGGGTTCATGGTTGAGAATGGTTGAGGTCGAAAAATTCATGATGATCCCAGACCAAATACTATTTGGCAATATATCAACAGTGGGCCAACTTTTATTTTTATGGATTCCATAACTCGAATTACCGTAATAGTAATGCACGTACATGAATTTTCCGAGAATCTCACCACATTATTATAGGATACGGTAGCTAGATTACGGTAATTCGAACTATGGTATCCATAAAAATAAAAGTTGGCCCACTGCTGATATAATGCCAAATAGTATTTGATCTGGGATCATCATGAATTTTCGGCCTCAGAAATTCTCAACCATGAACCCGGGGTCATGGTTGAAAATCATGAGTCGACTGAAAAAAAAAAATCAGTTCGCGATTCTTGACGTTGACAGTAGTCCAATAGCGTATACTCCTACAGATTAAAATGGTACAGCTTTGGATGCAATACGCTACCTTCCAACCGATTTATATGAAAGAAACGTATAAATATTCAAGTTTGATAAATAAAAAAATAAATTCAAGATCTGCGAAACGACGACTCATCACGTTGCAGTCGTTTCTGCAAACGCACATGCATTAGCCACCATCCGCCCTATGAATCAACTTGCCTTGACGGTCGACTGAATGTGGCAGTTGAAAAAATAAAAATAAAATAATTATTTTAATAATTTTTTTTAAAATGTAGTCCAAGTCTATTTGTATATTTTTCCTATATACGCGCATCACTACGAGTAAAATGACATTATAAAGCTAACTCTTGCTCTTGCGAATTTCAAGAAATTTAATTTTCGATTTTTCCAATTTACACATATCTCATATTCAGTTGCAATTCTCGAGGCTTATGACAAACTGGCTGGCCAAGGGAATGTGACCAACATGTACATAATCGTCAGGGCTACAATATGCACTATGAATTTTCTTGCAGTATCTCTTCAACGAAGATAGAAGGAAAAAAATCTGAAAATCAGACCCGAAAAAACATATTCAAAACGATATGATATTAGTGTTCAGCAGTGTTTGTAAGAGTGCTTGACATGTTGTTCACTAATAAAAAGAAATAAAAGTCCTAGCTATCACGATTGAAAAGATATGAATTTTTCAATTTTTTAATTAATGTGACATATTTGAGCCGGGTTTGAGCCTAAGGGCATTTTCACTATAACTTTCATCGGTCTCCCCCCGGTATGCGTCTATGATGAAAGTATTGAGGGCCAGATCGAAATTCCTCGCGAATGTCCGGACCATGCTCGAGTCTTACCGAGCCGGTCTCTTAAATGCCGAAATCGCTTACACGAGGGAAACCATCTCCCCTCTTTCCATTAGCCATATGTTTATGAATATATATTTGATGGAATGAATAAATAAATAAATAAATAAAATGAACCTGTCCGATTGTGGACACGGGCACGACATAGGAGTGCCAGAGGAGATACATATTGTAGATGTGGAAGTAGTCGTAGATATGGGAGACGATGAAGATCATCTGGAACGATTCACCAATATATAACATTTTGAGAAAATAAATGACTGAAAAATGGTCGGATATTTTTTTAAAATCTGTAACGTAGGCATTCGACCTGTTCAATGGCTATTACATTTACATTACAAGAACTTTATCAGCATATTGGATGTTATATCAGCTGAGTCGCTATTAGGGTTCTCCAGAGAATCCAGCGGCCCTACGAATTACAAATAACCTCGCCTTACCTTACCTGCAGATTTTTCCTAAATTTTCCTATTATCGAATATGGTGTGCAAAAGTCGCGAAAAAAAAAAGAGTTTTCTTTGTTTTCGTTTCTTTTCGTGACTTTTGAACAAATCAGAAAAAAAATGCGAGTGATCGACTAATAACAATGCACTATCAACATTGGTGCGCAAATGTTCTTTATTACTTTATTTCCATCTTATTATTTATGAAACTTTATTACGTCTTTCTCATGAATGACCGACCATGGAATGCCATAAACAACAAATTAATTAGTCATGATGAAACAATTGTAATGCCCTCACGAGACGAGACTCTCAGTCCTTGTTCATCAACCCATACTCTAATCTCTCGTGTTTCTCTCATTTCTATTCTATTCAATTCATGTTCTCTCCGTCTAAGGCCCTCAAACGATGTCGTCGGCTTCAATGTGAAACATGACTAAACGAGGAAACGAGGGAGAGGGAGAGTATCATCCTACAACCTCTTTTCTATATTAACGTCACCCATCAAATGTATACATGGTTGGAGAAGGCTAATACGATGTGAAATTTAAATATATTTTTCAATTCAAAATTCAATGATCTTGCATGACTTGCTCACCGAAGAAAATGGCTAGAATCAGACAACTGAGAGAAATGTAATGTAGGCGATAAACTATCAAGTAATATCTATCTGAATCTGTCTGAATATATTTTAATTTATGAATCTAGAGATCAATGAAGTGTATTCCAAGAAATTTAAATCTGCTCTAGTTCTCACGATTTCTGTGACCCTTTTCTCTTTCATAAAATACTGGGACGGGGGTTGGAATTCCCGGGAAAGTAGCAAAATCTGCCGCTATTTATATCAAAAGAGCGAGACGGATGGGATTACGATAAATTAATCGGCAAAATTCTGTGCAGGATATATCGTGGATGTAACAGAAGCCCTGCACACCCGACGAGATCCCGTTCCCATAAACGTTTTAGTGTGTGATCGTCGGCGACATTGGGCTTTGGATCTCATTTTTGTGTCCAAGGTAATTTTCAGACACAGGCAATAATATATTCGTTTTGAACACTCTCTCCTTTTTATTTTCGTGACTGTTCCTTACCTTACATTTGACATTAATTGTTGGGCGCGTCTATTCAACAGATATAATTCCTTTAATTTTGCAAAAAACATAAGACCAGTAAAAATTTCAGAGCGGTTCGAATATTTTGAACAAATTTATGCCCAAACCAAAAGCCAATAGCCTTTTGGCCGGTACTGTAATTTACTTACAATGAATGAGACTTCAACAGCAATATCGAAGAGTGCCAACACGACAAGATATATCAGATTGGACTTTCTTATTCGTATCCTTGAAAAGACCACCAACAAACACGAGTTCAGAAAGATACCTGGAATTATCGATTTTTTACTTAAAAAAATTATTTTCTGCCCATCTCAAGGGACTCAACTACTGTTAAATCTCTCCTGTAACTCATGAGCAACCAGTGAAAGCTATAGAAATAATGGAAGTAATCTAGTAGAAAAGACACTGATGCTAAAAGTCCCCGTGTTGTGACACTCTGGTATTTCAAAACTAGTAGTGTACTTAATATTCCGACAAGTAGACTTGTAAGTCTACTTCAAGTTAAACGTAAGATTACTTGAAGTGGTGTATAATAGTGTAATGCATTTCGTCAACCGTTCCTTCACTATTAGAAAACTTGTAGTAAACTTCAAGTTAGCGAAGTATTTTAAGTAGACTGCTAGTTTTGCAATACCAGAAGAGAACCACGTTTCGTAAACTATTGAAACTTTCTAACAGAAACCACATAGGATGTCATGCATAATGCATGAGAGATAGGGAATGACGAGGCCAATTCAAGTTCATGTCGTTTAATTATGCAAACTGACTTCCGACATAATAAAGTAAGTGGAAATCGATATTGTTTTCTAAATCGGTAAAATATAAAATACATAAATTATGAAAAAATCGATAATTACCCGTCAAACATACGATTCCGCCAATGCCGACGACGAGAGTGAGGCGAAAAAGATCTGATACCTGCAAGATTTGCGTTTCGTTTCAAAGGATCGTAATAATTATAAGAGCATTTTAAAGACACGCCGAAGCTTATTTAATTCTCCGCTATAGCCACAATCTCTCGCAAACAAATACAGTGAGAGAGTGTTGTCAGAGCGGAGAGTTAAAATTTGCTTGCTAGTGCCATAACACATCCAAAGCATATTTCTATTGACTTAAAGACACACCGCAAGCTAATTTGAAACTCTCCGCTCTGGCCTCACTCTCTCGCTTTCTTTGTCTGCGAGAGAGCTTTGCCAATGAGGAGAGTAAAACTAGATTGGGGTGTGACTTTAAGCATATCATATTGTCCGTATAAAATGTACTTGCATAATTGCATTGCTACTGTTGCTAAAAAGAGGAAAAACTATCGATTAACTCCCTACTCTTTCCTCCTTTCCTTCCTCGCTCTCTCTGATCTACCTACTCATTCACCGGTGATCTCTCTCTAAACATAGAAATTCATTGTGGCAGTGGTTGGCTACTCTCGTACCAAATAAACAAGTGTATTTTATACGGTCAATATTCATGTTGATCATGCATACATAGAAACAACTTCGCGCATTATTTACTTTTGTTCTTTCTGAGAGATTTAGGCAATCTGATAATACCCCATTCTGTAATTGGACAATATGAATTTCGTACTTTTCGGATAGTGGAAATGGAAAATACGATCCGGTATGGGCAATTCCAGAATGCCCGGTTCCCTGGATGGGGTAATTCCGATGATGAGATTTGAGAAGCTCTTTATTATGTTCTGCTTTCATTGTGGTTAATCCCCTAATGATTTTCCCGAAACACAAAATATGCTTAAAACTCCATCTCCAATAAGGAACAAAAAATCTCTATTACAAACTCTATGAAAAGATTTTTAATAATCGACAGAATGAACAACATTAAACCCCGTGGGATAGAAAGACACACAACAAAAATATATTAGTTATTATTAAAATAATATTATATTTCTAACGCATATGAGACAAAATTGTTCAACCTGTCAATGGACAATCTTTTAGAAGAGACTAATGGTGCGATCGCTCGAATAGAAATCACTCAATGGAGGGATACATGCCGCTCCATTTTACAATGTGCATCCGACCAGAAAATTGTAAAAAAATGAACTTTACAGAGGCACAATATTTGTCTAAAAATTTCACCTAAACACTACTATTCACAGAGGACATCCACACAATTTCCGAAAATCCTTAATTTTACGGGTTGTACTCCATGTCGGCGCTCATGTACATATATTCGAAAGTACAAAACTAGCGATCGCTCTTACAAACATGAATGAAACATGAATGATACTGCTTTCGTATTGATAAGCAAAGATGGCAAAGATTGATGGAACAGCTGCGACGAAAACCGCACACCCATCCATCTTCATCCACGCAACAAAAAAATTCTCACACATTTGAACTCTCTACGTATTAGCTATTCTCGGATCAATCTATGTGCCCAGACTCACTTGGACCAGCAAATAGATAATAAATAATAATTTTTTTCAAGATTATTGCGCACGAAAACCACTCGATCAGTCTAGACAGAATCCTTTCAAACTTTACGGAGACCTTGAAACTTATTCGAAAAATCCTAAATACCGGACCAATCCAGTTGTCAATTCTCTCTCCATTTCTAGCACTCACAGTATAATTTTCCATATTTATTTATTCAAAACAAAATTACGTTTTATAAACCGTAATCACCTTCTCGTCCTCGGAGCACGGTTTCACCGTAGGCGCGTCCAAATCGATAATCTCCGTCGACATCAGTGCACATAAGATCTACCAGGACTAGTAGGAGCAGTGGAATCAGAAGGTCCACTAAGGGGCGGAGTCAGGGAAGAGGAGGAGGAATAGACCTAGAAGCAGAGGCAGTAGATGAGATACTGAGGCACTTCCAAACTCCTCCCACCCCCATCTATCTGCCCCCCCCCTCATCCACTCCCATTCATCGCCTTTATTAATTTATAACATACACATTTACTTTATTACTCATATATGTTTTTCTCCATATAATATAATAAATAGATTTCTGTATGCACATGTGATCTTCAAGTCACGAAAAGAAAAGAGAAGCGTGAGTGCGAAAAACCAAGAAGTTTTCTCTGATTTTCTCTTCGTTTCGCGACTTTTGACAAGCAATAATATTTGCAATAAGTATTATACAATCGTAGATTCGCTCAAAGTCCAAATCGAGAGGCGAAAATGAGAACGAAAGAAAACGAAATAGGAGAGGATAAAGGGGGGATCACGAGTACGTTCTATCTTGGATATCCAGAAAGTCTGCAATCGAGAGCGAAATAGAAAGAGTGAGTAGAGTAGGAAGAGAGAGGGAGAGAGAGAGACAGGCAGACAGAGGATCAGAGTCAGACACAAAGAAAAAGGCATTGCATTCTCTCGGATGAAATGTGGAGGGTGAATGGGGTAGGAGAAGGACGTCGTCGTCTCAGAGTCGGGAGAGGGTTAAGAGATATAGAGTCCATATATGGCTATTTGGAAGACAGAGGGAGAGGGAGAGAGAAGGGGAGAGGAAGAGGGAGAGAGTTCCAAGAGAGGGCTACATGAAATATACATCATATACACATCATGATGGGTGCTCGAAGGGCTTTCTGATAAATGCAGTGATTCTGTTTATGATAGTCAGTGTTGTTAATAATAATAATAATAATAATTACAATATAAATCGGAATGTCGAAAGTATGGAAGTGAGAGGGACTAGTGAATGAATGAATGTACACACGGTTAGCATACAATACAACAGAAACGATATACATATACTCTTGAAGGCAGGATACGGTAGTCTACCTACCACAGCGGTTACGGTAGCTTACAGAACGGGCCGCTACAGTACCCTAAGGGTAGCGTAGGATACGCACAACACGGAACTGCGCGCGCAATCTTCGTCTATAATATACAGTAGTAAATCAAGCGACGGAGGCAGACATATTAATCACTCGGCCAAAATGACTATGAGAAAAAGGACCGAGATGGGCCACGATATATCCAAATGGGGGGAAATCGAGAAAAAACCATAAAGGGTAGGAAATAAAGGGGGTAGGGCTAGGAGATAGAATAGTATATTGGGTGCATCCATCATAGACGACTCCATAGTCATAGTCTATAATCATAGACAGCCTTATTGTTAGATGCTTCGATAGAGAATGAAGAAGATGCACAGAACGAGAAAGGCGCCCGTACCCATCAACAGAATACGATTCTGCACCACCTGGAATAAATATGAAGTGTGAAAGTAATAAAGTGATATAATGAATGCATGAAATGACTATCATAAAGATTATCGGGTTATTATAGTATATTTATCGCATCTTGCTAAAAGAGAAATATTTGAAGGCATATCTCGAGCTAATTTGAAACTCCCTCGGTCTGACCACACTCTCTCGCAGACAAAGAAAGCGAGAGTGTGGCCAGAGCGGAGATAAGTTCAATTTAGCGAATTAAGCGGCATATTACAGGCAAGATGTGATGAATCATTCATCATCAAGTTAATGGGCCGTGACCATTCACAACAAAAAACAAGCTTTTTTTTCTTTCGGACGCAGCGCACTCAATGAAAAAAAAGGAGAAAAAATATACTAAATCCAACAGATTCATCAGCAATATCATAATCAAAAACTATAGTAACATTAAAAATCAATCAACCTATACTATCATTGTGATCTACTCCCCTGATCAATCTATTCAATCAATAGTCTACCTCAATTAATCAATCGATAGATCTATCATCCACCGACCTTTCTGATCATCTCATTCAGCAGTCTACTCGATCTCGACAGATCCGCATCGGCCTCCCTCATCCGATTGCGCGCCCTTCCGATCGTCTCCCTCTGTGTGCCCAGATTCCCGAGGACCTCTGTGCCGATCTGCAAGAAAACAACATTAATCTTTCTTTCTTTTTGTAATAATATTTTTTTATATTTGTTTGAATTTTGTTATATTTTGAATTATCTCCTTATTCTTCGTACGTTTACTCACATTGCCAAAATCACTATTGACATTTCGGGTTTATTTATCAATATGGGTACTTAGTTTTGAACCTTTTCGAACGATTATTGACTATTCTTTATCGAAAAAATTATTATCGGAAATGGATGTGGGTCGAGAGGCTCTCGAAATCGTGTTGTGATCGATGGAGTCTAAAAGTGCTCGAATGGACTCCGCGTGGAAAAAGGAAGTGTGGAAATCCGGCAATGAGATGGAGAGATGAATTCGTAAAGGTCGCTGGTCCTCAATTCATGCAAATAGCAAGACACGATCGGACTCGATGGAGAACCCTAATGGCGACCCAGCTAAAATAACATCCAAATGCTGATAAAGTTGTTTAAATGTAATGTAATGTAAATGTTCGTGATATTCAATCAAATATGGAGCAACTCTACCCTTCAGCAAAATGCATAAAAAAACGAAACCGCGAAAAGTCATTCAAGAAACATGAAACTGCCAGTCAAGTGCCAATCACAACCACATCCCTCCAACTCTCGCTGATTCGACATCTACCAAAGCAACGTGTTACTTGGTCTAATGATACAAGGTGGGTATGGTATAACTATTTTAAGCAAAATGTATTTTAACATACAATGAGAGTTAGTGCAAAAGTCTATCTGCAATGGATACATTTTATATAACTATTCAAACTTTTTTATCTTTAATCGCGTTTTAATAGTATATTTCATGAATACGTTTAAATATTACTATATTATTACCGGTTTAATGATCTACAAGATGTTGGCGACAAAAAAGGATCTAATGACTCAGAGTCGTTCAACACACACTGTCAATGAGGCAAGGCATGCTGCAGAGCAGGGCTGGGACAAAAAATAATTTAAACCAAAAAATTTTTTGTTTGGGTTCAACAAAAAAATTTCTCACCGAACAAAAAAAACAAAAAAACCAAAAAAAAATAAAATAATTAATTTTTCCCACTGTTCCGAGAAAATTTTAACATTATCTCGTGTTGCTCTTACTTTAAATAGTAACTATTCTTTATTCAGAGTCAAAATTCTTAAAATCAACAACTAAAACAAGCATAGAAGATAAATTCGTTGTCGATTTGTTATCGCCGCATTTTATTGATTAGTTAAAGTAGAGGAATCAGGAAATTGAGGGTGAGCCATACATTTTAGGCACCCTCACCGTTTTATTTTTATATAGTGGGTAGATTTCCTTATTTTTCGGTTGAATTATAATTTTTAGCTTAAAAAGGACCCTTATATAGTGGGTAGATGCTAAAAAGAGCCGTATAGAGTGGGTCGATCCTCACCTTGTGAGGGTATGCAAATGTATGGGGTGCACTATTATCATGAAGAACGTGGGACCAATTAGGTGGCATTCTGTATTCTCTAATAGATTCGAAAGGCCAAAGGCGTAACCCGTGTAGCACTGGTTAGTAATCTGCGCTTGTAACCGCACCACGAGCGTTTGAATTCCCGTTTGCGATTTTCTCTATATTCAGCTTTCAAATTCGAAAGGCCGCATTGTCCCTGGCATTTCCTTGGCGCAACAACGAACTTTCATGTCGGATTACGGTATTCCGGGGTATCCATATTTTGAGATAATATTGATTTTGTATTCAGGTAGATGTCATCTATAGCCCTGCCTGACAAGTATAGTCACTCAAGAAAAAAAATCCCCTTCTTTAACACTATTCCGTAATATTACACTCACGATTTTTTTTGTTATTTTTTGGTTTTTGCAGAAAAACCAAACAAAAAAATACCAAACAAAAAATTCTCAAAAACCTATAAAAAACCAAAAAACAAAAAAAAATACCAAACAAAAAATCCCAGCCCTGCTGCAGAGGAAGGATCTCGATCATCATAGTGTCCACACACATATCTGTCCATTACTTTCCATTCAAGCGCCTGTGATTATCCATAAGCACTTGCACTTTCAATCCAAATGTAATCAAGGCTTCCCGAAAAAGAACAGAACAACTCCGGGAGGCCTCAAATAGCCGCGCATGCTCACTCAATCGCTTTCGCTCAAACTTCGAGAAGAGAGCAACGACTGTTGCCTGAACCTCCTACATTCGTAGGAGGGAGGACATTGCGCTCACTCACATATAGTATGTGTGTATGTGTCACATACACCACAAGGAAGCTCGTTATGTCCATTAATCCAATCCCACGGACAACGTCCATGTTGCCGAATGGGGACATTCTATGCACATCTGAACCACGACCTCATTCAGGGCCAGAAAAATGGACCCAATAAAGATATACTCGATTAGATGAAATTAAGAGTAATCGAATCATGTAGAGGGACTCATATGGTAATGTTGTTCCCCCACTATGCATGTGCCAGAGCGGAAGATGGCACTCATTTACTCAATTATTAGACTATGAAACATATTGCGAGGGGAATCCCCCCACAATATCTCATGGATAAAGTGGAGAGCGACTTTTTTGGGAGTATTAGTGTTCAGATATTCGTTCGAGACCTCAATGAGTGCTTGATTCAAACTTGCACCCAAGTGCATGTGTTCCTTCTCCTTCCTATTTCTGTTCAACTTTCGCACCCTGCATCCCACCATCACTTATGCTTCCCCCCTTCCGGCAATCAAATGATCATCTCCATATGAATGAGAAAGAAGAGAAGATGGAAGATGGAATGTGCAAAGAATGAGAGCATAGGTCGATTAGCTTACGTTATAAATTTCCAAAATGTGACAAGGTTAAAAAAAATAAATCAAGTATCATTCGCAATATTTTCCCTTAGATATGACTGTTTACGTATACTTCCACAGTTTTATTCCTAATTTATTCGGGATATTCTAAATTTCCAAGTAGATTCACTTTTTACCAACCAAGTTACCGTGTTCAATTCACTTTTGATCATCCACGTTACGTTCAGTTCAAGTTTCAGACTGAATGATGATAAACACTCTCTTCTTACATCGGAGAGGGATTAGCCTAGGCCCAAATGGCTTTTCTGTTTTTCAGAAGTCTCTTCTTTCCACATCTCGTATTTCTCGTCAATTGCTTTTTTCAATGCACTTAATCGTTCACTTGATCGTTCGTTCCGATTGTGTTGCATTTCCATCCAACCGTACACCACAATCTTCCTCTTCCTCCTCCTCGTGTGTTTTCGCAGGAATTCTGAAGAAGTAAAGGGGAACAAGGAAGCGACTATAGCAAAGGAGAACAAGAGACGACGAACGGATGTATTGTCTAATAGGAGGAGGAGTGAATATGTAATAGGGAGGAATGAGAGACTAGAGAGACAAGGGTATCCAGACAGAGTAAGAGCCAGAGGGGGAGAGTGTGAGAGACGAGAAAGTCGATCGAGAGAGAGAGAGAGAGAGAGAGAGAGAGAGAGAGAGAGAAATGAGGAAATGAAAAGAAGTCCAGATGAGGTACAGTATGTGTGATGGATGAAGACGGAGTGGATTGGGATATAGAAATATATGAGGGAAGATGAGAAAGAGTAAGAAATAAACGAAAGTGCCAGATGCATAGATAGATAAATCTTCGATAGGTGGTTGATGGAATATTGGATGCATAAATCTTTTAAAGATAATAGCGCACATGTGATTCATTGTGCATCAGTAGGCTTACGAGACGTAGTTTACCATTAATCGCACTTTAATATCTCTCGAGCAGCTAAGTACGATACTATTGGAATACGATAGTTGTGAGGACAATACTATTCGAAATCACGGTAACATCGATATTCATCTGTCTCTATCCTTTCAAATTCTTTTTTTTTGTTGAAAAGATAGGCAAAGGACGATACTGTACTGCACTGATGAGTATAATGTACTGTACTGATGGTGCATCATTCGTGTGACGTCTCTGTCCATGTCGAAGAGAGTTAGTGCAGCTTGCACTACCACACGAGACGGAATATGAGAGTGAGGGGAAGATAGAGCGCATTTTTGAAATTTCTAGAACCGTGTCACTTTATAGAGTAACAAGACCCCAATCATTGAAAGCTGCACTGTGAGCTTGGGATAGAAGTCCGACAAAGTACTATATCTAGCCAATGATTAATTGGGGAAAGCAGAATGCTCCAATTACATTAACGAATTTTCAAAAATTTTCTCGCCATCACTGTGGATGGTTTACATTCATATATCGGATATAATTTTAAAGCTGCTCTGACGATATCGCAAAATAGAATCGAGTTACGCGCAAAGTAGTGTGTGGTGGTTGCACAATTATGTACGTGCCAAGGTGACGATATCGTCCATTTTCGTGTGATAACTTCCTCCCTCCCCCCCCCCCAAGATTCTACACTGCGGAGCAATGAGGAAAGCTAAAGGGGGTGTTGTAGTGTACAAACATGAATGACTTCGTTAGCCGTGAATAGATTGAAATCATACTCCAATTACGCTGCAACACTGCTACAAACATGTTCACGTAATCTAAGATGACCGTCGTTGCCCATGAGTCTGGCCACAAAATAGGGAATCCATAACATAAAAAGCCAAGCAGGAGTCGAATTTCAGTACTTTAAACGATTTAGAAAAAAATCCAAAGTAAGTACTCGCGCCAAAGTACTTTACGACTTTTCAAGCACGTCAGAACCACTTGAGAAGTCAGAAATGAAATTATCAGTGTTGCCTGAAAATCCACTTCAGGCAAAGTCAATACATGAATCTCAGATGATTTTTCCCACAGCAGTCAGAAATATCGCTTCACACATAATGCTACACCCCTCAAGTGCAAATTAGTAGTCGCACTTATCAAGCATACTCACTTTACATCTCCTAATTATAAGTTCGCAGAAACTTCGACTTTCATTTGGTGCACGGTGCACTCCCCACTTTGTCCATATCAATAATTCGACTCCTAATTATAAGTTCGGAGAAACTTCAACTGTCAACTGGTGCACGGTGCACTCCCCACTTTGCCCACTATATCAATATTTCTTGTTTTTTTTCATGAAGAAGGAACTAATGCATTGGACATGTGTGCACTGTTGGAATGCATTTTTAAAGAACCTGCCAGAAACATGCGATGCAAAACGTTCATCATTAATTCCTAAATAGTTCGCAATTCAAATTCTTTTTTTAATATTTCCTTTCGCTCACCACACCACAGCATCTAAACAATACTATTAAATAATAATAATTTATAATTCTGAACCAATTTCCTGCCTCCTATTTCAACCATTTCCTATAGAACCTACACCCTATACATGCAGACCAAGATTAGGAATCCTAATTAGGGATAATTTCGATACAATAAGTGTGAAATATCACCATGTTCTCCAAATATAACACAATCAACCACCGTTGAGACATTAACCCTGCAGGTGCTGTGGCATGTGCGAAACGCAATCACTTGCGTCAAAAGACATTTGCACTAATAAGGTTGGCAACTTTTGCATTCACGCAAAGGAAAAAGAGTGAAAGGAAACTACATCTGGAAACGTAACAACTATAAAGTGTTCAATACAACAAAAAAAGTGTTAAATATAACACACCACAGGTCTTGTGTACTGTACAACTCTGCAGTGTTTTACACTTTTTTTTCTCTACATCTGTGCAGTTGAAAACCATCTTCTTGTTTAAGACAATTTAAGTGGCTAACGCCATCAGATTCCCAACCAATCTTCTCATTATAATTCCATTTTTCACAGATAAATAATAACCAATAAATAAATAGCTTAGATCAATAATTATCAATCAATCAATAAATAAATCAATCGATACCTGTTCAGTCTCGATGGCTATCCTATAGGCGTCATTCAACTTCCTACTCGTCCGCTCCAGCCTCTCCGTATTCGCAATCAGCTGCTCTTCCTGCTGATCCATCGAGATGCTTTCGTCAAGGGCGAGCAGTTCGTCCCTGAGAAAGATCAAAGATCAAAGATCAAAAACTTTTAAGTTTAGGCATGTGTTCAATGTGCATTAAAAATCTAAAAATTAGAAAATCAACATCGATCGTCCTTTTCTTAAAATTGTCCATTCAATAATACAACGAGAAACACCGAATCAACAGGCCATCAATCCGTTTCTTCGGAAGTTCGCTGACTTAGTTGTGACTGATGGATTAATGAATGAATACGCAAATAAAACCACGACAAGGGAATAATAGTGACGGAGTGCGTAAAACAGCCATTTCGTGTAAAGCGGCAGAACTCACTCCCATAATAGTTTCCCCCTTCGCTATTCATGTCTTAACTGATGGATCAACAAATAAACGAACAAATAAATAAATAAACCCCAATACCTATCAGCAGCCTCTCTGAGTCTCTCGATCGCCTTCACCAGTTCATTGTCGGACTGCTTCTTATCACTGCGATAGTTGCGCACTCGCTGCTCGTACTTCACACGCTCCGGACTGCAAATATAATTAATTAATTAGCTTATTTATTTTATTAATATTATTATTTATCCATCAATCCCCTCATTTCTTATTTCGTATAATATGATGAAATGAGAAATAATAATAATATTATTTATTTGCTCATCCATCGAATATAATAGCAGAGGGTAGAAAAGAGACGGATTTTCGAATACTTTTTTCAATAAAAAATTTTCACACTTAAAATATTCCACTACTCCAACAATTCGATGAATACATGCTATCTTGAAATAGTCACGATACCGGAGAAAATTGTTATTATGCGAATATGTCAACCATCTATCAATATATCTGGAAATATATCCAAAAATAAATAATCCCCGTACCTATGTTGTGGCAGATCTCTGACAGCAATCTCCATCTGCTCGAGCAGTTCGCCGACGTCAACGAGGAGCCTCTGAACATGAGTGGATGATGATCAAAGATCAAAGATTAACTATCGATTAGACAACCCATGGTATTTCAAAGCTTAAAATGGAACTTGTAAAGCATGCATTTCCATACCCGTGCAGCATAGGTGGGCGTGTGAAAACGAATTCTTTTTGCACGCAGCCTTGCCTTCCCTTGCGCATAGCTTTGCCTCGCAAAAATTGAAAAATTTCTAGTCAAATCTGCAAAAAATGGCCATGCGGATTGCCTTGCCTTACAATTCCCCAGTTGGCGCACAGCCTTTCCCCCAGCGTGCCCACCTATGCCGTGCAGTGCAATGTAAGGGCCATTTTAGGTCACTTGATAAAAAAGGAAGCTAAAAATGACGATTTTTTAAGCGAAAATAACGAATTTTATGGATCAACCCACCATATTTCGAGAATTGACCCATTATATAAAAATAGACGGCGAGGGTACCGAAAATGTATGTTGTAAATCTACTTCTAGTGGCATATATCAGGGCAGATATTTCTCATTTTCCGAAAATATTTTTTTACTGAACAGCCCTGGTCTAAATATTGTAACACATTTCGTAAAATTTTCTTTCACTTAAAGTAGTTTTGAAATACTAGATCAGGCACTAGGTCGGATGAGAACCGATGAATAATAACCGACTGGATGAGAACCATTTGCACATGAGAGACAAGCGCTAATGAATAAACAAAATATGCAAATGGTTATCATCCAGTCGGTTATTATTCATCGGTTCTCATTCGACCTAGTGCCCTAGATCAACATT
Organism: Parapristionchus giblindavisi; assembly: GCA_943737045.1. Taxonomy (NCBI): domain Eukaryota; kingdom Metazoa; phylum Nematoda; class Chromadorea; order Rhabditida; family Diplogasteridae; genus Parapristionchus; species Parapristionchus giblindavisi. Next base: position 275,169 of record CALSFV010000301.1, on the reverse strand, counting down.
TCGTCAGTAAGATCAACAGGACGAATAAATCTCGTCGATCTAAGATGACAGTGAGACACCGAATCAGCAGGACAACAATTGAAAGTTGTCAGTACTCTGGTTTTTTTCAAAACTAAAAGTGTACTTGAAATACATAACTTACTTGAGGTAAGGTACCGTCAAAACGAAAAAAAGTGAAGCATTTGTCAAAATTTTTGAAAAATTTTGACAAAAGTTCACAAGATTTTGAAAATTTTGAATCATGATATCTAAATGGGGTGGCTAGTGTTTAATTAGATAATAGGGTATTTGACATCTCTGAGCTAGCCTAATTTACCCGTGAGGAATAATTTTGAAATAAATCACTGTGAACGCTGTGTTAGGGATACTCCCTATCTCCATATACCCCAGGCTAACCGCCTCCCCTATTCCCCTTTCTCCCCTTTTCGACCCCTAAACCCCTTTACATTTTATTAGAATGATTCCTGCACCATATTGTACTTTCATTGTTTTATAATTAGGTAACCCTGTTCTTTATCTGTCTTTCTCTTTTAATTTAATTAGTATTGCATATAAATAGAGGCTTTATGCCTCTTTCATTTGGTTCTTTCTGGTCTTCCCTGCTCTTCTCTCCTCGTCCTATTTCTCCCCATCACTCACACCTCCCTTTTAAGTAAGTCTCCCGTCACCAAATATTCTTTAATTGTGGTTGAAGTTGGAGATAAAGCTTAGATTGGAATCTCGAGTCTTGGTGCGTTAACCACAAGTTTAAGAACCCGGCCATTGTATACATTACATGGGGGCCGAACCGACTCTTGTGTGTTAGGTACTAAGATTCGTGATTACTTCTATCTTGTGAGTTGATTCAGGAGTGAAGTGTATCCGAGGAGAGGATACTGTATTGAGATCGATTGGACCTATCATCGTTACCGACGCATCGAGCCTAACCAGCTAGGTGATCCCGGTCGATTGATACTAAACCCGTTTGGTGAACGTGGTGTGATCTTGAGGTGTGCAGATCTGAGGCTAAGAAGTCCAGCGAGACTAGAAAGCCAGTGTTGTTAAGATCTTGAGGCTAAGAAGTCCAGCGAGACTAGAAAGCCAGTGTTGTGCAGATCTGAGGCTAAGAAGTCCAGCGAGACTAGAAAGCCAGTGTTGTTAAGATCTTGAGGCTAAGAAGTCCAGCGAGACTAGAAAGCCAGTGTTGTTAAGATCTTGAGGCTAAGAAGTCCAGCGAGACTAGATAGCCAGTGTTGTTAAGATCTTGAGGCTAAGAAGTCCAGCGAGACTAGATAGCCAGTGTGGTGGTGATATTAAGACTGGAAAGTCTGTGGAGTCTGTAGAGACTTGGAATCCGTGGTGTTAAGGTCTTGAGTTGTGACCGTAAGGTGGTGAAGTGTTGAGATCTGAGGTGTGGAGATCTGGAGGTAGCCTTGAGGTGCTACGGTCTTGAGTTGTGACCTTGAGGTGTTAAGGTGTGGTGGTGTTGTGGTTTTGAGACGTTGAGGTGTGGAGTTGTTGAGGTCTTGAAGTTTGGAGGTCTCTCGTGGAGTCTGGAGACGTGAAGTTGTTGTGGTCTTAAGGTGTGAAGGCACTGAAGTATTGAGTAGTTGAGGTGCTACAGTAAATTATTGTGATTAATTATCGTGTGGTGATATCGATTGAAATTTTTTGTTGTGTGATAGGGAGGATATGTTTCAACAGACCGAATGTAAACAACTGGTGAATGTGGAGATGTTTAAAGAGTGTGTGCAGATGATGATCAATTCAAATGTTGAAAGTGTTAAGGCGATGAGAAAGAATAATGAACAAGCGAGACTATCTATGCTACCGCCTTTGGATAATTTTCATGCCAATAAAGATGAGAAATTCGATATGTTCAAGAGGCAATTCACTTTGCGTTTCAAACATTTAGATGATCATTCACGCATTTCTTGTTTTGAATCATTCTTGAGAGGAAGAGCTAGTGATATCTGGAAAACTATGCCAAGTACTATACAAAGGAGAGAGAATTATGGAGAGATAATAGGCTGGTTTGAGGATAAACTAGATGGAACATATGATGCTCGTGTAGATGATGTCGTTGGTTATAATAAGGAATATGTGTACAGAGTGAATGGTAGTCTAAATCATTCAAAGGATGATGGAAGACGGGTTGATAAGTATTATGTTGATAATGTATGTAGGCGTGATAATGACTATCTAACTGGAAACTGTAGATCAAATAATATTATTATCGATCAAAGTTTTCCAAGAGTGAGAGATATGAATGATGATTTTCATAACGATATTTGTTCGAATTGTGGTGGAATAGGTCATGTTGCCAATGGGTGTCCATCTATGGTGTATTACGGTTATTATGGTTACTATGGTTATGGAATGAAGCGTAAAAGTCTAGGTTACGGTAATCAGAGGCGATACGGTAGAAGTGAACAAAGAGTCAAACCGTCGAATAGGACTGAGGATAATAATTGTGATTTGAAGAATTTGGTGACTTGTAGTAATAGTAAGCTTGATAATCAACCTGTAATTGGGAAGAATGATTTGTGTGTATTTGGTGTCAATAGTGTTATTAGTGATAATGAAAGTAAAGGAGGAATAATAGAGGCTAAAGGTATTGATTGTGATACGAATGAACTATTTCACTTATTTCATGAGTATGAATTTGATAAAAATCGTGACAATTGTATGAATAGCAAGAGTATTATGTGCAATTACCATGAGAATAATGTAGCCGTGAATAAGAATAAGGAAGATACAGTATCAAATGTGCGGTTGCAAGATTTCGATGAGCGTTTGAGAGAATTAAACAAGGTGGTAGTGAATCAAAGTAGTACTGTAAATGAGATTACTATGTTAAAGAAGCAAACCATCGATCATGGTAACATGCAGCGAAAATCTGAAAATATGGTGAATATTGATTGCACTAGTGGAACAAGGAAGGATCCCCATAAGAATAAAAGATGTGAGAATAAGGATGAAATTGGTAAGAGTAAGGTGGATCATTGGAATGATGATCAAATCAATGAGAAATTGTGTATGGTAGAACTAGTAAAGTATGATGTTAAGGATGTTAAGGGTGTTACTTGTGTTAATGATGAATCAGAGAACATTGAGGAAGTAGCGATTTTTCATGATTCTCAAAGAATTGCTGAAGATATAGGAAGTGTAAATCAATATTACAAATGTTACAGTAGATCCGATAGTAATCGATACAAAGGTAGATATGGATACGATTGGGAGAATCGTACGGAATGGGGAAGATTCCGTGGTAGACTGAAATCTTATTATGGTCAGGAAAAAGGATATGTTAATGAATGTCGAAGTTTCATGTGGAAAGGATATATTGTGAAGAGTAACTTGAGATACTGTAAGGGTACGGTAATTGACAGAGGTCGCGAAGAAGATTGTCCCATGTGTCCATCTCTTAATAATGATTGTGGAGGAGGTGATTGTATTAATCAAGATACTGTAAGACACCGTAATAAAGTAATATCTCCATATGAAGATTCGGGCCATAAGAAGAAAGAGATTGAAGAAAGAAGAGAAAGTTTATCTAAACTTTCGAAGAATATCAGAAAACATCGATATCAGATGAATTCTGTCTTTGCTGCACGTAATCGAGGATTCCAAGGAAGAGATCACAATGTAGAAGTCCGAAGAACTACTGGATTCGTTAGAAGATCGACTAGAAGAATGAGAAGACTCGTCTATGAGCCAGGAGGCTCATTTTCGCAGGAGGAGGGAGATGTTAGGGATACTCCCTATCTCCATATACCCCAGGCTAACCGCCTCCCCTATTCCCCTTTCTCCCCTTTTCGACCCCTAAACCCCTTTACATTTTATTAGAATGATTCCTGCACCATATTGTACTTTCATTGTTTTATAATTAGGTAACCCTGTTCTTTATCTGTCTTTCTCTTTTAATTTAATTAGTATTGCATATAAATAGAGGCTTTATGCCTCTTTCATTTGGTTCTTTCTGGTCTTCCCTGCTCTTCTCTCCTCGTCCTATTTCTCCCCATCACTCACACCTCCCTTTTAAGTAAGTCTCCCGTCACCAAATATTCTTTAATTGTGGTTGAAGTTGGAGATAAAGCTTAGATTGGAATCTCGAGTCTTGGTGCGTTAACCACAAGTTTAAGAACCCGGCCATTGTATACATTACAGCTGTTTTGTGAAACTGGTATACGGTAGGATTTTCAACGGTATACCACTTTTCCAGCCTGATCTTTGCCAAGATCCAAACAGTGTAAATTCGCTATAGGAAGTCAGGTAATGCTATATATAACCATTATCAGACGAAAAAAGCTCGATGGCAGTAGTTTTACAGTAAGATTCTACAGTATGCTACATTATACCAATTCTGCTATGGAGAGTTCCCGAATATTTTTTTCACTTTTGCCGTGCATAACTGTATTGGGCAAACACATCCACAATGAAAACCTTAGAAAATACATCATCAAGATCGTGAAAAATGCTCAAACATCTTGTGAACTTTTTTCAAAATTTTTGAAAAATGTTTCACTTTTTTTCGTTTTGACGGTACAAGTGAAAGAACATTTGATGAACCAGTATACCTAACCACTATAAGTAGACATAGCTTTCACCTTTAGTTGACTTAAAGACAAGCCTCAATTTATCAATAATTAACGCCAATTCGAGAGACTTTTCTTAAATCAACTCTATCGCCAATAGATAAAATCGCTGAGATAACTAAGACAACGTTAAGACAAAATAAGCGAGTACCTGTATGGCTTGAATGGCCGTCACTCGTTGGGTGGCATCGAGAGTCGTCAACTGGCCAATCTTGGACACTACCTGCAGCAAAGGGGATTTATTAACGCCACCAAGACAAAATATGAAACTTCCTAGTTTCGGCTAGGCACACTGGCCTATCCAACAAAAAAGGTTCGGTAGATTTTTCGAATATTCGGATTAAGCTAATACCACCATGCTCATTTCAACTGACATTAATCCGTTTCACGAAAATCTATATATCGATAATCATCGAGACCATACATGGGCGTAAACATGGGGGTGCCCCTTGTAAAATTAGGAATTTTCCAAAATTTGTGGAATGCCCCCGTAAAAAAAGACGTTTAGGTGAAATTTTTGAAGAAAAAAGTGAAGGCCTCCTGTAAAATTAACCGTTATTCGTTCGGATACCCCCCTGTAGAATCGAGCTCCAGGTTCCCCGCCCATGTATGAGACATACTCACTCTACGGTATAATAATAATAGTATTTTAAGCGTTTACTAGTAAACACGGTACAGAATGAATAAAATACGGTAACCATATACCTCGGCAGTCTGGACAGAGTACTGCTTCTCAAACTCGTAGAGGGCAGACAATGAAGTCGCCATCGTACTGGAATATGGTAGGGAGATCAAAGATCACAACGGATACGAGTGCGATCATTCATATAGTGCATGGCCTTGAACCATTTTAAATACAAAGATCAAAGACTACCAATGCTCCGGAACAATATTTATACTCCGCTAATATAACAAAAATCGATAACAAACAAAGGTTGATGTAACGAGATCGAGCTAAGAAAATCGATAAACTAAGTGGTCGATAAATCAAACGATAAATCAATATTCTATCATCCTCTATAGTGAGCATAGGCTCGGTTAGCCTCGCAAGTCTTGTGCAGCTCCTGTTTCGCCTGAATGGTCGCACCCTCGTTCTGTGATGCCAGCATGAGCTCCGCTGCGAGGGCGTCCTTGAAGAAGGTTTCACCGTGCTGCAACAATACGGAAATCAATGAATGAACATTCAATAAATCAGTAAAGATCAATGATATCATACCCATTTCAACAACTATGTCATAGCTTACAGTATTCACAACAACCACTGTTGAGCAGTGACGGTTTGCGCTTCTCCTCCTACACTTCACGTACGCGTTGATACCACGCCCCCCCCCATTTCTGACAAAATTGTGACATAGTAGCACAAATATTTTTTCAGTAAAAACCTTCACTTTATGGTCCAATTTTGCGTGCGGTACTTTTTTAAAAGTATTATCCCTTAGGATAGCAGGACTCTCTACCACTGACCTTCCAATGCATTTGTTTTTGTCCACTAACAAGTATCTTGAGTCACAGTGTACTGTTCGCACCACTCCAACTCTGGTATTTTTTTCCAGCCTGGAACCCGGTATAGTGCCATTTTCCCGGTATCAATAGCTGGAACCCGGTAGATTTCCAGCCTGGATCCCGCTAATGCTTTTTCCAGCCTGGAACCCGGTAGCCGGAGTCTGAGCCGGAAAAAAATCGTTGTGTATTTTTTAGCAAATGGCGAAACTTTTGAAATTCTAAGCGCGATTGAATTTTAATTAATTAAACTGTTTCACATCGATGTCAACATCGATTTCAGTTTCTTCTTTCATTGTTAATTGTATCTTCGTGTCGTCAGTCACTGATAGCGCGTTTCGGCTAGACGGCGTAGGTTGTAGGCTAGTAGTACAGTTTCGTCGTTTCCCATTTTGATTTTATGAATCCAGTTAGTTATTTTTAAAAGTTTAACTTAATAACACGCGCGTGTTTATTGTATTTGAATAATAGTTGTTCTAGGACCACATTATGTCGCTGTTGCATTTATTATTGTCGTTCCGTGAATTTATTTTGTTGTTTCACGCATTTTCCTTGGATTTTTTAGCTGCTTGTTGCAGAAGGAGGACTGGCAGCCGAGGATCAGATTGAATAATTATGAATTTTCGGCGACCGACTGCTGAATTTCTATCGATCGATCCCTCGTCGACGTTTATGACGGCGACGTCTTCGCGTAATTTCGAGGAATTATCGGAGAATTTTCTGGAGGCGGCCAGTCTTCAACAACAAGACATGCTCTCTATGGAAAATTGGCAATTCTCTGTGAACTCTCCTCAACTCGCTCTTCTCGCGCCTATGACTATATCTTTCAATGATCAAAGGTTTGTACTAATTCACGCTCGATTTGTATTTCATTATGCCTTACACTTTACTATAATTAGGCATCAACATTTAATTAATTGTAGTACATAGTATCATTAATCTGTATTATATAGTTATATCGATACGGCAGTGTTCATTTTTCATATCGGTCTGTGCCCTAGTGGGTATTACTTTATGTTTAAGCAGTAGTGGATATTACTGTAGGTCTGAGCTCTAGAGGGATTACTGTAGCTCTATTGGGGATTACGATAGTTCCAAGCTGTAGAGGAGATTATTCTACCTGCGTAGGTGGCATTGTCGCTAGCGACCAGACCCACCAAATTTTTTCCTCCGTCAAAAGTTGCCCACGTATGGTAGGAATAATTGAGATGACTGTAGATTTCGATCGGAGCAAAGAAAAAATAAAGAAAAGCTAAACGTTAAATTTGAATCTCGGGATACTGTAGGAATCATACGTGGGCACCACTGCCGCTAGCGGCAATACACCCCCGATTTTTGGCACCCGACCCCCCGATTTTCCAAAAAATCACTCAAAATGACGTATAAATGCTAGATTTTTTGCTTCCGACCCCCCGATTTTCATTTCCAGCGGCAATGCCCGCCCACGTATGGTAGGAATGGTTGAGATTCCTTTTTTCGATCGGAACAAATTAAAAATGAAGGGGAAAAGATATAGTTGAATCGTCCTCCAGATACTGTAGGAATCAGGCGCATTGTGGCTAGCGTTTTTGCGTACAGTACCGTCCAAAAGTATACCAAAAAGTACATTTTTCGTCATAACTTTTTTTCAAACTTAACCGATCCTGTCCAGCTTTTCAGGGACTATTTTGAGATTGTTTTTACGTGTTTTTCACAAATAAACACCCCGGTTGAACTCTTATGGAACAATTTATTTGAAATATATCAAAAGTCGAAAAAATGAGATTTTCGTTTTCTTCGATTTCTTCTGAGTTTTCCCATTCATTTCGCCACCAATGAGTGTTATATCGTTGCAAAGCTATTACACAGCCTCTTGGGAGCAAGAATCTATCGATATCCGAGCGAGAATCCATTCGTCGTTGACTTCAGATGGGACTGTCCGCAGTCACCCTCTCACAGTATTTCCGGGTGTCTGTTTCGACCATCCACAAGGTCATCATAGCTTCAATCTAAGCGCAAACAATGAAGAAGATTAATGGACCACCTCGCAAGACGACTACGACCTCTGATCGCCTGATTGCCCGCATCTAGAAGGAGAATCCGACGCTCAATGTAAAGGACAACAAGCAAGAAACGGCGGAATTTCAACAAATTTGGATACCTAAACTTGGCTGAAACGATGTTTGAGGGAAGGAAATGGGTCTTCATGATATTGACGTACTCCTCCTTCTTTCAATTCCCTTTATATGGTCCACGGTACCAACCCCATCTACAGAGAAACAACCCCACAACATCGACGATCTGAATTGGACCCCACAACAGTGGTAGTAGGTCGTATTCTCAGACGAAAACACGTTTCTGATGATTGGAATGGTGGGGATAGATCATTTTCGTCATCCCGTTAACACTTGATTTGATGGGAACTACCAGCTGCTCACCTTGAAGTTTGGAGGAGTATCGTTGATTTTGTGGGGTTATTTCTCGGCAGTTGGGGTTGGTCCCCTGGGCCATGTGAAGGGAATTATGGGGAAGGAGGACGTATACCGATATCTTAGAGACTTTTTTTAAATTTCCTTCCCTCAAACGTCTTTTCACTCAAGTTAGAAGCTTCATATATTTCAATTTGGTGAAATTCCGCAAGTTCTTGCTTGGTGTCCACTGCAGTGAGCCTCGAGTTCTCCATCGCGACGCGGGTAATAATATGATGAGATGTCGTGTTCGTCTTGAGAGGTCGTCCATTAGTCCTTTTCATTGTTTGGACACGGATTGGAGTTCAAATGACCTTGGGGATATTCGTAACAGACATCCGGAACAGCTGCGACAGGGGGATGCGGACGGAGCCATCTGACGTTCACGACAAAAGGATTCTAGTACGGATATCGGTGGAATATTGCTCCCAAGAGGCCATTATATGGCTTTAAAATGATATAACACACATTGGTAACGAAATGAGTGAAAAAAACTGAAGAAAACGAAGAAAACGAAAATCTCACTTTTGTGATTTTTGATAAATTCGAAATAAATTTTACCGTAAGAGTTCAACCGGGGTGTTTATTTGTGCAAAACACGTAAAAACACTCTCAAAATAATCCATGAAAAGCTGGACATGATCGGTTGAGTTTGAAAAAAGTTATGACGAAAAATGTACTTTTTGGTATACTTTTGGACGGTACTGTATATGTTACGGTAGGTGTGAGCTCTAGTGGGGATTACTGTACGTCTAGTGGGTATTACTGCAATTTTGAGCTTCAGTGATGATCATCATAGGTCTGAGCTGTAGTGGGATTACCGCAGGTCTCAGCTGTAGCCGAGATTGCTAGGTTTAAGCTCTTGTGGAGATTACTATAGCTCTTAGCTCTAGTGGGAATACTGTAGGAATGAGCTCTAGTGGACATTACTGTAGTTCTGAGCTCTAGTGGTTTTACTGTTGGTATGGGCTCTAGTTGGGATTACTGTAAGAATGTGCTCTATTGGGGATACCAAAATCATAGGTCGAATAGCTAGGTTATCGGTTTTCAAAATGCGGTCAGGTTTTTCGATTTTTGTGAAAATTTGGCTCAAAATGCGGTCAGGTTTTACGATTTTTTGGGAAATTTTGGCTCAAAATGCGGTCAGGCTTGGTGCTTTGTAACATACTTTTCGATCTATGACCACAAGATAATCGTTATGAACTTTATTGATTGATTTCCAACGAATTTCAGACTGACGCCGGCATCGTAATTCTTCAGTTACGGCGTCCTCGCAACTGCCGATTGGTGCGCCGACCGCCCAGCTACAGGACAAGCTCGCTCAGCGAATGCCGGTATCGCTTTTTCATGAACAAAGAGGAATAGACCGTGTATGAGGTAGTTTTGTTATAATAAGAAATTCTATTAGGTTGTTTCATAAGTCCTTGACTTTTTTTATAGCATATTTCGATGACTTTGTTCGTGGAATGCGATTTAAAATACATAGGTGGTATCTTACTGTATGTTTGAGCTCTACTGGGGATTACTGTATGTTTGAGCTGTGTGGAGATTACTGTAGGTCTGAACTCTAATGCGGATACTGCAGGCCTGAGATCTAGTGGTACCTTTGCTTGTAGGATTGGCGTTATCTGGGTTTTAACTAGCAAGGGACATTATTCACATGCTATCCTTAAATTTCATCCATATTTTCTTCTGAGAGGTGTATGTATCTTAATGAGACGATGTGTAAGAAGAGCCGAATTTTTCCTGTGCTGCAATAGGTTTCTAGTGGACATTACTCTAGGTCTCAGCTCTAGTAGGGATTACTTTAGGTCTGAGCTCTAATGGAGATAACTGTAGCTGTAAGCTGTAGTGGCGATTACTGTAGGTATTACTTTAGTTCGTATCTTTAGTGGTGATTACCGTAGGTTTGAGCTCCGGTAAGAATTACTGTAAGTATGAGCTCTAGTGGGATTACTGTAGTTCTTGGCTGTAATGGAGATTCTGTAGGTCTAAGATCTAGTCGACATTACTGTAGGCATTACTGTAGCTCTGAGCTGTAGTGGAGATTACTGTAGATCTAATCTCTAGTCGGCATTACTGTAGCTCTAAGCTGTAATGGGAGTACTGTTGGTAGTAGCTCTATTGGGGGATTACTGTAGTTCTGAACTGTAGTGGAGATCACTGTAGGTTTAAGGTCTTATGATATTATTGTGGGCCTGATTTCTAGTGGGGCTACTGTTCCAGTTACAGCTCAGAGCTACAGTATTCTCCACCAGAGCCCTACTAGGAATAATTAAGATTACTGTAAATTTCCATCGGAACAAAGAAAAAGCGAAGCACGACAAAGTTATATTTAAACAGATCTCGGGATACTGTAAGAATTACTAAGGATGCTGTTGGTATGAACTTGTTAGTATAAGCTGCAGTGGGGATTACTATAGCTCTGGGGGGGGGGGGGGGGGGTGTAGTGGAGATTATTATATCGCTGAGCTCTAGTTACTGTTGGCATCATAAGTGGGCGGCAGTGTCCCTAGACGATTTAGTCAAAATTCACTCAAAAATTCATTCACAAAGGAATTCTTTACGCCGTACCTCCCCCCCCCCCCCCCCGATTTTAACGTCCGACCTCCACAATTTAATTTCCAGCGACAATGGTTGCCAACTTGGCTGGTATGAGCTCTTGTGGATAATACTGTAGCTCTGACATTATTCTAGGGGTTACTGTAGTTATGAGCTTTAGTAGTAATTACCATAGGTCAAAGTTATGAGAATTACCATAGGTCTCTATCATAGATCTCAGCTCTAGTTGATATCACTGTAGGTGTGAGCTCTAATGGGGGGATTACTGTAGCTCTGATATGTAGTTTAGATTACTGTAAGTCTATGCTCTAGTCGGCATTACTGTAGGTTTTAGCACTAGTGGAGATTACTATAGCTCTGTAGGTTGAAGGACTGAGCTGTAGTAGGATAACTGTAGGTTTGAGTTCTAGTGGGACTACTGTTACAGTCACAGCTCAGACCTACAGTAATTCCTACTAGAGCCCTACTAGGCATAATTGAGACTACTGTAGATTTCGATTGTAACAAAGAAAAAAACGAAGCACGAAAAAGTTATATTTAAATAGATCTCGGGATACGGTAGGAATAACCGAGGATACTGTAAATATCGACCATACATTGCCATACCCTCGCAGTGCGAGGATTGACCCACTTTATAAGGCCCATTTTAGGCCACTTGATAAAAAAAGGAAGCTAAAAATGACGATTTTTAAGCGAAAATAACGAATTTTATGTACCAACCCACCCTATTTCGAGAATTGACCCACTATATAAAATAGAGGGCGAGGGTACCGAAAATGTATGATATCGACACATCAATTGAACATCATCTTATTTCCAGTGATCAGTCGACCGCCTCAGCATCTTCGCCTTCTCCCAGTAGTCGATCTACCGAGGAAACGAGGTATGAGTTCTATTGGGGATTACGGTAGTCTGAGCTATAGTGGGATTACTGTAGATATGAGCTATAGTTATATTGCTATAAGTGTGATCTCTAATGGGATTACTGTAGCTCAAAGCTACAGTAATGGATATTACTGTGGATGTGAGCTCCTGTGGAATTACTGTATATCTGAGCTCTAGTTTAGATTACTGTAGGTTTGAGCTATAGTGGTTTTACTGTTGGCATGAGCTCTAGTAGGGATTACTGTAGGTATGTGCTCTATTGGGAATTACTGTAGCTTTGAGATGCAGTAGAGATTACTGTAGGTGTAAGGTCTAGTGGAGATTTTTATAGGACTGAGCTCTAGTTACTGTTGGTATCTTAAGTGAGCGGCATTGTCGATAGCGATAAGACCAACCCGCTTTAGCCAAAATTCACTCAAAAATGAAATCCTTATTTCGCACGCATCCGATTTTGGCTTCCGGTCCACCCGAATTTAATTGGTATGAGCTCTAGTGGAGAATACTGTAAGTCTAAGATTTAGTGTGATTACTGTAAGACTGAGCTCTAGTGGGAATGCTGTTGGTCTGAGCTGTAATGGGAATATTGTTGATATGTGCTCTACTGGAGATTACTGTAGCTCTAGGCTGTTGTGGAGATTACTGTAGATCTAAGCTCTAGTAGGTCTGAGTTCTAGTGGGGCTACTGTTACAGTTACAGCTCATTGTCAGATCTACATTAATCCTCACTAAAGCCCTACTAGGAATAATTAAAATTACTTTGGATTTCGATCGGAACAAAGAAAAAACGAAGCACGAAAAAGTTAAATAATAGATTTCGGGATGCTGTTGGAATTACTGAGGATACTATTGGCATGAGCTTCAGTGGGGATTACTGTAGGTGTGAGCTGTAATGGGAGTATTGTAGGTCTAAGGTCTGATTGGATTACTGTAGGTCAGAGCTGTAATGGGAATACTGTTGGTATGAGCGCGAGTGGGGATTACTGTAGCTCTGGGCTCTAGTCGGCATTATTGTAGAGGTTACTGTAGTTATGAGCTTTAGTAGTAATTACCATAGGTCTGAGCTCTGGTAGTGATTATCATATGTCTCAGCTCTAGTTCATAATACTGTAGGTGGGAGCTCTAATGGGGGAATACGGTTGGTCTGAGCCATAGGTGGGCACGCTGGGGGAAAGGCTGTGCGCAAACCGGGGAAGGGTAAGGCAAGGCTGTGCGCATGACTATTTTTTGACGAATTCGACTGGAAATTGCCCGATTTTCGCGAGGCAAGGCTATGCGCAAGTCCCCCCATGGGAAGGCAAGGCTGTGCGCAAAAAATATTCGTTTTCACGCGCCCACCTATGGTCTGAGCTGTAATGGGATTACTGTATCTCTGAGATGTGGTTTAGATTACTGTACGTCTAAGTATTACTGTAGGTTTTACCACTAGTAGAGATTACTGTAAGACTGAACTCTAGTGGGATTATTGTAAATTTGAATTCTAGTGGGGCTAATTTTACAGCTCCTACTAGGAATAATTGAGATTTCTGTAGATTTTGATCGGAACAAAGAAAAACGAAGCGCGAGAAAGTTAAGAGATCGGCTCGGTAAAAATTCACTATACCCCGGAAATTTCCCCTAGCAAAAGGATTCAGGCCACCTTCCACCATGACAGCATGGAGGCCTGAATCCTTTTGCTAGGGGAAATTTCCGAGAAATGCACAAAATGGTAAACAATTACGGAGCCTGTCTCTTAAATTTAAATAGATGTCGGGATACTGTAAGAATGACTGCGGATACTGTAGATCATTTGAAAATCATTTTCTTTCCAGTGATCAGTCGACCACCACAGTCTCTTCGCTTATTCCCAGTTGATCTACATACGACCCACTAGTATCATCTTCTGAAGACTTCGAAGTTATAGTTGAAGATATCATATATTATTCGTCCACAGGAATGGACCCGAAGTAACCGCTGTAATTGTTCACAATTTTTTCTCGCTTCATATTGATTTTTCGTTAAACTGTACAATAGTGAATTGATATTGTCCCATTGTACCTCGTTATATCGTGTACATATTGCTTGTTTTGTTTGTTGTTATTTCATTACTCTAAGAAACAGATAAAACCTTGAGAAGTGAATGGTGCGAATTACTACTAGGCTACCAGGAACACGGTAGCATTTCCAGCGTGGAACCCGGTATCATTTCCAGTCTGGAACCCGCTAACGCCTTTCCAGACTGGAACCCGGTAACGTTTCCAGCCTGGAACCCGGTAAATTTCCAGACTGGATCCATGCGGTTGGCCAGGCTGGAAATATACCGGGTTCCAGGCTGGAAAAAAATACCAGAGAAGAGAAGGTCTCTCGCTGCCTGACTCTCTCATAATACTCTCATCATTTCTCTATTTCTCTAACTTGTTCCCATCGTGCACATGCAAGTGTAGAGTGTCTAGTTTAGGCGTGTTAATGAATAAATCAATGAAGCTACTGCGACTATATAAATAAAGAATTAATCGCACCTTCGCCGTATGTCTGACTGTAAATTTTTCTCAATAACTGCACCCTAGCCAATAGTGGAACCATAGAGAGCGCCCTACCTTATCGCAAATATGGTCAATCTACATACGTTTCCCTCTCATGACACAACATCTCTAATCGACCGAATTTAGATCAAACATTTTTGATCAACTCACATTTTCAGAACTATAAACAGGCATTATCCCGCTAAAATTGCATATTTTTCTCTTTATCGCCGAAATCTGCAAAAGTGACCCGTTTCAACCAATTTATATAGTGTCCTGTACCCACAATGCTCGAAAATGTATGATCTTGATCAGACTCCATATCCAGCTCTAAGTTCTGGGAATAAAGATGCATGCATAAATAATAGAAAAGTCCACAGCACCTTGGCCTTCTGTCTGCAGATATCTCTCATCATCTTCATCGCACGAAACTCGGCCTCGTCCTCTTCGATGGGGAAGGGAACTTGGTAGGTGGTTCCTCCTGAATGAATAAGAATATCTATGAAGCGTTGACAAAACGTCTGACTGACAAACATGATGTCAGGCATGACAAACGTGACGCCACAAACCAAGGCAGAGCCATTTTGTCAAAAAATTAAACCCCTTCGCTAGTAATATCATATTTGTCGAGAAACGGATTGCGATGTTTCATGGACCATTTAATATCTATATCGATTGAAAATCGAATATTTGTTCATAATAGAAAATATTAATCTCTCGATCGCCTTCACCATTCATTAGAATATATGTACTAACAGCGATATATCATAGATTCTCCTATATTTAGCAAATTGCGTATATTAATTTGTATTCATACTAAGAATTTACAGTTCCAAATAGTGAAAAGAAAACTAAAGAAGGGGTGGGGTGCAAAAAACATTTGCTGCTATTGCTTTTGTTAATTTTGCAGATCAAGAAATGTTTTTGAAAGAGGGAATAATTTGTACTATCAATAGCTGATCATAAGGAGATGACAGAAGAATAATTAAGTAAAGAACCCCTTTTTATGACACTCCAGATGCAGTGGAAACACTGTTTAGTAATCTTGATAATAGAGTGTTTAACTGCATCAAACCAGGAAGGTTCGTGTTTCACAGTATCTATATATTCAAGGACAATATAATGAATCCGTTTATGAAAGCAGCCAACAAGTACCTCTAGTTACTCCTTGGAGCTTCATCATTGGTTGGCAATTATGAATGGCCTCCTCGGCGATCTTGAACGCGCTCAACTGCACCTTGGACTGCAATTCATTCATTTACTATCTTCACCTTCACTATTTCCCATTGTCGGTTGTAGCTCATTTTACATTTCCAGGTGTGCTTTTACATTTCAGAAGAAACAATATAAAAGAAAAGTATGGATATTTTCAATATCACTCTCATAATATGAGACGAGTGTGTATTGCATGATCAGCAACACATCTCCATGATTAAAGAAAGAAATCACCGAGTGAACTACTCCCTAACAACATGAAAAACAGGACTACTTTCTCGTGAGATCTAGGGCTGCAGATCAAACATTTTCATACCCTGAGGGTATTACCCTCACAGTGTGAGAATTGACACACTATATACGGCTTATTTTTATGTGAAAGATTACACTTTGAGCAAAAAATAACGATTTTTCTAAATCGACCCACTATATAAAAATAATTCGATGAGGGCACAGAAAATGTATGCTGCAGATAATTATATATATAATTACTATATTTAAGGCTTATTTAGTAATATGTCCCCAAAGTAATCCCACTAACTTTCTCCTCCTCTGGAGCCTTCAACCATGCCTGATACTGCTTTCTCTTGATGATCTCTAGTGCGGAGAGAACGTTCTTGCGAGAGGTTTCCTGACAAGGAATTAATTTATATAATAAATAAACAGATAAAATAAATTTGCAGTTGGCCAATAGTGGCAAAACTCACGGCGGTTCAATGAAGAGAAATCCCTACATTTAACTTTGGCTTGAAGGCTCTTGCATTACGAAAAATCGGCAAAGTTGCTTTGAACTGGCCAGGATTCGAACCTACGAGGTTCGGATCGCTAAACAAAAGCTCTATCCACTAAGCCATCGCGGCATGTCTCGCGAATCGTAAAACTCGATGATACGTCTAGTCAGAAGCGAGCGCCCAGATATACCATAATCAACTTTCGCGCTCATTGAGCCGCCGTGAAACTATGCGTTATCTGCATAGAATATACACGGGCGACGACATGCCCTTGCATAGGTCGAAAAGTACGTTACAAAGTACCAAGCCTGACCGCATTTTGAGCCTAAATTTCCCAAAAAATCGAAAAACCTGACCGCATTTTGAGCCTAAATTTTCCAAAAATCGAAAAACCTGACCGCATTTGAGCCAAAATTTCCCAAAAATCAAAAAAACCTGACCGCATTTTAAAATTCGATAACCTAGCTATTCGACCTATGTGCTCTTGTAAAATTAGATTTTTTGGTAAATTGTGTGGAATGCTCCCTGTTACAAATCATTATATGTATGTAACTAGCCGCGCCTCGCAAGCTCGGCGCGACTATCGGGGGGAAACCCCCCGAACCCCCCTTATAATTTTTTGCTAATGGTAATTGTTTAGCGCTGAGGAAGATTTTAAGTAGATAAGTATGGTATCACGGGAACTAACGCTAAGACTACCATAACTAAAGAAACTTTGCTAAGTGTAAACGGTAACTGAACCGTTAGGATCTTTAAGTAGATCAATATATATCTAACTATTG
The DNA here is from genome assembly GCA_943737045.1 of Parapristionchus giblindavisi. Lineage (NCBI taxonomy): Eukaryota > Metazoa > Nematoda > Chromadorea > Rhabditida > Diplogasteridae > Parapristionchus > Parapristionchus giblindavisi. The sequence goes on along the minus strand of CALSFV010000301.1, from coordinate 257,972 downwards.
CAACATCGACCTCTCTTTATGTATTTAGTGGTTCTGTAAAAGTTGCAATCCAGTAATTGCAATTATATCGTCGCAACTTCTTGTCTTAATATGTATTTTTATTGTTCTCTTTTCTCTCTTCTCCAAGATGCGATAAATATATTATTATTATAAACTACAATATAGTGTCACAGGAACTAACGCTAAGACTACCTTAACTAAAGAAACGTCGATAAGTGTGAATGGTGACTCAATCGATAGAATAAGTAGATCAATATTGTATCACAGGAACTAACGCTAAGACTACTTTAAATCTTTAGATAGATCAATATAGTGTCACAGGAACTAACGCTAAGACTACCTTAACTAAAGAAACGTCGATAAGTGTGAATGGTAAATCAATCGATAGAATGAATAAGTAGATCAATATTGTATCACGGGAACTAACGCTAAGACTACTTCAAATCTTTAGGTAGATCTATATTGTATCACAGGAACTAACGCTAAGACTACTTTAAATCTTTAGGTAGATCAATATTGTATCACAGGAACTAACGCTAAGACTACTTTAAATCTTTAGGTAGATCAATATTGTATCACAGGAACTAACGTTAAGACTACTTTAAATCTTTAGGTAGATCAATATTGTATCACAGGAACTAACGCTAAGACTACTTTAAATCTTTAGGTAGATCAATATAGTGTCACAGGAACTAACGCTAAGACTACCTTAACTAAAGAAACGTCGATAAGTGTGAATGGTAAATCAATCGATAGAATGAATAAGTAGATCAATATTGTATCACGGGAACTAACGCTAAGACTACTTTAAATCTTTAGATAGATCAATATAGTGTCACAGGAACTAACGCTAAGACTACCTTAACTAAAGAAACGTCGATAAGTGTGTATGGTTACTCAATCGATAGAATGAATAAGTAGATCAATATTGTATCACGGGAACTAACGCTAAGACTACTTTAAATCTTTAGGTAGATCAATATAGTGTCACAGGAACTAACGCTAAGACTACCTTAACTAAAGAAACGTCGATAAGTGTGAATGGTGACTCAATCGATAGAATAAGTAGATCAATATTGTATCACAGGAACTAACGCTAAGACTACTTTAAATCTTTAGATAGATCAATATAGTGTCACAGGAACTAACGCTAAGACTACCTTAACTAAAGAAACGTCGATAAGTGTGAATGGTAAATCAATCGATAGAATGAATAAGTAGATCAATATTGTATCACGGGAACTAACGCTAAGACTACTTCAAATCTTTAGGTAGATCTATATTGTATCACAGGAACTAACGCTAAGACTACTTTAAATCTTTAGGTAGATCAATATTGTATCACAGGAACTAACGCTAAGACTACTTTAAATCTTTAGGTAGATCAATATTGTATCACAGGAACTAACGTTAAGACTACTTTAAATCTTTAGGTAGATCAATATTGTATCACAGGAACTAACGCTAAGACTACTTTAAATCTTTAGGTAGATCAATATAGTGTCACAGGAACTAACGCTAAGACTACCTTAACTAAAGAAACGTCGATAAGTGTGAATGGTAAATCAATCGATAGAATGAATAAGTAGATCAATATTGTATCACGGGAACTAACGCTAAGACTACTTCAAATCTTTAGGTAGATCTATATTGCATCACAGGAACTAACGCTAAGACTACTTTGAATCTTTAGGTAGATCAATATTGTATCACAGGAACTAACGCTAAGACTACTTTAAATCTTTAGGTAGATCAATATTGTATCACAGGAACTAACGCTAAAACTACTTTAAATCTTTAGGCAGATCAATATTGTATCACAGGAACTAACGCTAAGACTACTTTAAATCTTTAGGTAGATCAATATAGTGTCACAGGAACTAACGCTAAGACTACCTTAACTAAAGAAACTTTGCTAAGTATGAATGGTAACTGAATCGATAGAATGAATAAGTAGATCAATATAGTATCACGGGAACTAACGCTGAGACAACTTAACATCTTTAAGTAGATTAATATAGTGTCACAGGAACTAACACTAAGACTACCTTAACTAAAGAAACTTCGCTAAGTGTGAACGGTGACTCAATCGATAGAATGAATAAATAGATCAATATTGTACCACGGGAACTAACGCTAAGACTACTTTAAATCTTTAGGTAGATCAATATAGTGTCACATGAACTAACGCTAAGACTTCCTTAACTAAAGAAACGGGAACTAACACTAAGACTACCTTAACTAAAGAAACTTCGCTAAGTGTGAACGGTAACTCAATCGATAATATGAATAAGTAGATCAATATAGTGTCACGGGAACAAACGCTAAGACTACCTTAACTAAAGAAACGTCGATAAGTGTGAATGGTAACTCAATCGATAGAATGAATAAGTAGATCAATATTGTATCACGGGAACTAACCCTAAGACTACCTTAACTAAAGAAACTTTGCTGAACATCGCTCTATCTTCATAGGGGGCCGCTGTGCTCTCTGTTCATTTATTTCGCCAGTTATCGCGAACTGACTCGGTTACGGTAGAGGATATGGTGGTAAGGTCACTGGCGAAAAGTAGTCAAGAAGTCTGGCTACAATCTACACAAAAGGATTGTGTATGGAGTGAGTTATTAAAATTCTACGAAAGGCTGTTGTGGAAAGTGGCAAAACGAATTTCTACATAGTAAGAGCCCTAACCAGTGATGGCCTAAAGGAATAGTGATGATATGAATACTGAACGAAACAATGAAAACGCAATTTAACAATAAACCCCACGATTGAATTGCCATTCTTTGAAATGATCGCTTCGAAGTGAGCACACGCGACGCGTACGCGACGCGTTCACTGTGTCACATTTGTTACGCCTCGATCCTTTCGGTTGCTTGTTTTTGCTTCTTGTGACTTATTTTTGTTTTGAATAATGATAATAAATTCGTAAATGTCATATGAAAGCGAAAAGAAGCAGTTATAGTCGCTTTTTATCGCAAAACGGAGGTGGTGAAATGTTCATATGCAAATTTAGGGTGTTAATCGATGAAATTGCGATCGGAGACTGTGCGCATCGTGTTCTCCGTATGCGATTTAGTAAAACTGAATAGAAAAACAAAAGAATAAATCGATAAACGCGAAGTTGAAAATGTTGCAACTTTAATCAATATTTAAATTTTTTTAAGGACGTCTTTCAAAAATCGGATTCTTCAGTTTACTGCTTTCGACTACGCTGAATCCAATGGTGAAAACCGCATAGCTCTATCTTTAACGGGGGCTGCTGTGGAGCGTGGACATTATTTTTTTCGTCGTTATCGCGAACTGACTCGGTTACGGTAGGGGTTATGGTGGTGAAAAAATAAGCGAAAATTAGTCAAGATATCTGGCTACAATCTGAAAAAAAACGCCTTGATTGGTTGCGTATGACGGAAGTTATTGATGTTCTACGAAAGGCACTTTTGGATTTTCGCAAAATCACTATATATATATTAAGGGATAGTAAGAGAGATGTGGCCCGATATCAAGATCATTTCATTTCTTGTCATTAGTGCAATTAGTGTATTTAGTGCTTTTGGTGTAAGATAAATAAATAAAATAAAGTTTAGGATGCCCAGTGATAATTTCAGCACTTACTCCATTTTAAAGTACCCAGCATGTACCGGTGCGATCTTGTTATAGGAAGAAGAAAGCAGCAAACCTTTCTTCCATCAGTCATACAGACTCGAACGAGCTTGTCCACTACATGATTTCGATAGAACGTGGGTGACTCGTCCGATTTGAGTGCCTTGATGAACAAGAAGTTCCTCTCATCGTCCGCATCCAATGGCTTACTCAACTAGAAAGATAAATTATAGCCTCAAACGATAGTAATAGTATTTTCCCGGCAGTATACTGTTCGTAGGCATCAACAATGTTCTGTTTTCCTCAATTATTCATAATGTTTCTTCTTTGTGCGTGTTCTATCCGATGGAGAAAATATAAATAAATAAATATAAATAAATGTAAATGGAATTCCAGATCAACCACGCAAAAACAGCCAAAAAGCGAGGGTTTCGTAATAGCAGAATCAATAGTAAAGCGCCATCTTGTACACCAGCAGTAAAACAAATAAGAGTTCCAGTGATGAGAAGGAACAACATAACAAGTACAAGAAAGTAACTAGCCTGTTCTCTGTCCGTGACTGGCTCACGGAAGACCTTTGCATCGTAGCGAGATGAACTCGGTGTCGATGTGCTAATCAAACGAGCGCATGGCCTCAGGATCATTACTACAACCATTTAATCACTGAATAAAACCCGACAAGGAATATTGATCGAAAATTAAATAATTAAGCAAAAGAGGGCTGAAATTTTTTGGATAGTGACGTAAAATTCTGCCATTTCAGAAACGTCGCCACGTCCACTTCACACCCTGCACCAACTGCAGTGAATAAAACTAGTCAGTCAGTTCACTGTTATTGTTATTCACGTCTTCGTTTTCTATTTTATCGACGTGCTAAGCGATAGATGATTCCAATATCAATGATATTGATCATACTCCGATATGACCGGTGCCTTGTTTACACGATTTTTTGCCTTGTTCGTCACGTGTTCTATAGTTTGGCCTCGACATGTCGCATGATCATGTACTTTAGTATAATTTACAGATGGATCAGCTCGTGAACAATCTGAAGAGCACTGCACTTAGTGTGGGAGAAATGTTCACTCCCGTGCTCAAAGAGAGCAAGTTCAGGGATACTGGCGTGCTCACTCCAGCTGGTAATATTATAAATTTAATCTATTCTTTTTTTTAATTCTAAATTCAATCTGTTCATTTTCACACAAATCACTTGAACTGTACGCTATATAGCCATGTTGTATATAAAATATAAGCACAAATATTTTAAAATTCATTTAAAAATGATTTTCTTATATTTAGAATTCGTCGCTGCTGGAGATCATCTGGTGCATCATTGTCCCACGTGGAGTTGGGCTAAGGCCGATCCTAAGGGGTAAGTGATTTTACTATTCCGCTGCTTTACGTTTCCTAATGTTACTCATAATAAATTATTGTTGCAATAACTGGAATCATTTCGAAACTATCGAAAATCATGCTATTGATTGATTTTCAGTGTCCGCTCCTACCTTCCCGAGAATAAGCAGTTTCTGATCACACGCAACGTGCCCTGTCACAAACGATGCTCCCAGATGGAATACGATCCTACCCAGGTACGATAGACAGTACGGTACAGTACAGTTTTATCAAGATTAAGTAATTGTAAGCAGTGTTTCCACTTAATCTGAAGTGTCAATCTTCTTTCTTTAATTATTCTTCTTTCATCTTATTCAGTATTGTAGCAGCTACACTTTGATCTTTTTGAATAGTGAGTACTGAGAGAATCCAGAAATATAATATAATAGAAATGAAGAAAACCCACGAAGATCTCGTTCAAACTTCGTCCTTATGGCTTTTATTGAAGGAGTACCATCCCTCACTTGCCAAGGGTCTTCTAGGATTGCGCTTTAGATCTTGATTCGGTGAGAGAGGAAGAGACGAGCCGCTCACAACCGTGAAAAACGCAAAGAATTTCTGTACGGCAGACGATTATTGATAAATCGGCTCAAGTATTTAACCATCTATCAATATGCATTTCATCATTATTTTATATTTATTTACGCTTTGAAAATCGATATTTGCAGGAGAAAGTACTCTCCGGCAACGAAATCGGCGCTGAGGAGGGATTTGGAGGAGACGAAGACAGTGGATGGGTACGGTAGCTATTATTTATTATTGATTTTAGTTCTTGAATACTGAGCTGCTTATCGGTTACCATATATGAGAAACAAATGAATAACATCGATCCTTATTATTTATTAATTGATTTATGTCTTGTAAAGTCTAAATGTTCCCTCATATCTATTCAATTTCTATCTAGCACAAATTGTTGTTTTTTCTTCTATCTGACATAAATCCTTCGAACGAAATACTTGATAACGGGTGATGCTCTCCATTTGCGTGTACGTTCTTGAGGCGATATTTTTTCTTGTAAGATATTTTCCGGTTAGAGCGACAAAATCATTGATAAAAAACCATTCCCCCCATTCTTCTATTATATTTAGTTCAACTTGGTTGGCGAGTGATATCTGCCATAAAAAGTGACTGTGGAATTCGTAAATGTGTTCTGTGCAATATTTCACTCTCATTTTTCTTGTCCCGCTGATACTGTAGTTATTGGGAAACGGTAGTACGCTAGTATACTGTTTTTTTGCGAACAATACTACGATAGTGCATGGTATTTTGGGAATAACATTTGTGCATGGTATACTGAAGAAATTTTTTTAAAATTAATAAAAATGATCTTTGATCTCTGTAGGTGGACACCCATCACTTTGCGAGTGCAGCGCCAGTGAAGAGTCTAGGAGAGACGAAGGATCTGGAGAAGGCGCAAGCTGATGATGGAGATGATGAGGTAATGACAAGCTATGTTCAAAACTTACGAAAATGAGAGAATGCTCAACTCGTTTTACACAGTGTATTGCTTATTTTCTTTCTTTCTTACAATTAGCACTCCATTAGAGTTTATCGATTTTACTACTTGTTATGTTTCATGTATGGATGAACGTCGACAAACGATTTGCTCAAAATGTGAACAGGCCTCGCAGTTTGTAATGCACTTTTCGATCCATGTGCATGCAACCTCAGAGCGAAGTTCTTCAAAATTTCAATTTGGTGAAATCATAAAATCGTCGATTACGATTTACGATTTGCTCGGAATCTTGATGATTACTTGTTTCGCAAATTCCTTTTAACCTGGGGAATTATTGTGAATTATGAATCATAATAAATAATTTATGATTCCTTTGATGAAGAGCTTCAAGCACGATCTACATATGATCTACAACACAGTTAAATTGTTGTAGTTAAATTTATTTAATTAATTAATTGTTGAGGAGGAGGAGGCAATTGACCTCGACGACCTCGTCGATTCGGGCGCCCTCGAAGATGACGATCCCGGACGATTCGTCGTCGAGGCAGATAAGGCCATGGAGAGCGAGGTACGGTAGATTACGTTGCAGAAGTTGGTATACTGTAGTGTACGATAGATTACGCTATTACAGCTGGGATACTGTAGTTTTCGGTACTCCAGTTGAGATACTGTAGATTACTGTACTTCAGTTGGGGTGTTGTAGTGTACGGTAGGCTTTGATTATCTCCCTCGCAACGTTATCGTTCAAGTTTCTCGAATTCGTACCTGAACCCTTCATATTGAAAACTGTCGCTGTGCCACAACCGAAATTATCTTATTCGACGGAAATAAATCTAGCCTTTACTGCCCATATACTTCTATATCACTCCTCACTATATTTGATGGAATACATAAATATATAATGGATTAATTACAGGTGGAGAAGCCGCGCACGTACGATCTGCACATTACGTACGACAAGTACTACCAGGTCATTGCATGTTTCATGCTCTTGATTATTTTGATAAACTAATCATTTGTCGATAAGAACTCCTTGATATTATTGGTCGAAATAGGTTATGGTTTAAAAAAAATTTTTTTTCAGTTTTTTTTTCAATTTTTGGCAAATTTGGCTCAAAAAACTGTCAGGTTTTCGATTTCTACGAAATTTTGGCTCAAAGTGCGGTCAGGCTCTTGATTATTTTGATAAACTAATCATTTGACGATAAGAACTCCTTGATATTATTGGTCGAAATAGGTTATGGTTTAAAAAAAAAATTTTTTTCAGTTTTTTTTCAATTTTTGGCAAATTTGGCTCAAAAAACTGTCAGGTTTTCGATTTCTACGAAATTTTGGCTCAAAGTGCGGTCAGGCTTGATACTTTGTAACATACTTTAAGAGCTACGCACAAACCAAATACGCAAAATCATACATTGAAGTGACGCCGATAGGAGTTGAATGCCCCCCATACATTGCCATACCCTCGCAGTGCGAGGATTGACCCACTATATAATGCCCATTTCTGGCCACTTGATAAAAAAAGGAAGATAAAAATGACGATTTTTAAGCGAAAATAGCGAATTTTGTGAATCAACCCACCATATTTCGAGAATTGACCCACTATATAAAAGTAAACGGCGAGGGTGCCGAAAATGTATGATGCCCCCCTTGTAAAAATGACGTTTAGGTGAACAATTCCCGAAATCAGTGCACCGCTTTTTTGCACTTCGGATGATCCTGTAGAATCGAGCTCTTTTTTTTGTGTATTCTGTATTCCCGCCCATCGTCCATGTGTGCATAAAATATAAATGGCATAAAGTGATAGAGAAAATCGTTCAATAATCAGTAGCATACTGTAGGTTCCACGTCTGTGGCTGACTGGATACAACGAGCGACGTGCCCCTCTGTCGGTGGAGCAGATGAATGAGGACTTCTCCGCTGATCATGCTAATAAGGTGGACAATATTGATTGATTTATTGATCTATGAAGACGATAATGTCTCTTATGGAGAACTATAGAGACAGTATTGATATGGAGATTACTTGTATCTCGCCTCTTACATGGAGAAGTAGAAGTGAACTCATATGCATTATAAGAAACTGAGTAGGAGAAATTAAAAGACAGATGATTGAGAGAGAGAAGGAATTGAAGAGGGCGGAGGAGAGAGAGGGAGATTGAGAGGGATAGAGAGAGAAAGAGATAGGGAGATAGGGAGAGGAAAGGAGGAGGGATTGAAGTGGGAGGAGGAGAGAAAGATGGACAAGCAAAGGAAGACGGGGAATGAGAGGTAAGTAAGTAAATGTAGAAAGTGATAGTGCCTGTGAGATAGTGGTTTCACACATTGTGTAAATGACTGATTGGCATTCATTGTCGATCTTCCGTTGATACGGTACATATATGCAATGTAATTTGATATTTCTAATGACAATATATTATTATTATTATTATTATTATTATTATTATTATTATTATTATTATTAATTCAGACAATCACAATGGAGACACATCCTCATCTGGACGTGCCTCCCATGGCCTCGGTGCATCCCTGTAGACACGCTGAGGTTGGCTCGCTTCCTTGTATTTATGTGCTTAAATACTTTAATATGATAATAATATTAATTACAAAATAGCCGTAGGGAGCATTGTGATAAAGCTGTAGTAGACATGCAGAACTAGAGTCAGATTTTTTGTAGTTTCTTTATTTAATATTGGTACTGGTTCTGCAATAGCAGTGTGATGATAATTATTTGCATTGATTCAACTGTAGCAATTATTTGTTATATTTGTTTGCGTCAATGAATCATTAATTGGAATAATCAATAAAGAATCAATGATGATGCATAAATGTACATTAAAGACAATGAAGCGTCTGATGGAGCAGTTGAGCGAGAATGGAAAGGAGCTCACCGTCGAGCAGTACCTACTCATATTCCTCAAGTTTGTCCAGGTAATCGATTATTGATTTCTCGCATGATCTATCCGATTTCCGGCCCCTCAGCACGCCCAGACTATTTAGTTCAGTTTAGTGGCAACCATTTCCTGAACAATGGCTCTGTGTTTGATTACTAGGGGAATAATCTCAGCTCAAATATCCCGATCTCCACAAAAAATTGAAGGTATATGAAGTCGAACAAAAACGGATTTGAAAGCAGCACGTTTAACTTATTATACCCTCTACTTTTCGCTAAGATCATGAGTTGATAATGAGATCATTCCCTTGTAAGATTATTGTGATTTCATATTATATGTACAAATTCGTGTGTGCTCTTGGATTAACTTTATACGAGGGATCCGGTGAGACCTCGAATAAAGTGAAAGGAAACGAAACTCTAACGAAAGATCCGGTGAGCTTTCGTCCAAAGTGTGAATGAAAAGAACGACACGAACTGTAGTAACAACGATAAAGAAGAATAGATACTAAATATTTATTCTGGGAAGGGAGTGATACCCTTGGCAAAAGAAACACAAGTGAAGAAATGAGAGGGATTCTCCTCTCTACTATCTTAGCCGGAGTATGAAATAGAATGAATGCCAACAGGCAGCGTACAAAAAGGGGCGGAGTCTTGTGGATGAGTGTAAAGCATAGGGAGAGGGGGCAAAGGATAGAACAGTGTCCTGGACATCTTAGAGAGCTGTCCAAGATAAAGATACAAAAATCAATGTCTTACAATAACGAAATTGTACATTATATTGCATTTTATCTTCAAGACAAATAAAATGTTCGTGTCGCGATTCCTCTCTTTGTGCTCATCGCGACACTAGAATGTGACTCGTTTGATGCAACCCTCCCCCCTCCTACTTCCTATGATTCCATTATTTGAGACCCAAGTGGAAAACCTTGATTGATGATTACGGTAACTACAGTACCCCTATTGACAATTAAAGATGGTATACTGTGTTATCTTCATATTTTCGATAGTATGTTAGTGTTGTTTCTTGGTTATGCCGTAGTCTATGAAGAGTTGGGTCATATAGCTTTATCGGTCAGACGCGTTTCGGGTGTTCAACCCATCACATTGCCTACATATTGACAATCAAGGTTTTCCACTTAGTACCCTATATACTGCAAATTTTCGTCGACGTGTGCGAAAGGCTACTTCACGCAATACAATAATGTGACTGTTATCATGGCTATTTTGTAAGATGATAGACGAAAGCATGAATGAATGTGTTGGAACTGTAAACTGGTGATATTAATTTATTAATTTGATCTCACTTTCAGGCCATCATCCCGACCATCGAGTACGACTACACGCGTAGCATTCAATTGTGATCTACCTCCCAGCCAATCGATAATTTACCTCTGATACCGTACTCGCCACAACTCAACGACCACACATACCGTATACCGCTTCGTTCACTTTATTGCACTAACTCTCTCGTCTCCCATTGTCTCTTCTTCTCTATTGCATCCTCATCTTCTTATGTTAGGTTCTATGTCATGTCTTCATTTCTTGTCACTTTATTGATTTATTGATTCATACTCGCATCTTTCAATATTTGTATCGATTTGTATGTACAGTTTTGTAAACAGTATACATTTGCTAATTCCATCCATCTCTCTCGAAATTGCTAGTTTTGTACATGTCTTGCTTGACATTGTGTTTTTGTGGATAAATTTTTGTATTTTCTAAAAGTTGTTTTTTTCGCATTAAAGAGAAGTCTTGTTTGGAAATATAAATATGTTAATCATGGTGAATTGATCCTCAAGTGTAGAAGATCCGATCTACAAGTGCAAATCTCTTCTTTTAATCTTTTAGTCTTTCCTTCTTTCAAATGCGTGCCCCAAGGTAATTCTGGTCTCCGCGTTGATTACTCACTCGTAGACAATGAAAACCAGTGTTGCAAGAGCCGAGAGTTTTAAATTAGCTTGGAATGTCACTTATGGCGCACTAAAAAAAGTGGAAAACAGAAAATGGCGACTTTCCAGGGTCTAAAAAAGCACCTGGAAACTCGAAAATTTGAATTCGCGGGCGCGAAAAAAAGGTGCGAGAATTCAAATTCTGGTTATCCAAATGCGGTTTTCTGCGGTTTAAAAAGGATGTTAACTAGGAATTCAAGTTCCTACGCTTCATAAAGGTCGAAAAATGAAATTTCGGCTTTATATATGTTTTATAACCGCAGAAAATCGCAGTTAGAAAGTCAGAATTTGAATTCCCGCGCCTTATTCGCGCCGCGAATTCAAATTTCGAGTTTCCATTTTCGGTTTTCCAGTGTACTTTTTTAGACCCCGGAACGTCGCCATTTTCCGTTTTCCACTAATTTTTAGTGCGCCATTAATTGTAAGAGATGCATATACTATTCTCGCCTGATATGAAGAAACAGTTTCGAAGAAACCACTGCTATCGGCAATTCTGAAGGCGTGGTCTGAACTTTGGACAACTGTTCTCGATATCTAGAACGGTCATGGTGGTACGTAGAAATAGCAGAATGAACTAACGCTACGAACAAGCGAGAGAAACCGTTATATTTACATACCGTATTTTACCGTATTTTGGCGAATTTTTAAAATGTTGTTGGAGAAAAGAAACGCATTGTTCTACGATCTTTTGACTACAACTATCACCTAAATTTTCTCCAATCTTCAGCGCACCGTCATTTAACAGATCAAGTTTGCGGTAAAGGCTTTGGGAGAGTATAGACAGGGAAAGATACCGTAACATGTGATATTATAAAAAGTGTTCAAACGGAGCGAAACAATGATGTTTGAGGTTAGTTGAAAGGGTGCGCGACTGGGAAGAGGGCGGTGATATATGGAGGAGGAGGAATTGTATGGACAGAACGAGAGGACGAACGTTAGAGAGTGAAAACTACGGAGAGAGTGAAAGTAAGGAAGAAAAAAAGAGAAAGAAAAAATAAATAAAGAAAACGATAGAAAGAGAAACCGTTGGAGAGATTTAGAGATTGAAGAGATGCAGGGAAGGCTAGAGCGAGAGTGAGAGAATTAGAGAGATATGACATTACAAAGAACGAGATAGATAGGCAGAGAGACCAGTATCCTCGAAACAACCAGCCTTACGGTTGATCTCTTATATGCACTTTCCATTCACTCTTATCCGTAGTCACTGATTATCCTCCACACTCGTATCAATTGCCCATTTTATGGTAGATCCATGGAGAAAGCAGTGCCGAAAGAGATTCCGATAACGAGGGTGAGTGAGTTCACCGGTAATGTTGTTACCCCTCCGAGTTTATTCTTCGGTAACCCAGTGTTAATCATATATTCTCTCATAGATAACGAAAGTGCACGCTTAAAGCAATGAATTTCGCATTAGCTTCTTTAAAGGCACATGTGCTAATTTGAAACTTTCCTCTCTAGCCAACTTTCTCGCAGACAAGGAAAGTGAGATAGTGTTGCCAGAGCGGAAAAAATCAAATTTGCCCGGGAGTTTGTCTAAAGGTTGTTCTTTGTCATAACAATATTCGTTCATTATACTATGACTTATAATTCATGCGCACTATTTGTGTTTATTCGTTTCGAAACATCCATCATGTCGCAGAAAAAGAGAAAATGAGAGGTTGATTCGCGAAAAGGAAAGAGAAGCAGACAAAACTTTCCTCGTTTTACACACTCTTGCGGCAAGCCTCTTTCTGCCTCTTTCTTTTCTTTTGGCTTTCTTTTGAATAGCATGTTACATAAGCAATTAATTTTAATATCAGGTTTCCATTTTTTTCGTTTTTTTTTTCAAATTGAATAATGAATTCCAGATTATCATCCTCATCGCGGCAATTCTCACAGCATCCGCACTTCTGACATGGCAACTAACATTCTACATCCGAAACGAGTCCGAAAGTTATGCCTACTCACGCTTGTGTACGTTATTTTTTAATAACTTTTACTTTTTTTCCTTTTTTACGTTTTCATTTTCTGTTTGTCCCACTACATCAATCTTTTTTTTTAAATCCAGAAAACATGATACCACCGTGATAAAACCGTAATCACCTTGTACTACGGAAATACATCAATCCCTTTTTCCCTTATACATACCACCCCTTCTCATTATATTTTATGGAATAAATAAATAAATAAACGTGACTGGAGCTTTTTTGGTTAACTTGGTTAACACATTATTCACTTTTCTTTATTGTTCTTTAACTTTAGAATTTTTGCTTCATTCTCACTTGTAGAAACTTTCCATCCTTATTGATTTTATGGAGAACAGAAAATAAAATTCACTATTGCGCTTTTTTTATTTTCTTATTTATTTATTATTATTTATTTATTTGTCTATTTTTATTTAATTCATTACAGACAGACAGTCTGAAATCACGTGTAAATGGCCCAAATTCTCTCCTTTCGATCGATCGCTAATGAAGAAAAGTTCTTATGTGCGGTGGGTCGTACGTCAAATTTTTTAATTCAATTTATTTATCCTGTCTAACTTATGTCAGATGATATTTTATCTAAATAACGATACAGTTTTGAAAAAAAAAACATCAAAGTTAGTTAAAAGTTACAAGTTATCTGAAAAATTCAGAGAGAGAAGTTACAGGAATATTTAAAGTCAAGGACATTTTCATTTTGGTTTTCCCCAAACAAATGTTTATTCCATGAGGCAAAATAATAGCTATTTTTTTTGAAATTTAATATGCATTCAAAAATGAAATGGTAAATCTATAAATGTTTCTAACTTAATGTTTTTTTTCAAGTTTTAAGAAATTTTCGAACGGAAACATTCAGATACATCGAGTGTCCGATCGTTCAGCCGTCCTTCGCTTCTCTTGATTCAAATGGTTATCTGACCGTTGTCGCTCCATTATCATCGACCAAAGACTATTCCACAGTACGGTAAGTGTACCTTTTACCTTTCACTCCAACATAAAAAACAATTAACTTTGAATTAAGGATTCCCTAGTAACGTCTCTTTAGGAATGAGCCTTTTCTAGGGAATTTCGGCTGGTTCTAAGCTTTTTTAAAAAATTTATCAGGTACTCCTGGAATAGCCCAAAACAATGTTCCATTTCAATAGGGAAGAGAATAAGTTTCCTTTGAAAATATCTATATCTTAATTCGTCACTATTTATTTATTTATTTATTTATTTATTTCTTTATTCCATCAAATATAATAATAAAAGGTGATATGTATAGGATCAGAAGAGGGATAGATGGATTTCCGTCGCATAAGGCGATTTCGGTTTTGGCTCGGTGGCAGTTTTTAAAGGATGGGGGGTTTAGTGACGAATACGAGAATCTTTAATCATGAGGTTGGAGGGGAGATTTGATAACCCTGCACGGAAGGGTTTGGGGGGAGAAAGAACTAATTGGAATTTATTCATTCATCAATCCATCCTCATTTGCGTTACGCTCATTTAATTCAATACACTGCACAGTAGTCTTGACACACTCCATTTTCCCCTTCTTGAACTACTAGAGCCTTGCCTTTAATGGATATCGAAAGGGAAACTCTGATGGAAAACATTTGTTATTGTGAAAATGATGATGTGAAAATGAAATAATAGTTGTTATGAGATATAAATGTACTGATGTACATATGAGGAACACTAAAAAAAGCCTAGCAAATGAAAAGAGAAGAAGAAAAAGTGGTCCATGAAAGGGAGGCGAAAATATATGCACGAAAAAGTACACAAACCACGGCTCAGATGCGCATCAAACCATGAAGGCTTTTAAACCCTTAAAGACACGGATACTGTAATTGGTGTCTTTGACATTTCTTTCAGTGTCAGATGCGCTAGTTTTGTCTTTTACTTTGAAAAAAGAGAGCAAATTTGGAACAATTCCCCTCCTAAGATCTAGAATAGTAACACTATGAAAACCATAGACATCGATCAATCGAACTGATTAAAAAATGTATTATAAACAAACTGAATCTATCCGAAATTTGTTTATCTTTTTCTCTATATTCCATTCGCATGATTACTTGAAACACACATTAAGATATTATTATTATTATTATTATTATTATTTTTCAGGTGTACCTATGCTGTTCTTTCGGCAGACAGTGTGAAGGGCTATCACCTTGATCAGCCTGTATCGGTCAGCTTTATCTTTTCAAAAAAATCCTTATTTTATTTAAATGTAAGAATCATGTTGGAGAAAAGCCATTCCAATTTACATTAGTCTTATTTTCATACGATTCGAAAAAAATCATTTGAAATTTTGTCAAAAATTTTGATGCTGTGGTCAAAGCGAAAATAAAAGAAAGTGAAAAAAAACTCTTCTCGTTTTACACTCTCGCTCGCCTTCTTTTTCTTTTCTCCATTACTCCCACATTTTTTGTTGTTGTTTTTTAACTCTAAAACAATACAATAAACACAAAGAAAAAATATATATTTAACACTTTTTGTACTATTTTGTTTCACAAAAAGCGTTAAATATTCACAGGTCTCGTATAAAGTGGAGTACACTTTTTTGTTCGTGTATGTGATATCATGTTGGGAGATTCACTGTTCTACTGTACAACTTAATCAGCTGGGTGTTAGGTTAGCTGGGTCGTCAATAGGCTTCTCGAAAGAGTAATAAGCTGTATGGAGGGATAGGTGAACTTTCGTCGAAAAGAAGATTTCGGGTTTAGCTCGGTGATAGTTTTAATTTTTCAGTTACGAATTCGAGAAAATTGATCGATATTTATGCGAGGAAGAGCTATGAATTATGTTTAATCATTTATTATACATTGTGACTTGGTCTTCCAAATATTATTGTAGTGTAATACCGAAAACGTTCGCTTGCTCATCAAAGAAAATATTACTCATTCTATTTTCCGAAATTCTTCCTCGTTGATATCTTTACCAAGGTCTAGACAACTTTAAGGAGTCTTTAAAGAAGGAATTAAATGATCGCAAGAAGTGTGTTCATACAAGAGAGGGAAAGAAAAGATCAGTAGCAACGATTCTATCCTTTTGATCAAACTTTTAGCGCAATCTTTCTTCTTTTAAAATCGAACTATGCAAAAACCCGTCTTAGAGCTCTCAGTGGAGAGTCGTCCCCCAGGGTAGGACGTGATCGTTAGAGAATATATCCTAGGAGAGATCAATATTTTGCTAGAGGGATCGTTGCAATTATCTCATCTCAATTTATCTCGACAGAAAAAAATACTGTGATGATGGTCTTCAGAAAAAAGTTAAGGATGACGATAGTCTACTGTTTTCCAAAAAGTTCTGTTACGCGGAGAACACCATTTATCTTTCTCAAAATCCATCATAGCCAATTCAAACGGGAAACAGTTTTTATCACTTTTATCACCTCACAATTGGGAACATAACTATGACTTGATTACGCCACCATTGTGAGCGATGATGCCCGAAATCGGTTGCTGTTATCCTATATCTATTCCAATGCCTTCTCGGTCTTCAACAGCCAGAACACGAGGATCATCGCCTGTCCTTGCAAGCATGATGTCAAAATATGAACAACCTCTTGCATCGCCTACTACAATTCACAATCAGTAACGGTTTGCACTGGAGTGTGTTCGTCCTGCTAGGCTCTTACTCCTATTATTCTTATTCTTTATATTCCATCTATTATACGTAGTATTAAAGAGAATGACATAAAGGGGTGTCCGTCGCTAATGCATCGTTACATTACGTAACAACGGAGACGCGGCGGAGGAGGTTACGGCGTAGGCACGTAAGGCAAATGTAACGATGCATAAGGTAGCGATATCTTTTAGGGTTTTGGGTACAGTGGCAGTCCCAATCTTCTTATGTTCGTGAATTATGGGGATCCAGTCCAACCAGCCAGGAAGCCAGGACGATTCCCGATATGGCCCGAAAAGGTCCAGTTCACTATTTGAGAAGGATACCTGCTGTGCCTGACACAAGCAGACCTTGGAAAAAGCATGGAGGAAGATCGATTTCCCCTTCCTGCGGGCTGCCATCTACTGTTTTGGACACCCTTCGCATTTAAAGACGGAAATTGAGAGAAAGAAGAAACTTGAGAGAATATAACAACTCGTTTAGCCCATAGAAAGGATGCACAATATAGATCAGCCTTGATGATTCTGTTCTTTTGAGCTTTTGATCAACCATAACGTATGGTTTTTATTCTTCCCCCAATGCTAAAAAAATCAACGCAAAAACATGTCTCATTCGTCTCAGTGAGGAGCTGTCCCATAGAACGAACAATTGATCAATTAAGCAAGGGTATGCAGGGTAGATCAATGAGATCAAATACAGCTGCCGTATGCATGAACAACGGAAAACCGTTTTTCGGGAAATGTGACGTCATTAGATATGTACCATAGAAAAAATTCGCCGAAAGGGGAATCCGAAGTAGAGACCTTATCTTTTACCAAACACAAAACAGTAAAATGGCGTCTGTTGACAGACTCTCATTCCATCTGTGAAAAGTTGTCATCAAATTACCATTGTCATGATTACAGATCCAAATGAACACTCGTCTTCTCATTCGAGATGAGCAATTCGTTGTTCGTTGTTCGTATCCCAACGGAGATCTCATCTACGAAGAAGCCTTTCTCAATATCAAGGCACGATTTGATGATGTTCGTGGTTATGTTAATATGACCCTTTAAAGGACATATTTAAAGTAACACTCCAAGCTCATTTGAAACTCTCCGTAATGGCCACACTCTCTCGCTTTCTTTGACTTCGCTTTCTTTGCCTACGAGAAAGTATTACCATTGCGGAGAGTAAAATTACATACTTTCATTGTCACCTCAAAAATCAAAATGTTGACTTCGTCTCTATTTTAGGGTGGCCAAACATCAGAGGACATCGTCAATGAGCGTTTCAAACCATCCGATGACGTAAGCATTTATTTATTTATACAAACCAATCAATCAATAACGACACATTACCGTAGCCTATCCTGATATTCAGGCAAATCCCTCC
The DNA here is from genome assembly GCA_943737045.1 of Parapristionchus giblindavisi. Classification (NCBI taxonomy): domain Eukaryota; kingdom Metazoa; phylum Nematoda; class Chromadorea; order Rhabditida; family Diplogasteridae; genus Parapristionchus; species Parapristionchus giblindavisi. The sequence goes on along the minus strand of CALSFV010000301.1, from coordinate 239,735 downwards.
TTATCCCTGGTCATTCTTGACAATATCTCTCGTGGTCATTTCGCCCGTAGTCTCCCGAAGACTCTGCATCTCATGGGCGAACAGGACTTCTTCATGCCCAATCGATACTCACAGGTATACTTTACTTTTGTGATTATAAATCGATATATTGAATATTCTCATTAACATAAAAGGTTTTTGCTTTTGTTCCTCCAATCTCTCTGGATTAAACGAGTTTTTATATGTGCACTCTTGCGATCTTCAAAACGAAACATTGCTACGTTGGATGATTGTAGATGAAATATTTTAAAAATTCATGTATGCACATGTTGGTTTTTACTTGATTATTACAGTTCTACAATTCGCCCGAGCTCAACTTGAATATGCTTCTGAACGGAAAGGACGGCGTGAGCCTCGCTAGCATCATGTCGAGTCAGTATTGTACTTTCGTTTATTTATTATTTATTTTATTTCCAAACATAGTGATCAGGAGTGAGAGGTATAAGAGCAACAAAAAGGGATGGATGAATTTCCGTCGCATAATGCGATTACGGTAGTGTCATGGTGGCAATTTATAATTTGATATATAATAGTGATAAATGAGATGCTTTCGACATAGACTTCGAAATACAGCTTTAATGGCACACACCAATCTAATCTGAAATTCTCCGCTCTGGCTATTCTCTCTCGCTTCACTTGTTTTCAGGGAAAGTGTGACCAGAACGAAAGATTCAAAATTAGCAACTCCAAAGAGATGTGCAGATACCGCTACGAAAGTATCAGAAAACAAAACTTATTGCTGACATGCTAGTATAACCCATTGAAAAAAATCCTATCTGCGCATATGTTTCACAGACACTATAGAAAACTATAAAAATGAAGAAGAGCAATGAAGTTGTCGGAACTCTGAAATTTTTAATAATATTAATAATAAATGTACCTCACCTCGGAGGGTATTTTACGATTCATTTTTTTTTGAAAAATGTGATATAGCCATAAGGCTACGATTACTTGATCGTAGCATACAATACAACCATTAAAGGGAGAGAAACCTTTGTCAAATATCGTAACCTAATCACCAGCCAGAAATCTTTTCGAGAATTTATGGTGCGAATTATTAAATTTTCAAAGCTTTTACTATATTTCATCGTTTTCCAAATGTTTGTTTACGTAGGGTTTTTCAAAAAAATATAAGAAATAAATAAAAATTGGCTGAGAAAAATAGCTTTGTAAAAACGTGGAAAAAAATCAGTCCATGATAAATGTCGTGGGTGGGTACTTCTGTAAGAAAAAAAAGTCATCTAAAATATGGCTCTGGCTTTAAATATTTTCTATCAAAGTTTTTCCGTGCGGGAGTTAGATGATTCAACCCGTTTCACTGACGGAGGTTACTCTCTCTTTAAAGGGAGAGTGACTTCTCTCCACGGTCTCTTCATTGCGTACACTATGTCTATGTTCTCTAACAACGAGAGAGCTTAGAACGTTGAAGAGACCGTTGTCAAAGGCCCTTTAACCTAACCACATACTCCGCTCTTTTGAAATTCTGCTCTGGCTGTACTCTCTCGCTTCATTTGTTTACGAGAGAGTGCGACCAGAGCGGAAAGTTTCAAAATAAACTCGGGGTGTATCTTTAAGGAAATGAGCAGAAATCGTACGAGAGAATAAGACAACACAACTTTTAGCAGACATGCTAATATAATGAGATTCGTTGATAAAAACCGGTCATTCACATATGTTTCACTGACAGCTTAGAAACCTATCCAAAGAAAGAAGAACAATGAAATTACCGCAGATACTTAAATGAAACTAATTTAAATCGAGAGTACTGTGTAATCTTCATTATATATGATGGTAGATAGTATTGATTGCTATATGAGACCAGTTAGGCAATGAAGAATGATTGAAATATTTATTTGTCGCAGACGAAACTAATATATATAAACTCAGAGCGTGGATGCATGGTCTTCTCCAACCTCGAGCCCTCCTCATCCCCGGATGGAATGTCGTTCTATATGAACTCGTCTCACGCAGACTTCTCCACTACACCCATGCACAGCTACAATATGATCAGACAACAGAATGAGAATTGCCTCTCGAATGGAAAGGTTAACAATAATAATTTAATAGTAATAATAAAAGTAATGGTAATATGGATACTATTAATATTACTACTGGTAATTATAATATTATTAAAATTTATTACGCGTGTGTAATGAACAATTAAAAAGTTTTTTTAAGTTTTCTTGTTGACCAATTTTACGAATTTCCGAACATAGTATTTTAATTGGTTATCTTGATATCACTGGCTGTTACGATTATTTTTTTAAGAATCGGCAAAATATTCGTATGTAACGGGGATAAATTGTGCGCGACAATGCGAGCCGCTGCACCCCGCCGCGGGATGTATGTAAAAAATTCTACCGGGTTGTACAGTATTTTTATGAGCGTATCTCATCGATATCATGGATTTCAGTCTAAAGTTTCGTCCATTCTCTCTCCTCTGATTGACTTCTCCTCTTCGTTTACGTCTACCTGTCACTACTCTCTCACACATATGCGAACGCCGACCAATCATTCCCATTTGGGATCCATCGATCAAGAGTTGAGGTTTGTAGATTACTATTCCTGTTAATATATATTTGATATTAGGCCCCAAATTCCATTGCTCAAAATATTTTTCCACAAAAAGCTTTTCGATTTTGCGATTTATTATAGCATTGTAGCATTGTATAGCATTTTCGGGTAATTTCTTCGTGGACATTATATAGTACTGCAATCATGTGTTACAGAATCTACTGCTCCTTTGGTGTAGTGTTTAAAAAATTATCAATGATTTTTAGTGTTGACGCAAGTACGTTTTTTCGTTCTCAGCAACAGCAAATATGATTTCTCACTTCTACATTCGTTTATTTATTGTTTATTGTTTATCACACGTTTTCCTGTTTTATGGTGAATAAATTATTTTTATTATTATCATCATTATTATTATAACAATAATTTCAGTAACACGATCTCCCGATTCATCACTTCCCGTGCATCTGAACGAACAATTCTATTCATTCTATCGCCCAATGGGTTCACCGACGATGGTCTAGTGGGCACCGTCGAGGGGAAAAGTCCACTAATGGCTGCGTGGTTCCCTCCGGCATTCAGGTAGTATGATATTCAAAAGTTACCAAAAGAAGAGGGAGGTGAGCGAATGTGTGAGACGAGGAGAGCTTTCTCGGATACCTTTTCCTGAAAATGTTAACATGGTCTGAGTTACTTATTTTGCAATTATATTTTATATTTGTCACATTCTCACGCATGAACGAGACAGTTGAAATAAGAGAAGAAATAATAAATATCATAATCAGAACTTTCAACACAAATGATACCGATTTAACAATAAGAGTAGGGAAAGAAATTATTATTAACATGATACAAAATATAATTTTTATCTAAAAAGATTATTACTTCAGGAAGGTTCGCAACGATCACTACTCGACGTTCGCATGGAACATGGACAAGTGAGTAATACTTTTGTGAGCTCTGAAGGAGCTCTAATGTGGTGTTACATTTTCAAAACGTGCGCACGGCGTGCATTTTTCTATGTGGTGTTACATTTTGAAACGTGCGCACGCCGTGCGCACGTTTTGAAAATGTAACACCACATAAAGGAGCTCCAAATAGTGCTCATCGGGGACTTGCACTAACTGTGTCAGAGGGCTCATTGTCAGGCATCGTCGAACAAGGAGCTCCAATCAATTTTTTCAATGAATTACATGTACTAAATGTGTAGAGCAATAATAGTATTACTATTTTGAGATTATTCACAACTCGTGATGTTCATGAGACTTTCCGAGAGGTGGCCGAGGCCAGTTTTAATGAGACTATAACAATAATCGATACTGATATGGAACAGAGCGAGGTGAGGAATATTTTTATTTTTTAAATTTTTTTTCATTTTCTCTCATACCTTTTCTGCTCCCTTACATAATTTTTTTTATGATGTGGGACAGGTTTCGAAATATGCTGGATCGATCGTTATTTTTTCTACCATACTCTATTTTTTAACCATTCTGTCAACGGGTACACTTATGATGTTAGGTCAGCAGGGTCGCGTAACAAAGGAAGTGTTTTTAAACAGTCAAAATTCATGAGTCGATACTTCAAAATGGATAAAAATGGAATCAATAATGACTCAGGTGGCGTCTCTTCTCGGCGAACGACTACCCGAAGACCGTGGATGTGAGTTAGTGCAAGTCCCCGATGAGAACTGTCTGTGTTTGGACATGGATGAGCAGAGGAATGCTACGGCCAATGCGTACGTTACCATACTCTATTTTTTAACCATTCTGTCAACGGGTACTCTTATGATGTTAGGTCAGCAGGGTCGCGATAGGTTCTCCGAAGGTTTAACCTTACGATTGTGATAAATAAATGATAAAGAAATAAATTCTAGGATTAATTATTTTTTCATTGATTAATTTACAGCGATATGGAATTGTTCAATAGAGTGTTCGACCTCATGACATCTCGTGTCATTCAACAGCCCTGCTTCGAGGGGACGGAGATACGAGAGAGTAACCAATTTGTGGACTCGTATCAACTGTTGCACAGAGAATTCATCAATAAGGGGTCGGTAAGATTGGAGCTAAACGCAAATTCAAATCCAGATAATCAATGTTATGCTTTATATTTTCTACAATTCTTGGTTGCGATCGTTTTATTAAAAATAATCTATCGCAATCATGTATAGAACTCTTTAATCTTGATATCGTTATTTGTCTCATTTCATGCATAAGCACGTTGATAAAATATATTGAATAGTTTTTTACAGTGAGCCAATCGAATGGTTGACAATTCGATTCTACGCTAAGCTCCTCAATAGCACCCCTCGAGCGATGACGAAATATATTACGATGGAGGGAACTGTAAGTCACCTTAATTTAAAAAACACACACACACCCCAAATTTGAAACTCTACGTTCTAGCTCCACTTTCTTTATCAACGACAGCATTGCCAGAACTGAGAATACAATTAGCTTGGGGTGTGCCCGAGTTTACTGAAATCATGTTGGAATCACAATATATTTTCTTACCAGGTTCGTCACTACATCTCCTCATCTCGCCTCGAATACATCGATTGTATTCTCCTCTACGCAGCCGAATGTATTACTCTCCAATTGGAGAAAGTGTGCTCCTCGTGTTACTCTCAACCTTTCGCTCTGCTCTCATCGCCCGGACCACACAATGGATATCTCGCAGATGTTCTCAATTATGTTGTTTAAAAATGGGGGCCCGCGAATGTCTATGCAAATTAATACCCTATCGTTTGTGCAAGGGAGAAGTGATATGCGAGAAATTAGACCATCCTTTGGCGCAACGGGAAGCATAACAAGTTAGCGTAGCGTCGCGTATTAGAATCATATTTCCGAAGTTTCCAATTTTCAAAAATTTGCGTCTTTGCTTGTACAATCAAACATGATTCCTTCATGATTCTTGCGATCAATACGCTGAATTAGCATAAATTACTATATGTATGTATGGTATGCAGAAAAACTGTTGCTATCTTTCTGGCTGCCGTGTGTTCAAGAGAATATTCGCGGTACTCCTCCTTAACGTTAAAAAAAGTTTAAATGATCCCATCAGTCGTGCTAAATAGCTCCGCAATTTTAGTGGAGCCAAAAATGTGGTCGAAGTTGAGCCTAAAATTTGGCTAAAAACAAGCCCTACTTTTTAAGTTGAGCCAATAATTTGGTGGTTGGCCCTTAATTTGTTTCGAAGCGGGGCCAATAATTTGGTCGTTGTCCATAATGTTGCTCTAAAGTTGGGCCAATAATTTAGACTAAATTGCCCAACTTAAAATGGGGTTTGTCTTGTAGCCACATTTTGGGCACTCAAAAATGTTCGACCAAATTATTGGCATCACTAAAATTGCGGAGAGTGCACGCAAAGAAAAATCCCTATGTATCTATATTCTTCTCTCATGGGTATGTGTACAATTCCCTAACCACACTTTGGTAGTGAACCATTCCGTCTCGGGTTGGGAAATATTTTCTTTGAGTGGGCTGCTCTGTCTGATTTTCCCCCGCGGACCTTTATACTAACCGTGTCCGCGAGTTTGAAGGCAGAGTTCCAACTCCTCTATGCTGTCATTATTTTCCAACCATTGATTTAAATATTTAAATATTAATTCACGTGTTATTCTTCGATATTGATCTGGTCTCTCTGGCTTTTTCGATTTTGAGAATCCAAAGTTAATTTATTGCTGTATATTTTCATTGTTATGTTTAAATGGATAAAATGTTTATTCATATTACACTCGAGAATTATTACACTCACAGAAATAAACCCTAGCTCATGTACCCCTGCACAAAACGCTAAACGGTTAAGGTTTGAAACACTCGCATTTAAGGGTTCTTACGGTAGGGCTTTAAAACACTTACAAAATACAAGTGCTCCAAACCATAACCATATAGCGTTTGGTGCACAGGGGTACATGAGCTAAGGTGTTTTCTGTGAGTGTAGGATAATAATAGAACGACATGTTTAAGAAGAACGCCTTAAAGATGGAGACCCACGAGTTTTTTCGCAATAAGACTGTTCGGATAGTATGATAGAGATTCATCACACGAATCGAAAGACATATCTGACATTGATTCCCGATATGTTTAGAGCTCACTATGAGCATTGAAAGTACAACTTTCAAGGCATGTAGAGAGTACTCAACGAATTTGCATACTTTCTCTCTCATTTTCTTATTATCCCTTACGCCAATTACCATATAATATAAACAATAGCCAGCATGCTTATCGTGGCGGGAGTCAGTCATGCCAACTCATGGGTCCCCTTCTTTAACGGTTTTTCGTCTTTTGTATCCTGAGGATTTCTTTGAAGAGGATTTCTTAAACTTAGCGAGAAATTTTTGGCAGATTTCTTGTTAAACTTTCTCATGTTGTCTACTTTTCCAGATTGAACAAGCTTTATCACTATATATCATAACAAATAAAAAATCTGGGAATGCCTGGTTCTCCACACAAAGGAAAAATTACAGTACATAAAACCTGTGAAGTGTTATCGATATTTAACTTTTTGTGTTAAAAATAGCCCAAAAAGTGTAAAATGTAACATTTCACAGTTCTTCTGTGCTGTTCCATCAAGCAATTGTTGATGAAGTATTGAGAGAGGACTTCGTGGGTTGTCTCTATCTAATTTTCTGAATTCTCTTTCATGATTCACTATTCGAAAAGGATCAAGTGTAGCGGCTTTGATTCTGAAGAACTTCTTCAATAGCTGATCAGAAGAAGATGAACGAAGAATTATTTAATATAGAAGCACCCCTTGTATGGGACCTCAGCACGCCCAGACTAATCGGTCGTTTAGCGGCAACCATTCCCTCCCAATGGTTCTGTGCTTGATAAAGGTCATTAAACTGTTAAACTGTGCTGCAGAATACATATTTTCTTTGTGTGTGCCATTTTATTCGGTGAGTTTTATAGTTCTAGTGTTGAATTATAGAGTTGAACAGTCGTTTTTGTACACCAAAGATTCCTAGTTTTGTGTCAGGAAACACTCTATCGCATATAGGTTAATTTTCAAAAGCCATGTTTGATGTTTTTACATTTTATAGCGTCGTTTGATTAGGGTGTTAGGTTAGCTGGGTCGCCTTTAGGGTTATTATTGTTATGCTGCTTTCCCAACCTACGCGCACACAATAGGGTCTATTGTAATACCAAGAGGTTCCTCTTTAAAGAAAATGTTACTCGAACCATTTTTCGTTACACTTCCTCGTGTATATGTTCATGGTCAAGGTCCAGACAACTTAAAGATGTCTTTTTAAAGTATCTAAAATATCTTGAATACGGTCAAATTTCATGACTTGTAATACTAATTTATTTTTGTAGAGCTCGTCGAGAGCTTTCGATTGGTGTACATTGACTGCAAATTTGAATAAAAATGAACAGCGATGGGATAGGAATTATTTTTTTAATGAAAATAACGCTAAGTCCGGTTCCCCTCTGAGAAACGGTATTGGGTGCCGCGAATTATGACGGCTGAAGTATGTACGTACCTCAATTCGAGGATGGAGAATCAGAATCGCGAATAAAAATCGTATCCTTTGTGGAAAAATTTTGAGAAAATTAACATATTGTACTCAAAAAATCAGTTTTTCGAAGAAAACAGGTAGAAGATGGCATTTCTGCACGTATCCTTTGTTGAGTAACTTCTAGAACAGTTCATTTCGAATCGATTGGAAAAAAATTCTTGCTGTAGGTCAAAAATTTAATGAGATATGGCTGCCCGAAGTGGAAGATCAAAAAATCAATAAAAATGCAAATTTGGCGAAACCAAGTGCCTAGGCCTTCTCCTTTACGTCATTATCGTCAATCATATAAATTTCATTCAAATCGGTGAGAAAAATTTTAAAACTGTCGGTTGGCTTCTTTCATTCTTGCAGGAGATCCGTGGAGACGGAACATTCTTACAGGAGACGGAACTAAATGATCACAAAAGTGCGTTTAATCAAGAGAGATAGAGAGAAAGAAAGAGATCAACCGTGATGATTTTGTCCTTTTGATCAACCTCTAAGCGCGATCTTTCCTCCCTTAGTAAGGAACTATGCAAAAACCCGTCTTAGAGCTCCCATTGGGTAGCCGTCCCCCAGGGCGATTGTTAAAGAGAATATATCGCAAGGGAGATCAATATTTTGCTAGAGGGATCGTTGGAATCGTTTCATTTAAATAAATTATTCCTCGACAGAGATAAGAGAAATACTGTAATGAAAGTCAGAAAAGTTTAAGACGAAGATAACCTAGTGAGTGTCCAAGAAGTACTGTTGCACGGATAAAGTTATGTACCATTCACAAAAAAAACATAATAGACATTTCCAATGGGCCACAGTATCTCTCACTGACCTTAAAATTATGAACATAATAATTAACAATCACTTGATCTGATCTCTATTTGTGGGTTGATGCCTCCGAACAAATCGATGACGGCCCGTAGGTAGTTGATCTTCTCCCATGGTTTCGTCTTCAACAGCCACAACACGAGGATCATCACCCAATTTCCTGAGCAAGTGGATTCCAGAGGATGAACAACCTCTCGGGGATGGAGTGTGAAGGTTGATAGATGAGTTCACCAACACATACGAAATGTTTGTGCACTTTTCACCCTCACAACTCGCGTATTTTCAAATTGACAAACCAAGTTTCAATATCGATTTTCTCGCAACTCAGCTCGTCTAGGCACTCCTAAAAAAGAGATTCGTAATCGCCATCGAAAACATATTCTAGTCATGATATTGTCTTCTCATATGGTCAGGCCAAGACCACAAAGTTCCCTTGTCAGTACAGTAGCCTATGCTGATATTCATGCTAATCCCTCTTGTCCGTGATCATCCTTGATAATATCTCACGAGGATACTTTGCCCGTAGTCTCCGAAGACTCTTCACCTCATGGGCGAACATGACTTCTTCATGCCCAATCGATATTCACAGGTATACTGTAGTTTTGTGATTATAAATCAATATATTGAATTTTCTAATCAATTTAAAAAAAAGTTTTCATTTGTTCTTCCTATCACTCTTGACTAAACGAGTTTTTCAGTATGCACTTTTGCAATCATTTAGTCTCTAGAAAACGAAAAAAATATGCCACTTTTGTAGAATTTCAGTGGATATACTTGAAAAAGTTATATAATGGATTTTATTTGATAATGGCAGTTCTACAATTCGCCCTCAATCTGAACATGATTCTTAATGGAAAGTACGGCTTGAGCCTGGCTAGCATCATGTCGAGTCAGTACTATACCTTCATTTATTTACCCCCTCACATTATTTCTAGTTCTTCCCATAGACAATTCAGATCTCTATTGTTACATTCGAATGTATTAAGTGATCTCATTTCTGTGTAAAGTATTGTATATTTGCTCTTCCTTTAGCACCTATCCATTCCACCGTGTTGCTTATCTCCATTCTGATCTTTGGTCTTGGTCATCTCAACTATCTACAATAACCGAATTCTCACGGTTCCATGCAGCCTCATCCACTGCTCCTTGCTCACGCTCCATGTGCAATCAAGATAATCTACGAGTGGGACCACTGATCAAGTATGGAGATCCTTTTCACCCCCCCCCCCCCAGGTGTGAGAGTCATAAGAGCAAAAAAAAAGAATGGATTTCCTTTGCATAAGGCGATCACGGTTGTGGCAGGGTGGCACTCCATGATTTTATACATAATAATATAATGCTAATATAATAATAGTGATAAACGAGATGCTTTCGAAATACAGCTTTAATGGCACACACCAATCTAATCTGAAATTCTCCGCTCTAGTTATTCTCTCTCTCGCTTCATTGGCTTGCAGGGAAAGTGCTACCAGAGCGGAAAGATTCAAAATTAACACCTCCAAGGAAATGAGCAGATACTATAATACTACGAAAATATCAGAACACAAAACTTATTGCTGACACGCTAGTATAATATGGAGACTCATTGATAAAAAAACCGTTACGCGCATATGTTTCACAGACATTATAGAAAACTAAAAAAGGAATGAAGAGCAATGAAGTTGTCGGAACTCCGGAATTTAATATTAATAATAAATAATATTAATAATAAATGTGTTTCGTTCGGGTTGCAGAGGATCTTGTGCGAGTTATTCAGGGTTTCGTTTGTGTTGCAGGAGCCGGGTGCATAACAGGTTGAAGCTTTCCAGTGGGTTTCACTGTGGATGTGCAGTACGAGCAGGTGAAGATACAGCGTTGTTATCTGAGAAATCGTTACCAGCCCTGTTATCAGAATCAGATGACGGGGCAAAGGCAACAGGGATGGCCTGGAGTGAGGCGACTGGTGCTGCATGGGTAGGGGCGGGAGCGGTGATTATGGGGGCAACCCGGGAAATGTGTGTTGCCCGAGTGTGGAGATGAGTGAAGTCGATTGTTAATCATGTGAGAGCAACCATCTAGACCGACCAATCAATTTTCATGGGACCTATCTATTTTTATGGGGTCAATCTATTTTCATGGGAGCAATTTTTTTCCACAGACCAATCTTTGCTTTAATGAAAGCTTTGGGCCCAAAATGTTTTCTACGGAGCAATCTATTTTCAACGGAAAAATCAATTTTCATAGGATCAATTGGCTGCTTTGAAAGGATATACTTGTAAAATGTATAAATTGAATATCATTAAATTATTGATGTTCTACAATTCGCCCGAGCCCATCTGAACATGCTTCTGAATGGAAAGGACGGTATGAGCCTGGCTAGCATCATGTCGAGTCAGTATTCTACCTTCATGGGAAATAATATAACGATAAATGGGTAGATTTCGACACATACTCCGCTCTTTTGAAATTCTGCTCTGGCTGTACTCTCTCGCTTCATTTGTTTACGAGAGAGTGCGACCAGAGCGGAAAGTTTCAAAATAAACTCGGGGTGTATCTTTAAGGAAATGAGCAGAAATCGTACGAGAGAATAAGACAACACAACTTTTAGCAGACATGCTAATATAATGAGATTCGTTGATAAAAACCGGTCATTCACATATGTTTCACTGACAGCTTAGAAACCTATCCAAAGAAAGAAGAACAATGAAATTACCGCAGATACTTAAATGAAACTAATATAAAATCAAATAAAATCAAATCATTTATGTTCCTGTATAAGAAAGAAAGGGATGGTATTGGGGTTCTTCTTATCTCCTTAGACGGGGTCAGGAAAACTAGTCTTATTATGCCATAGTAGTCGGTCCAGCGTGTGTCGTTCTGTCAGCTTGAGTTTTTTCTCTTTTTTTGTTTTGTTTCTCAACTTCGGTAGCTTTGGTAATATATCTTTGGTAAATATGTTCTATATGAATTCCTCTCACGCAGACTTCTCCACTACAATATGATCAAAGAACAGAGTGAGAATTGTATGTCGGATGGAAAGGTTGATAATAATAATCTATATATTTATTTATTTATTTATTTATTCCATCAAAAATATTGAGAAGGTACAATAGCAGAAAGGGGATAGATGTATATCCGATGAACGTATCATATCGATATCATGGATTTCAGTCCAAAGTTTCGTCCATTCTCTCTCCTCTGATCGACTTCTCCTCTTCGTTTTCGTCAACCTGTCACTACTCTCTCACACATATGCGAACGTCGACGAATCATTCCCATTTGGGCTCCATCGATCAAGAGTTGAGGTTGAGGCTGCTATAGGAGCCCGTTTGCGTAAGAGTCGGACAATCAGCAACAGGATCCCGTACAGCAAAAAAAAAGTTTTGAGATAATAACATTTTTGGGTACCTCTCGATATGTTAGAATAATGGGCAAACCCTCGTGGTATGCAAATTTTTTTGAGCTCGGTATGGAGCTCCAAAGATGACCCTTTTTCAGAGTTTTTCGACTATAGCTGGAGATCCGTTGAAGGAAACAGAAAAGTCACAAGAGAAACCCTTGCTCAATTTGTATGAGGATCATAATGATGATTAGGGTAATATAAAAAAGACGTGTTAGTCGAGAGAAAAAAGACGTGTTAGTCGAGAGGACGGCATCAGCACGTTGTGCGTTTATTCATCGATCGTTTAAGTCCCGTAGTATAAATGTGTATACCCGTCTCTTTACAACATATGTCCGTCCTATTTTAGAGTACTGCAGTGAACTTTGGTCTCCTCTATCCATATCCCTTATTGCACGTATCGAGTCCGTCCTTCATCGATTTTCCAGGCTCGTGTTCAGCAAGTGTAATCTGCCATATCGACCATACTTGGAGCTCATACAACACCTCAAGCTCCCTTCACTTCACTCCCGTCGAGATCAGAATGACCTCATATTCACGTACAATGTAATCCACTCTCATCTTGACCTTGATGCCCGTACACTCTTTCTATTCCCTAATCTTACCAACACTTCACGTAGACATAATTTATATTTAAGAACCCACAGATCTCACTCAAAAAAGTTCACATCTTTTTTGACAAATCGTATTGTGCAAAAATGGAATAATCTTGACAATAGTGTTGTTTGTACCCAAAGTTCTAATGTATTTAAGTCTTATATTCGTAACTCATAAGTATTGTATGCTACGATCTAGTAATCGTAGCCTTCTTTCTTACCTCTTGACTTTATCATATTGTTTAAACATTTAATTATGAATCTTAAAATACCCCCCGAGGTCAGATAAATTTATTATTATTATTATACAAATATTATTTTAATTTAACCAAAAATGTAAGAGCGGAGACGAATAGGGCGTGTGGATGCGGTCATGATAGACTTGCCAAAAAATTGATGTGAGAAAAAACCTCCCGCAAAGCAAGTTATGATTTTTTTGTGGGGGTCGATTTAAAAATTCGCGAGGTCTACACACAACAAATCCCAATGGGTTCGTTAACTCATCTATCAAACAACCCACCAGCGGCCTGTGTAGTGTATTGGATAAGGTGTCTGCATTCACTTTTGGCTGTCATGGGTTCGATCCCCCTTGCGGCACTTTTCTTTTGCTGATTTTGTTGCCGTAGAAAGATTGACATGTTTTACTATGATTAGGAAATCGGTAAATAGAACACACTTTATTTTATCCGCAAGTGTGAACTTTAACGATTCCCCTTGCGGCACTTTTCTTTTGCTGATTTTGTAGTTGTCAAGATCAAAAGTTCAAGCTTATTTGTCAGTGTAGATCACTATCGATTTACTTTATTCTCTCTTTGATCCTTGGTGGCGCTCTCTTCTATGCCGTTAAAAGGCCCTAAGGATTCGGATGCGACATAGGATGGAGAAGAATCTGGAGATGACGTCAACAAAATCGTCTTTGTTTCACTCCTTTTGTTGTTAAAGTTCACACTTGAGGATAAAACAAAGTGTGTTCTATTTACCGATTTCCTAATCACAGTAAAACATGTCAATCACAAAATCAGCAAAAGAAAAGTGCTGCAAGGGGGATCGAACCCATGACAGCCAAAAGTGAATGCAGACACCTTATCCACTACACTACACAGGCCGCTTATGAGATGCTTGATAGATGAGTTAACGAACCCATTGGGAATTGTTGCGTGGAGATCTCGCGAATTTTTAAATCGACCCCCACATTAAAAAATCATAACTTGCTTTGCGGGAGATTTTTTCTCACATCAATTTTTTTGCAAGTCTATCATGACCGCATCCACACGCCCTATTCGTCTCCGCTCTTACATTTTTGGTTAAATTAAAATAATATTTGTATCTCTCGACTGACACGTCTTTTTTATATTACCCTAATCATCATTATGATCCTCATACAAATTGAGCAAGGGTTTCTCTTGTGACTTTTCTGTTTCCTTCAACGGATCTCCAGCTATCGTCGAAAAACCTGAAAACGGGCCATCTTTGGAGCTCCATAGCGAGCTCAAAAAAAATTTGCATACAACGAGGGTTTGCCCATTATTCTAACATATCGAGAGGTACCCAAAAATGTTATTATCTCAAAACTTTTTTTTTTGCTGTACCGGAGCCTATCCGACTCTTACGCAAACGGGCTCATAGTTGCAAGAATCCTAATTTTCCTAAAATCCTAATTTTCCTAATTTTATCCTAATTATCTAATTATATAAAATCCTAATTTTACGTGACGAGATAGTGTTGAAGAGAGAGAGGGAGCTCAGAGAGAGAGAGAGAAAGAAAGAGAGAGAGATAGAGATAGAGATATCTTTCTTAAAGCTTATTGTGTTTATGTTAGACCCATTCTTGAATCATCAACTGTTGTATTTAATCCCAACTCCAAGCACCTTACTAACTGTCTTGAAGATGTCCAAAGAAATTATACTAAAAGAATGTTAGCCAAATGTCGTCTACCCCCTTCACCTTATCAAGATAGACTTTTGTCCCTTAACCTCTCTACCCTTGAATATAGGAGAGCTATTTATGACATTCAATTTATACATAATACTGTACATAAGCTTAATTTGTTCGATTCATCTAGTCTGTTTTCTGTTCTTCCCTCACAATACAGCCGTCTGTCTCATCCGTTGCGAATTATTCTCCCATATAGGATTTCTACTACCCATACGACATGTGCCTCTAGAAGTATAGACTGCTGGAATTCACTCCCCTCAGAATTAGTTCTTTCTTCCTTTAAACCCTTCCGTGCAGGGTTATCCAATCTCCCTTCCAACCTCATCATCAAAGATTCTCGAATTCGACCCTAAACCCCCATCCTTTAAAAACTGCCACCGAGCCAAAATCGAAATCGCCTTATGCGACGGAAATCCATCTATCCCTCTTCTGTTTTATATCGTACATCGAAAATTCATTGGATCATGAATCGCCAGAAGCACTCTGAGCCACTCTGGTGATTCAACGGCGATTATGGCCGAATGAGGCATTTTCGTGCTCTCTCTTTCTTTTCATTATTTTTCTTTCACTCTAATCTAGTTAGTCCGCGAGAATTGCATTTTTATTTTGTGTTTTTTCACAAAATCATCATTTTTATTTATTAATAAATCGTTCCGATGATATCACAGAACCGGAACCGGGAAATCGGTAGCCCCCCAAAATGTTTTCATCGGAACGACTTATTAATAAATAAACATGATGATTTTGTGAATAACACAATATAAAAATGCGATTCTCGCGGACTAACTAGATTAGAGTGAAAGAAAAATAATGAAAAGAAAGAGAGAGCACGAAAATGCCTCATTCGGCCATAATCGCCGTTGAATCACCAGAGTGGCTCAGAGTGCTTCTGGCGATTCATGATCCAATGAATTTTCGATGTACGATACATATCATTGTACTTATTGTTATGTCCTTAGGCACAACAAGTAGTAGAGCAGAGACTTTATTAACAGAGATAGAAACAGTACCACCGGTACAAATGGAACGAACTAGATAAGAATGAAGGAATGACCAATATAGACAGCACGTCAACTAGGGTGACGTGTCATTGACATAGAATAGGGAAATGGGTCATACGCAAATGTATAAGCTATGGTGCAGTCTGATTATGCTAATAGACTTTAGAGCAGACATGGCACCTCCGCACCAAGATATGAACTAGGGCATATCTGACAAACAATAAATATGTACATAATCATATAGTACAGGATAAATAATGTGATGTAATGACAATAGGAATTACGATCAATAATAAGGAATCAATAATCATGGCGATACGAATCAATGGTAGGTTTGACCTCTAGTGGATGAGATATTCAAACGAGAGGGTGGTTGTCTATTACGGGCTGGCCTTGTAGAACCGGTTACGGTAAGCTCAGGTTTAGACTTCTTGTTGTTCACCACGTTATTTGTGGGCACGACGACAGCATCAACATCAACATCAATGACGACGGAATCGGCAGTAGACGGCGAGACGTTGCACTTGGCGGGCTCGACCTGGACGTTGCATTCGACGACGTTGTCGGCGGGAACATTGAAGCTCTCCAGTAATACACTCAGAGGATCACAATCCTCAGTCCATCTCTTCTTCAATTGATTCGTATGGGCAGTTACCAAACTACCATCCAATCTCTGGACTTCATACATCACATTTCCTTTCTTTCTGAGCACTACGGCTTCAGACCACTTCTCGTGATTCGGACCATCCCGATCACGATAGTATACAGTGTCTCCTTCGGCGAACTCTTGTGTCACCTTGTCCTTCACTACTCTCTCCTCTCCCTCCCTGGGAGACATGAGAGTGAGACAACATCGCATCTTCCTTCCGAGGAAGATCTCAGCTGGAGTACACATCTTCAATTGATTATTTGGAGTGCATCTGTAGATCATCAAGAACTTCTCCACATTCTCGTCCTCAGGACATTCTCCTCTCATCTTCAACAGTGACCGCTTGAACGTATCCTCGAAGCGTTCAGCCTGTCCATTACTCTGTGGATGATATGGCGGCGAGAACATGTGGTTGATTCCATACTCCATACAGAATGCTCTCATCTTCTCAGATTTGAACTGAGTTCCTTTATCAGACACTATGGTCTCCGGACTACCGTATCTTGATACGAAGTCTCTCAATGCTTTGACGGTTGCATCAGCCGTAATCCTCTCCATCGTCACGACCTCTGGCCATGTACTATGAACATCCACAATGATCAAGTAGTATCGACCATTCATTGGACCGGCGAAATCCATATGGACTCGCTCCATTGGTCGACTCGACTCTGGCCACTTGATTGGTTCAGCTTTCGAAGGATTCTTGGCAACACTTTCACAACCTTCATAACATCTTACTTGGCTCTCGATATTCTGATCGAAAGTTTCATAGTTAACTCCAACGAGAAACGATCTCGGTTGAGTTTCATCCTTGGGTACTTGCATCTCCTTGAGTACATGCACCTTCTTTGGATCTGGATGACGTCCAGATTCATGCACGATGAATCTAAGGAAGTGGACTTCTTTCTGTCCGAACGCACACTTCTCTAGTCGGATTCTGAATCCAGAATCACGAATCCTCTCGAGAACTCTCATCAGATTCTCGTCGTGCTCTTCCTTCGTCCTTCCACTTACAATGACATCATCCAAGTATGTCACTGTCCTGCTCATTCCTGTCAGCATCTGATCCATTATTGACTGGAATATACCTCGAGCAGGTTTCGCATATAACGGTAATCTGTGGTACTGATACAGTCCACGATGCGTATTGATCACGAGCAGCTTCTTAGCTTCCTCGTCTACTTCAACTTGGAGATACGCATCCGAGAAATCGATCGTGGAGAAGACTGTTCCACCATTCAACGAGGCGAATATGTCTTCCGGCAGCTTGAGCGGATGAGTACAATCCTCCAGACAGTCATTCAGACCTGTCTTGAAATCAGCACACAATCTCTTTGCACCATTCTTCTTTGCGACTAGCAAGAACGGAGCCGCCCACTCCGAGTGTTCCACCTTGGAAATCACTCCCATATCACATAATCGATCGATTTCTTCATCACACACCTGCTGGCTGGCATACGGCACTGGCCGCTTGTTACGGAATACCGGCTTTACGCCCGGCTTCAGGTACAACTTAGCTGCAGACTTGTTGTACTTCCCCAGTCCAGGCTCACAAACTTCTGGGAAGACATCCTTTACCCAGGTTGTGTAGTCTCCTGACTTGATGTGTGCAATCACCGTTTCATCATTCTCATCTGAGAATGCTCGCTTCAAGTCTAGCTTGAAGAATACATCATTGCCGACTAGTCGAATCGGTCTTGGGGTGACGTGGATCCATGCGTCACATTCTTTACCACAGTATTCCATTTTACTGCGGAACTTGCCGAGGATCTTCATACCTTGTCCATTTGCACATGATACGATACATGGAGCGGGAACCAACTCAGGGTTCTTCATCTCCTTCCAGTCTGCTTCAGAGATGAGCGTCAGATCAGATCCTGTGTCAAGTTGACACTCCATCTGTTTTCCATCCATGGAAACATTCACATACACACGATTGCCTTCAATCTGATTGCAATCCTTCACTTGTACTGAATTGTTCCGGAAGTTCTTCTTCGGCCTCATTTCAGGATGCTTCAACCAGCATCTCTCTTCAGTATGACCATTCTTGCTACAATGTGTACATTTCACATTGGCCTTTGATCTCTCGGTCTTTTGACTCTTATGATTCTTTCCCTTATTATCTTCAGGTACTCTCACAATATTGGCTGTATTCGTCTGCACTGCTGAGCCTTCACGCTCAAATGCTCTCGAATATCTTTCAATAGATGGTCCTTTAGTTACTTGACTATGGCTCCTTTCTCCATTAACAACATTCTCTTTACTCGCTAACTTCTCGAGTATCTCATTGCTCTTCTTGTTCTGTTCATTCTGCATCTTCACAAACATCTCCAATACTGTTGCCAACGTGACTGCTTCAGAGTTCTCCACACCAGCCATCCTTACTACGAATTATTTGAGTTCACTCAAAAAAAATTCGCGATAGCCTTCGGCGTACTTGTACGAAAACTTCCTACTTGTATTGCCAAATGCAAGCCTGCCTATACTTGCCAAAGTATAGTAATATCTGTATTGCCAAATACAGAGAAAGTCAACAACAAGAAACAGCAACAAGAAGAAACAAGAAAGAATAAGAATTCACTTACACGTTTGCTCGTCAAACAATCCTGGTCGCCAATAATGTTATGTCCTTAGGCACAACAAGTAGTAGAGCAGAGACTTTATTAACAGAGATAGAAACAGTACCACCGGTACAAATGGAACGAACTAGATAAGAATGAAGGAATGACCAATATAGACAGCACGTCAACTAGGGTGACGTGTCATTGACATAGAATAGGGAAATGGGTCATACGCAAATGTATAAGCTATGGTGCAGTCTGATTATGCTAATAGACTTTAGAGCAGACATGGCACTTATCATTATATTCGATGGAATAAATAAATAAATAAATAAATAAATAAATAAATATAGATAGATAGATAGAGAGAGAGAAAGAAAGAGATAGAGATAGAGATAGAGAGAGAGATAGAGAGAAAGACAGAACGAGAGAGATATAGCGATTAATTTACGTATTATTCTTCTATATTGATCTGGTCTCTCTCGCCTTTTTAGATTTTGAGAATTCAAAATTATTTTATTTCTGTATATTTTCATTGATTTAAACACGTTTTATCAAGAGGTCAATAGGGTATCTCCCCCCAAAGGGGTTCGGGGTTGTGGAGAAGAATTGAGAGCTCTGACGTGAATGGCATCCCGGCAGGTGGTCCGTGCGTTGCGTTGAAGTATGATTGTTTTGCGGGATAGGCGACTCTTGATGTTCCTGTGACCCGATTGAACCGCGCAAATCAGCTTACTTTTACTGCTAGAGGCAGTGGACGGTATCCAGTAGGGAGGTAGCCATCTTCTTGGTCTACACTGCCACGGTGACCATTCCGGCTTGGCAGGGAAACTTGCCGAGGAAGGAAAGGGAGAGAGGAAAGAATAGACGACCACTCGCTAACTTCAAAACGGACAAGAATGATTTTCATAGTTATGTTTAAATGGATAAAATGTTTATTCATGTTACACTCGATATTTATGCAGTTAGAATCATTAGGATAATAAAAGAACGGCATGATAAAGAAGAAGGCCTTAACGGTTTTTCGTCTTCCTGTATCCAGAGGATTTCTTTGAAGAGGATTTCTTAGACTTAGTGCTAGTGCTCGACTTGATACGGTTCATACCACTAAAAATTATTGATTTTTTCGATCGCGATTATTCAATATCATGACTCACTTATCATACTTTGACCGTTTGCCTTTGGACTCAGAGGTTGCATGCTCGCTTGTAAGAGTCTACAAATTATATCAAATATTAAGGATAAGATAAAATCCAGAGATGAAACATCAAATACCTTTACACTCTGATCTGGATTACGATCTGAAGATACAGTTAGATGATGGCGTCCTCTAGGAGGGTTTCCAAGTAACTGAATTGACAGTATATTTGTGATATACGTTTTATCGTTTTGAATAGTCAAAAGGCTCATAGGCTCATAATCATAGCCATAGCCTCATAGTCGTTGAACGACCACGAAACAACAACTGCAAGAAATGTTGCAAGGGTGTCGGATAATCAACGGCAAGTCCAACTGGAGAGATACGGCCCCTATTTAAGGCGCCGCCACCAATCTGGGCTTCAGCAGTAGTGCCAGTATTTCGTGATCTATTTGTACTTGCTTTATACACTTGTATTGTTTCATGTTGAGTATAATATATAATAATACTTGATGTGATATTAACTAGCGTTTACCTTACTGACGAACTTGCTTAACTCCATATTTGGCGGAAAGAGATATGGAGGAGGAATAGTCGACAATAAGGTCTTGCACTCACTAAAACGAACAATAAAGACTTGGGGAGCTCAACACAAATATCAGTTCTATTCACTTGATCTTTTCTGCGACTGTATTAGACGAATCGACGTTTGCGATTAACTGGAATGAAAATTATTGACATTTATTAGAGTTATTGGTCGCCCTACTTGCAGAATGCCTAGGTATACGGTACCGATGATGTGGACAATGGTCCTGAAAGGTGATTACTGATTGAGGTGATATGACACGTGTGAGAAATTAGAATGGAATCGACCGATTGTGAGAGTGCGAATAAGAAGAATGACATGAGAAATGTCTAATTGAAAGTGGGAGACGTGAGATATCACAATTAAAATGAAATAGTGGAAAGCGACATTTGGGAAAAATGTGATAGGAAATTTTTTTAATGAAATATCACTTCAGAAAACTCTAATTAGAAAACAATTTTCAAGAAAAATCATTTGTGAAAATACCGATGAGGAAACACCTAATCCTGAAATTCACAACAAGGAAATACCTCAACGGGAAACAAGTTTTGATTTTTTTGTTTAAGATCTCCGGTATTTTTGCGGGGCACACCGTTGAGAGGCCAAATCTCGCGGAGTACACCGCGAGGAGCACCATGGTGAAGGGACGGTGTGCCTCGCGCCCCACAGGGCACGCCGTCTTCCACCTCGCGGGGCACCACGTCTAGAGGCCACAGATCGCGGGGTACCCCGTCTAAAGGTTCTAATCCGCAATGTACTCCACGGCATACACCACGGGATTGAACAGGTGGGCCACGTGAAAAAAATACCGGAAATTGTTGTTGTTGATGATAAATGTCTATAATTTCATTTACATCGGTAATTTCACAAAAGTTTTTTCCTGAACATCTTTTTCTAATTAATTGTTTTCCCAAACATCGTTTTCTAATCACATTTTTCCCAAATGTCGCATTCCACGCTTTCATTTCAAATGTCATTTCTCACGTCTTCCATTTTCAATTATGCATTTCTCAGATCATTCCTCACATTATGCCCTCTCCGATTCGGTCGTTTCTTATCTCATTTCTCACTTCTGTCTCTTTCACATAATTCGTCTCTCAAGTGGAACTTCCATTCTCATTTCTCACACGTGTCATATCACCCTGATTGACTGACATATTATTGATTATATCTTTCTTTCCCAGAACAGATATTTTTTAGAGATTTTTCATTAACAGATTCTATAGATATGATCTATCGTCCACCCCGATTCAAATTTTATAATCACATTCCACACATTCAATCACATTTTTATATAGGCTATGGTTTGAGATAAAGATTATTACCGAAAATGGTTGATTCTCGACTCGAGTGGCTTGATGTACTCGGCTGGATTGTCGGCAGTGATCTACAAATGATCTATTATTTTCTCCCGGTTCAAAGATCAAAGATCAACCTCGAGCGTCTTAGCAAGTTCCCACTTTCCCTCATCCGAATTAGCTGCACGGAAAATGTGTCGAAAGGCTTCCTTAAGTGAAATCAATCCATAATACATTCCCATTGATGGACCATTCAAAATAGCATTTGAGTACTAAAAACATAAAAGAACAGAAAAAAAAACTGTCTGCAAAAATGTATCAATATTTGTGTGCCTGTTTGTAGTGCCAATATTGTCCCAAAATTGTCCGAATTTTGGGAAAATAAAAAAAAAATCATTATTTAATAAGATAAATCGGTGAATCGATATAAATCGATAATCAATAATCGATAGTACCTTTGTGTTTGATCGATCGATTCCTTTGAACTGAAAGATCTCCGCAATCGCCGATACCGCCTCGAATGCAATGTTGGATTGACAACAGATGAATGTGAGGTCTGATCGATCGAGTGACATGAGCTTCTGTACGTTTATGAGGTTAGACTCCGCCCCTTTACAGCTCCGCCCCATTTCTTACATCAACGTGAGTGAAAATCCATGTGCAAATCCAGTTGATGATCGATTCGAGTTGTCTAAACGGGAGGAAATATTGATTGATTATTGATTGGAAGGGCCTACTTGAACATTTTGACGAGATTGTTCAGACGAGACATCGCAGCCATTTCACCCATGGACACCTGCAGTAATCGATAAAGATACAAAAATCTAAAGTATCATAGATATTATAATATAAAGTATTCTATGGATACGGTATTCTACAGTAATCGATATAGATAGAATAGACTACAGTAGTCACCATTTCTGAACCGAAATGGCCATCATCGTCATTGCCGAGGGTCACGTTGACAACTTCTGCAAAAAGTTATTTAAAAAAATATTTGGAAAAGTCACGTACTATCCAATTTCTGCTGCAGCTCATTGGCCTCTGTCTTCTCTGCTTGTTTTACTGAATCAATCAATCATTCAATCAATCAATATATTGTAATTGAATTTTTAGAGTTTAAAAATGTAAACACATGTGAAAGTATACAGTATATTCAGTGGCAAAACTGCTTAGCTGATAAAGTGTACATTTAAAATTGTAAATTGAAATTATGATTTTAGGAGTGTTGATGTGCTGAATAAAGAACTACGAACAATCCATTAAATAAATCCGCTGATATCTGATCTTTACTTACTAAAAAATGGATGAATCTTTAGAATAAATGTTTGTAGAAACCTCTGGCCTTTGTCTTCAAACAATGTTCGTTGAGGGGATCGAGATACAGATCGTGAAGCTCACTCGAGAATGATAACATGGCCTTTTTCTGTTCAAATTAAGAAATTAAGAAAAAACACAGCACTCAGATTTCCCATGTTGTACTCATTAATCTTTTAGGGTTTTTTCCCCTTCAAACTGTTTGTTTATTTTTGTCAATTATTTTCAATTATCCTTATTGTCATTTCCAAGAAATTGTTTCTTCAGTTACTGTACTATCCAAAAATGGCGAAATGAAAAGAAAAAAAAGCAAGGACTTTAAACTTTTACACACTTTCTTTTTTTACACACATTTTTGCTTTTCGTTTCTTGACTTTTGAGCATAACATCAACAGATTCGTACCTGCCAAGCGAGTATATATTGGGAAGCTTGAATCTCAGTCAATCTTGAGCTTCTTTTCGAATCTTTCTTCGAGTCCTTTACGTCTTTTTTAGACTCTTTCTTTGACTGAAAAATGATTTTTTTCATTTCTTTGAACAAATAATGAAGTTTAACCTTTTTTGAATCCCTATCCGATGGTTTGGAATCCTTGTCTGATGGTTTAGAATCCTTCTCCGACGGTTTGGAATCATCTTGAGTTGTCTTGGTCTTCACGCTCGGATCCGACTTCGGACTTCTCCTACTACTTTTAGGAGGAGTCTTCGTACTTCTGTTACTGTTGTTGGCCATGGCCGACCTCTACTGAGGAATTGAGACGAATAAAATGAAGTCTTTCGTTATCATTAGTTATTTATGGAAATGCGGGACAATGGCAAGAGTCATTTGCTTGTAAATAGGTTAGTATGGTAATGATAAGTGTTTGATCGAAAAGATTATATCAAAGATAATACAGCGTTTAATTGTTATTGGAAATTAAAAAAAAACGAATTGAAGGTATGCTATTGTGAGTTTGACGCGCTCTACGCCTTTTCAGTTGCTCCGCAATCCTCTAAATGGACAATGGATGATAAATGTGAATGAAAATAAGGGTCACACCATAAAGGTTAGTTCGTCGATTTTGGAATTAACATTTTGATCTTTGATCTTGGACGATCTCATTGTAAGTGATTTATATCTCTCTTTTGATTATTTTTTTCTCAACCGCCTCTCGTTGTTTAATTTTTTTTTGTATTCGCAAGGTTCTACACAACGCTGATTATAAGCGAACAAGCTTTATCTACGATGGCTAAACAAATACAAAATAGAGTATGTACTGTGTTATAAGCAATAATGAAAACAAAGAAAGGGGCGGAGACTAATCAGTAATGTGGGCGGGGCCAATTTGAATACTCGCAAGAGTGGACAACAGAAAAGCGTACGAATACTGATAATACTCGAGAGAAAATAACGAATAGGGCTGAAACATACTCTTTACTTAGGACTCACTATGGGGAATTACTGTAGTTTATATGGGCGGGGCCAAAGTAGGCGGGAGTCTGGAATATTCAAATCGGGGGCGAAGCTCGATTAGGACGAATGACTAGAAAAGTTGTTAGCGTGGACAAGAATGTGGGTAGAGATACTTTGGGATAGGTGGAGATTATTAAGGATAGCGAGAATACTCTGCTGAGGAATAATTAAGATGCTACAAACTAGTATTATGGATACTGTACTAATATTATGGATACTGTAATTGCATTATGGGAATACTGTAATAGACGAGAAAATACTATGAAATGAAAGCTTGTCACCGAAATTTGTAAAAAAGCGTAAGGATTCAACTAGAGGGGGGAGCGTGAACTATATAAAAATGGGCGTGTCTAGGGGGTTACTGTATGTGATGTCATTACATTATTATCGAGTATGAGTGAGTGGATAGTCTAAAAGGCAGATAAGCGAGAACCCCTCCAGATTAACGCAAATCCGCCTTAGAAAACGATGTAGAGTACAAGAAAAGAAAGTACCCCTCCAAGTACTATTCTGTCTTGATTTATGGTCGATTAGATTGGGAGATAGCTGCCCCTCCAAGCAGATAACTCTAGGGTCTATCGTCACTCAACTCATGGATCAATAAAAATCAATAATCAAGATCAATAAACAAATCAATAAATGAGAATCGTCCGACCCCTCCAAGTCATCAGAATTCTGCATAAATTGTGAAATCGGTGAGAGTAATTAACTACAACAAGCTAAAATAATAATAATAATATTAATAATGAAGATGAAAAATGTGGAATGAAACGAATGAGAAACGGGGAAGCTGTAATTATCTAACGGGGTTTATTAGGGGGATTGGTTAACTAATGGGGCGGGGCGTGAACTCTATAAAAAGTGGGCGTGGTTTAGGGGGTTCACTGTAGGTTCTTAGTGTAGGTGGTACGGGTGACGTTACCTTCCTCATCACGGGTCTCCTTCATTCCGACCTGAATCATTAGTTTACTTAAATTTTATTTTTTTAAAAATTATTTTTCTCGTTTAAACCCTCCATGAATGATCTTTTCATGGCGCGAACTATCTCATTCTATGAAACATCATGAACGTTCATAAGAAAGGTAACTTTTTGTTGTAGAGATTATAGTACAAAAAAATTCAGACAATTCGTTTTGTGGCAGCTATTCCCTCACCAATCATTCTGTGCTTCATTGTATTGTATAGTTGTGTAGCAGTCAAAATATCATTTCTGCTGTTTGAATTCCCCAAAAATATTTTTTTTGAAACATATATCAAGCACTTTAAAAATCATAAATTGATACCTGCTCCATCTCCTTGATCTGTGATTCGGATTCGGTTCCCGTGAATTGGACATGACTAATGATGGGATCGGTCACTCTGGTCTGCACACGACGAGATATGCTCTCGATCGATCCGTCTGGCGACACCTATAATGTTATCTGTCAGTTTGTGACAGCTTGTTTGTCAGTGACAGTTGACAGACAGTTTGATTCTGTGGTACAGTTTGTGATATCATGTAAACCCTTTTCCATCTTCATTT
Source organism: Parapristionchus giblindavisi (assembly GCA_943737045.1). Classification (NCBI taxonomy): domain Eukaryota; kingdom Metazoa; phylum Nematoda; class Chromadorea; order Rhabditida; family Diplogasteridae; genus Parapristionchus; species Parapristionchus giblindavisi. Next base: position 213,428 of record CALSFV010000301.1, on the reverse strand, counting down.
GTTCATTTATGATTCATCGCAATAACATCGTATTTAATCGTACCCCACTATCTATAGCTTTATCTACAATCATATTTTTGCACCGCATTAAGTATATTATTATTACCGCGCACGCACACCGGTACAGTGTCTAGGGCCAGTTGCCCAAACACGAGATCGTTTTAGATTTAATATATTTTCTTCTTATAAAATTTCTAACACAACCCATTTTTTGCCTCTCCCCTTCTTTCTTTCTTTCTTTCTTTCTTTATAATTATGATTACTTACACGTCTGGTCTCGAAGGTGGTAAGAGTGACGGGATATCCTCCGGCTGTTGTCATCTCGCCAGTCAGTGAATCCACGTCGTCATCCTGTTATTAATACATATAAAGTCACTCAATTTGGTCCTAGGTTCTAGACTCATCCTGTCAACCTTTTCAAGAAGCTATGTGATCACTCAGAATCAATTCAATCACTCAATTACAAAATGCTACAATGCAAAATTCAAAAAATACAGTTGCTAGAGTGTTGCTCAAAAATCATAAATCATAAGAATAAAAGAAAAGCATATAAAACTCTCTTACTTTTGCACACTCTCTCGTCAGTTTTTTTCTTTTTTTTTAACTGAGCATTGATAAACTAGGAACAAATTATGTGCCAGTCAAGCCTTTACAGGCACACCCCGTGCTTATTTTGCTCTCCGCTCTGGCAACATTCTCTAGTGGACAAAGAAAGCGAGAAAGCATTACCGCAGCGGAGAGTATTAAATTTGCTCGGGGTGCGCCTTTAAGCATGAATTATTTTTCCTATTTTTCGTTTGTCGTGACAATATAAAAATGTAAAAAAAAGATTGAGTAGAGTAAATTAGAACGAAGAGAATGGTTCGTGTGGACATGGGAAATTGAAGTGGAAATGGGAAAATTCGACTCACATGGAAAGTCTCTCCACTCAATCCTTGTGTGTCCTGACTCGTGAACATTTCCTGACTGGTACCTTCTCCTTCTAGAAGGGAATCCTTCTCGTGGGCGATGTTCTCGAGTGAATCACGGAGTCCACCAATGTGGACGTCAGTGTCCTCGAGCACGCGAAGGGACGATTCCTCCATTGATTGCTGTAATTATGTTTTATCATCGATATGTCTAACCGAACATAACAACTGAAGTCGCTGCAAAAAAATTTAAATTTATAGAACCGGACACTACTCCACAGGTAAAACCCGGTTAAATTTGAAACTCTCCGCACTGGCAATGCTCTCTCGTAGATAAAGAAAGCAAAAGAGTATTGCCAATGCGGAGAGTAAACCTAGCTTGGGGTGCGCGTTTAAAGATTAGCGCGGTATAAATCGATGTGAGAGTGCGGCCATGACTCATGAAATCGTCTTCTACCATCTCATCAATTTCACGCTACTTTTTGTTTCTCTAGGAGTGAGAGAGAACAGCGAGGATGGCGGAAACCTTTCCCTCCCATTAAGCATTTAGAGATGACCGTGAACCTTTTCGTATGAATAGATGATTATGATTCGAATTGCATTCACAAAGGATTTTGTCATTCAGGGAGAGATTGCCTACCGCATTATACAGACCATAACTAAATCTTCTTTCGCTTATTGCCATACAATGACACACACCAGAGCTAATTTTAAACTCTCCGCTCTGGTAATGCTCTCTCACCTTCTTTGTTTACGAGAGAATGTTGCCAGAGCGGAGAGTAAAATTCGCTATAGCTGTGTTTTTAAAATTAAATTAAATACGCGTTCTTGCCTCCATTACTCTATGGGCGGTGGCACCGAGTTCGAGAGAATCCGCCGACTGCTCCATGAGAGCCGCAGCCGCAACGATATCCTCCTCGGTGATCTTCTCGAACTGTAATTATTGATTGATTTTCGTAATTACCGACCAAAGATCAAACTGCACTTACGTCTCCCTCGATGGAGTCGGGCGACGGTGCCAAGGGAGTTCCAATACGGTCATCATCACGAATGGGGCGAACTTGCGCCTGGAATGATCAAAGATCAAAATATGTGTTCAAGGATCTACAGAGATCAAAGAATAAACTGCAAACCTCGGTGGTGGAATGGGCGTCCTCTTCATCGTCTCCCTTCGTGCTCATCTCCTCACACTCACTCTCTTCTCTGATATCAGAGAGCATCATGAGTTCTTCTCCTTGAGGAGACATCTTCTTAGCCTCTTCTTCAAGTCTGAAACATGACTTGTTTTTATGTTCTCAACCTAAAATGTTTATCTGAACCCTGGCTTACTTTCTTAGCTTGTATAGTTTAGCTCTTGCTTTTGGTTTATTCATTTATGTGTAAAGAACAGTGTTTTGTCATCGTTATAGTTTTGAATGAATCACAAGAAAAATACGAACCTTTCGAATTCAGCCAATGAATCATGCGATCCTTCCATGCTTCGTCTCGCTCCTTGTCCGAGGAGATCAAGCTCCGATCCGGACAGACTTCCTTCTCCGGCGATGCGAGCCTCGAGACGCTCGAACTCTGCAAAGCCATTCATATTGTCATTTGCCACAATGTCGAATTAGGAAGCAGATCAAAGGCCTAATGTATCTCATCTGAATAGGAATATGATTAAAATTTGAAGATGTGAAGTAAAAGGCAGAAAACAAGAGAAAAAAATTGGACTAAACCGCACCTCAATCCTGAGTTAAAATGAGTTATTTGATGGAAATAAATAAATACATAAATAAATAAATAAAAGCCCACCTTGAAGACTAGTCAGCGACACATTATCACTGGACTGATGCTTGTACTGTCCCAATCGATGCAGGGTGTCTCCTCCGTTCGATGACGATCCACTACCTCCGACACTCTCATTATCCTCGGGTTCCTCATGAACTGTCTCCAACTCGAGTGTCTCCATCATCTCTGTTCGTTCTTCTTCCTCTTCCCGATCGATGGATTGGTCCATGGGCTCATCGGGAATAGGCGGAGAGATCTCGATCTCGGGTGAGCTCTTCTCTTCCACCTGACAATAAGTGAATCATATTAGTCGTGGTTAGAAAACACCATAGGATTGTTTTTTTGTTGATTGATTGCCAAAGGACACATATGCAAGTTTAGCATACTATACCTTCTGGTTTTATTTGTATCGCGCATGCAAATTAAGAATTGTACCTTTTAAAATTAATCATTTATTGATCCTATTCATATGAAAATATTTGGTGCTAAACTTTTGAAAGAGTGATAACATTGATATGAAGCGTTTACAAACATAAAAACTGCAGTTTTGTGTGCGAACTGGGTCGTGTATTTCGTTGTCTCATTGTATTTTGCAGTGCTGGCTAATATTCTATCATATTTTCTTTTTCCTGCCATAAATTCAACCGTTTTTCAGTCAATCGTTTCTCATAATTTTTTTTCGTTTCTCATCCGAAAAGCGAAAATGTAATAGAACATTGATCAGCCGTACTATTTTAAACGTTAGGCTTACTTACCTTCTCTTCATCTCTAAGACTGCCACTGCTCTTCCTCGACGTGGAGTATCTCTTTCCACTTCCTCCGCTGACAACAGATACTCTGTCCAGAGAATCGGCCGATCCTCTCTCCTCAAGTTCCCTTTCGATCGTCTCTCTCTGCTCCTCAACCGGGATCACGGTATCCGCGTGACTCTCCGACGACACATCAGACACCTGACGCATGTACCTCGGCTCCTGCATGGATCCGGTCATGGCTGATTCGTGGAAGGACTGCGTCATAGATGTATCTTCCTTCAGCTTTGCTTCTTCAACCTCCGCCATCTCCACAATCTCAAAGTCGTCGGCAGAAGGCCTGTCGGTGACACTGACATTGAACGATAGCTGAGATGCTTCCCTCGAGATTGGCGGTTCATCCTCAACGAATCGCTGTCCGGGTCGGGGTGGAATAGGACTGACGGGTCGGTCGGGGTCACTGGTCGGGGCTGTTAGAAGCTGTCCGGGTGGTGGCGAGGACTCGTCTTCTCCTTCTTCAGCGATTGGCATGGACAATACGACATCGGGAGTGGATCTAACGGAGTCAGGTGGACCGATCTCGAAGTGTCGATGGATGGGAGAGTCGTTCTCATCGTCCCATGCGGCCATTGCGTGTCTATCTGAGGCCACGGGTGAGACGGCAGCGAGCGGCGTCTGCGCACCTTGGGGCGTAGCGCTTTCGGTTCTTGACGGAGGCGCATCGGATGCGCGCGAATCCGCTCCCGACGTAGCCGAGACATATTCGGAGTCTTGCGAGGTCCATCCCTGAGCCGATTCGAACGTATCATCTTGTGAGGTCACAGCTGTATCATAGTTATCGTTGTCTCTGGAGTGTTCAGTGGCTGAATAGTACACGTTGGTGGACTGCGACTGGGCGTCCTCATCGTCTCTAAGATCGCTGAGCACATCACGAACAAGGCCTGCAGCTAGACGGTTCAGTTCATCTTCATCCACACCATAATCTTCTTCTTCTCCGCTTTCCTCTTCCAATACATGCAGTGACTCATCCTTCACACTGGGCACTTCAGGTCGTCGCTCACCAGCGAGAATGTCTAGTTTCTCCTGGAGATCCGAAGTGTAGTCCACTTCGGGCTCCATAGCAACCTCCTGACACGATTCTTGATGGGCGAGAGGACGTCGCGGACGAATTACACTTTCGCTGGCGTCGTGGACGAGGCGCTGGGCGAGCTCATCTGAGTATTCATCGATCTCCTCGGCGATCTCGCTATCGGCAGCAATCGAGATGTGCTCATCACGCAGTGATGAGTCCGATTGCTGATGTCTACCGACAGTGGATGCCTCCTCATCTTCCAAGTCCTGTGGTGAAGATGGACGACGCTCCTCGTGATGGAATTCCTCGTGGGACTCGATGAGTGTAGACTCAGGAATAGACTCGTGCTTCTCCTCGGCTGATTCAGGTCGTGCGAATTCGTCTCCAGTTGGACGACGTTGTTCGAATTGTTCCTTCTCTTCTTCCTCCTCGTCTTCATCTTCAACCACTCCTTCTTCTTCCTCGTGCGACATCACTAACCTTCCAACATTCTCTATCGCCTCCGCCTCGATGCTACGTTTCTGCGTCGATGGATCTTCTGAATAATCACTACAAGGATGCCGCTCTACAGACTCCATCAACTGTGATTCAGAGATAGGCTCGTGCTTCTCCTCAGCTTTTTCAGGTGTTGGGAATTCATCTCCAGAGGGACGACGTTGTTCAAATTGCTCCTCCTCATGGGCGAAATCCTTGGACGAGGAAGGACGACGCTCCTCATGATAGAATTCTTCATGAGACTGGATGACATGAGACTCAGAGATAGGCTCGTGCTTCTCTTCAGCTGACTCAGGTCGTACGAATTCTTCTCCAGAGGGACGACGTTGTTCGAATTGTTCCTCCTCATGGGCGAAGTCCTTGGGTGAAGATGGACGACGCTCTTCATGATAGAATTCTTCATGAGACTCGATGACATGAGACTTAGAGATAGGCTCGTGCTTCTCCTCAGCCGATTCAGGTCTTGCGAATTCATCTCCAGAGGGACGACGTTGTTCCTCCTCATGGGCAAAGTCCTTGGGTGAAGATGGACGACGTTCCTCATGGTATAATTCCTCTTGTCTTTGTTCGAATTCAGGCTCTTCATCCTTCTTCAGAGCATCATATGCGGCTGCAGCACCAGCAGCGACTAGTGCAGCAGGAGCTAGAACAACTCCTCCAGCAATCATGCCAGCTGTCTTAGCCATACCAGAGAGCTTCTCTCCAAGAGACTTCTTATCTTCTGGTTCATCTTCATAGGCCGATAGTTGTTCACCAGATGGAATCAATGCACTTCTTTCTTGTCTTATATGATATTCAGTCGTTGAATCGAATTCTTCTTCTGGTTTGTGTTCCGCCGATTCAGGTTGCGAGAGCTCTGCTTCAGATGGACGACGTTGTTCGAACTCTTGCTCTTCATAGATGAGATCTTTTGGTGATGAAGGACGACGCTCCTCATGGTAGAATTCCTCATGAGACTCGATGACATGAGACTCAGAGATTGGCTCGTGCTTCTCCTCAGCTGATTCAGGTCTTGGGAATTCATCTCCAGAGGGACGACGTTGTTCGAATTGTTCCTCCTCATGGGCGAAATCCTTGGGTGAAGATGGACGACGCTCCTCATGGTAGAATTCTTCATGAGACTCGATGACATGAGACTCAGAGATAGGCTCGTGCTTCTCCTCAGCTAATTCAGGTCTTGGGAATTCATCTCCAGATGGACGACGTTGTTCGAATTGTTCCTCCTCATGGGCAAGGTCCTTGGGTGAAGATGGACGACGCTCCTCATGGTAGAATTCTTCATGAGACTCGATGACATGAGACTTAGAGATAGGCTCGTGCTTCTCCTCAGCTGATTCAGGTCTTGGGAATTCATCTCCAGAGGGACGACGTTGTTCGAATTGTTCCTCCTCATGGGCGAAATCCTTGGGTGATGATGGACGACGCTCCTCATGGTAGAATTCTTCATGAGACTCGATGACAAGAGTCTGAGAAATGGGCTCGTGCTTCTCCTCAGCTGATTCCGGTCTTGGGAATTCATCTCCAGAGGGACGACGTTGTTCGAATTGTTCCTCCTCATGGGCGAAATCCTTGGGTGATGATGGACGACGCTCCTCATGGTAGAATTCTTCATGAGACTCGATGACATGAGGCTCAGAGATGGGCTCGTGCTTCTCTTCAGCTGACTCAGGTCGTACGAATTCTTCTCCAGAGGGACGACGTTGTTCGAATTGTTCCTCCTCATGGGCGAAGTCCTTGGGTGAAGATGGACGACGCTCCTCATGGTAGAATTCTTCATGAGACTCGATGACATGAGACTCAGAGATAGGCTCGTGCTTCTCCTCAGCTGATTCAGGTCTTGGGAATTCAACTCCAGATGGACGACGTTGTTCGAATTGTTCCTCCTCATGGGCAAGGTCCTTGGGTGAAGATGGACGACGCTCCTCAGGGTAGAATTCTTCATGAGACTCGATGACATGAGACTTAGAGATAGGCTCGTGCTTCTCCTCAGCTGATTCAGGTCTTGGGAATTCATATCCAGAGGGACGACGTTGTTCGAATTGCTCCTCCTCATGGGCGAAGTCCTTGGGTGAAGATGGACGGCGCTCCTCATGGTAGAATTCTTCATGAGACTCGATGACATGAGACTCAGAGATAGGCTCGTGCTTCTCCTCAGCTGATTCAGGTCTTGGGAATTCAACTCCAGATGGACGACGTTGTTCGAATTGTTCCTCCTCATGGGCGAAATCCTTGGGTGATGATGGACGACGCTCCTCATGGTAGAATTCTTCATGAGACTCGATGACATGAGACTCAGAGATAGGCTCGTGCTTCTCCTCAGCTTTTTCAGGTGTTGGGAATTCATCTCCAGAGGGACGACGTTGTTCAAATTGCTCCTCCTCATGGGCGAAGTCCTTGGGTGAAGATGGACGACGCTCCTCATGGTAGAATTCTTCATGAGACTCGATGACATGAGGCTCAGAGATGGGCTCGTGCTTCTCTTCAGCTGATTCAGGTCGTACGAATTCTTCTCCAGAGGGACGACGTTGTTCGAATTGCTCCTCCTCATGGGCGAAGTCCTTGGGTGAAGATGGACGGCGCTCCTCATGGTAGAATTCTTCATGAGACTCGATGACATGAGGCTCAGAGATGGGCTCGTGCTTCTCTTCAGCTGACTCAGGTCGTACGAATTCTTCTCCAGAGGAACGACGTTGTTCGAATTGTTCCTCCTCATGGGCGAAGTCCTTGGGTGAAGATGGACGACGCTCCTCAGGGTAGAATTCTTCATGAGACTCGATGACATGAGACTTAGAGATAGGCTCGTGCTTCTCCTCAGCTGATTCAGGTCTTGGGAATTCATCTCCAGAGGGACGACGTTGTTCAAATTGCTCCTCCTCATGGGCGAAGTCCTTGGGTGAAGATGGACGACGCTCCTCATGGTAGAATTCCTCTTGTCTTTGTTCGAATTGAGGCTCTTCATCCTTCTTCAGAGCATCATATGCGGCTGCTGCACCAGCAGCGACTAGTGCAGCAGGAGCAAGAACAACTCCTCCAGCAATCATGCCAGCTGTCTTAGCCATACCGGAGAGCTTCTCTCCAAGAGACTTCTTATCTTCTGGTTCATCTTCATAGGCCGATAGTTGTTCACCAGATGGAATCGATGCACTTCTTTCTTGTCTTATATGATATTCAGTCGTTGAATCGAATTCTTCTTCTGGTTTGTGTTCCGCCGATTCAGGTTGCGAGAGCTCTGCTTCAGATGGACGATGTTGTTCGAACTCTTGCTCTTCATAGATGAGATCTTTTGGTGATGAAGGACGACGCTCCTCATGGTAGAATTCTTCATGAGACTCGATGACATGCGACTGAGAAATGGGCTCGTGCTTCTCGTCAGCTGATTCAGGTCTTGGGAATTCATCTCCAGAGGGACGACGTTGTTCGAATTGCTCCTCCTCATGGGCGAAGTCCTTGGGTGAAGATGGACGACGCTCCTCAGGGTAGAATTCTTCATGAGACTCGATGACAAGAGTCTGAGAAATGGGCTCGTGCTTCTCCTCAGCTGATTCAGGTCTTGGGAATTCATCTCCAGAGGGACGACGTTGTTCGAATTGTTCCTCCTCATGGGCGAAGTCCTTGGGTGAAGATGGACGGCGCTCCTCATGGTAGAATTCTTCATGAGACTCGATGACATGAGGCTCAGAGATGGGCTCGTGCTTCTCCTCAGCTGATTCAGGTCTTGGGAATTCATCTCCAGAGGGACGACGTTGTTCGAATTGCTCCTCCTCATGGGCGAAGTCCTTGGGTGAAGATGGACGGCGCTCCTCATGGTAGAATTCTTCATGAGACTCGATGACATGAGGCTCAGAGATGGGCTCGTGCTTCTCCTCAGCTGATTCAGGTCTTGGGAATTCATCTCCAGAGGGACGACGTTGTTCGAACTCTTGCTCTTCATAGATGAGATCTTTTGGTGATGAAGGACGACGCTCCTCATGGTAGAATTCTTCATGAGACTCGATGACATGATGCTCAGAGATGGGCTCGTGCTTCTCTTCAGCTGATTCAGGTCTTGGGAATTCATCTCCAGATGGACGACGTTGTTCGAATTGCTCCTCCTCATGGGCGAAGTCCTTGGGTGAAGATGGACGACGCTCCTCATGGTAGAATTCTTCATGAGACTCAATGACATGAGACTCAGAGATAGGCTCGTGCTTCTCCTCAGCTGATTCAGGTCTTGGGAATTCATCTCCAGAGGGACGACGTTGTTCGAATTGCTCCTCCTCATGGGCAAAGTCCTTGGGTGAAGATGGACGGCGCTCCTCATGGTAGAATTCCTCTTGTCTTTGTCCAAATTCATTCTCTTCATCCTTCTTCAGAGCATCATATGCGGCTGCAGCACCAGCAGCGACTAGTGCAGCAGGAGCTAGAACAACTCCTCCAGCAATCATGCCAGCTGTCTTAGCCATACCAGAGAGCTTCTCTCCAAGAGACTTCTTATCTTCTGGTTCATCTTCATAGGCCGATAGTTGTTCACCAGATGGAATCGATGCACTTCTTTCTTGTCTTATATGATATTCAGTCGTTGAATCGAATTCTTCTTCTGGTTTGTGTTCCGCCGATTTAGGTTGCGAGAGCTCTGCTTCAGATGGACGACGTTGTTCGAACTCTTGCTCTTCATAGATGTGATCTTTTGGTGATGAAGGACGACGCTCCTCATGGTAGAATTCTTCATGAGACTCGATGACATGAGACTGAGAAATGGGCTCGTGCTTCTCCTCAGCTGATTCAGGTCTTGGGAATTCATCTCCAGAGGGACGACGTTGTTCGAATTGCTCCTCCTCATGGGCGAAGTCCTTGGGTGAAGATGGACGGCGCTCCTCATGGTAGAATTCTTCATGAGACTCGATGACACGAGGCTCAGAGATGGGCTCGTGCTTCTCTTCAGCTGATTCAGGTCTTGGGAATTCATCTCCAGATGGACGACGTTGTTCGAATTGCTCCTCCTCATGGGCGAAGTCCTTGGGTGAAGATGGACGACGCTCCTCATGGTAGAATTCTTCATGAGACTCAATGACATGAGACTCAGAGATAGGCTCGTGCTTCTCCTCAGCTGATTCAGGTCTTGGGAATTCATCTCCAGAGGGACGACGTTGTTCGAATTGCTCCTCCTCATGGGCAAAGTCCTTGGGTGAAGATGGACGGCGCTCCTCATGGTAGAATTCCTCTTGTCTTTGTCCAAATTCAGGCTCTTCATCCTTCTTCAGAGCATCATATGCGGCTGCAGCACCAGCAGCGACTAGTGCAGCAGGAGCTAGAACAACTCCTCCAGCAATCATGCCAGCTGTCTTAGCCATACCAGAGAGCTTCTCTCCAAGAGACTTCTTATCTTCTGGTTCATCTTCATAGGCCGATAGTTGTTCACCAGATGGAATCGATGCACTTCTTTCTTGTCTTATATGATATTCAGTCGTTGAATCGAATTCTTCTTCTGGTTTGTGTTCCGCCGATTTAGGTTGCGAGAGCTCTGCTTCAGATGGACGACGTTGTTCGAACTCTTGCTCTTCATAGATGTGATCTTTTGGTGATGAAGGACGACGCTCCTCATGGTAGAATTCTTCATGAGACTCGATGACATGAGACTGAGAAATGGGCTCGTGCTTCTCCTCAGCTGATTCAGGTCTTGGGAATTCATCTCCAGAGGGACGACGTTGTTCGAATTGCTCCTCCTCATGGGCGAAGTCCTTGGGTGAAGATGGACGGCGCTCCTCATGGTAGAATTCTTCATGAGACTCGATGACACGAGGCTCAGAGATGGGCTCGTGCTTCTCTTCAGCTGATTCAGGTCTTGGGAATTCATCTCCAGATGGACGACGTTGTTCGAATTGCTCCTCCTCATGGGCGAAGTCCTTGGGTGAAGATGGACGACGCTCCTCATGGTAGAATTCTTCATGAGACTCGATGACATGAGACTCAGAGATAGGCTCGTGCTTCTCCTCAGCTGATTCAGGTCTTGGGAATTCATCTCCAGAGGGACGACGTTGTTCGAATTGCTCCTCCTTATGGGCGAAGTCCTTGGGTGAAGATGGACGGCGCTCCTCATGGTAGAATTCTTCATGAGACTCGATGACATGAGGCTCAGAGATGGGCTCGTGCTTCTCTTCAGCTGATTCAGGTCTTGGGAATTCATCTCCAGATGGACGACGTTGTTCGAATTGCTCCTCCTCATGGGCGAAGTCCTTGGGTGAAGATGGACGACGCTCCTCATGGTAGAATTCTCCATGAGACTCGATGACATGAGACTCAGAGATAGGCTCGTGCTTCTCCTCAGCTGATTCAGGTCTTGGGAATTCATCTCCAGAGGGACGACGTTGTTCGAATTGCTCCTCCTCATGGGCGAAGTCCTTGGGTGAAGATGGACGACGCTCCTCATGGTAGAATTCTTCATGAGACTCGATGACATGAGGCTCAGATATGGGCTCGTGCTTCTCTTCAGCTGATTCAGGTCGTACAAATTCTTCTCCAGAAGGAAGCCGTTGTTCGAATTGTTCTTCTTCATGGGCAAAGTCCTTGGGTGAAGATGGACGGCGCTCCTCATGGTAGAATTCCTCTTGTCTTTGTCCGAATTCAGGCTCTTCATCCTTCTTCAGAGCATCATATGCGGCTGCAGCACCAGCAGCGACTAGTGCAGCAGGAGCTAGAACAACTCCTCCAGCAATCATGCCAGCTGTCTTAGCCATATCAGAGAGCTTCTCTCCAAGAGACTTCTTATCTTCTGGTTCATCTTCATAGGCCGATAGTTGTTCACCAGATGGAATCGATGCACTTCTTTCTTGTCTTATATGATATTCAGTCGTTGAATCGAATTCTTCTTCTGGTTTGTGTTCCGCCGATTTAGGTTGCGAGAGCTCTGCTTCAGATGGACGACGTTGTTCGAACTCTTGCTCTTCATAGATGAGATCTTTTGGTGATGAAGGACGACGCTCCTCATGGTAGAATTCTTCATGAGACTCGATGACATGAGACTGAGAAATGGGCTCGTGCTTCTCCTCAGCTGATTCAGGTCTTGGGAATTCATCTCCAGAGGGACGACGTTGTTCGAATTGCTCCTCCTCATGGGCGAAGTCCTTGGGTGAAGATGGACGGCGCTCCTCATGGTAGAATTCTTCATGAGACTCGATGACACGAGGCTCAGAGATGGGCTCGTGCTTCTCTTCAGCTGATTCAGGTCTTGGGAATTCATCTCCAGATGGACGACGTTGTTCGAATTGCTCCTCCTCATGGGCGAAGTCCTTGGGTGAAGATGGACGACGCTCCTCATGGTAGAATTCTTCATGAGACTCGATGACATGAGACTCAGAGATAGGCTCGTGCTTCTCCTCAGCTGATTCAGGTCTTGGGAATTCATCTCCAGAGGGACGACGTTGTTCGAATTGCTCCTTCTCATGGGCGAAGTCCTTGGGTGAAGATGGACGGCGCTCCTCATGGTAGAATTCTTCATGAGACTCGATGACATGAGGCTCAGAGATGGGCTCGTGCTTCTCTTCAGCTGATTCAGGTCTTGGGAATTCATCTCCAGATGGACGACGTTGTTCGAATTGCTCCTCCTCATGGGCGAAGTCCTTGGGTGAAGATGGACGACGCTCCTCATGGTAGAATTCTCCATGAGACTCGATGACACGAGACTCAGAGATAGGCCCGTGCTTCTCCTCAGCTGATTCAGGTCTTGGGAATTCATCTCCAGATGGACGACGTTGTTCGAATTGCTCCTCCTCATGGGCGAAGTCCTTGGGTGAAGATGGACGACGCTCCTCATGGTAGAATTCTTCATGAGACTCGATGACATGAGGCTCAGATATGGGCTCGTGCTTCTCTTCAGCTGATTCAGGTCGTACAAATTCTTCTCCAGAAGGAAGCCGTTGTTCGAATTGTTCTTCTTCATGGGCAAAGTCCTTGGGTGAAGATGGACGGCGCTCCTCATGGTAGAATTCCTCTTGTCTTTGTCCGAATTCAGGCTCTTCATCCTTCTTCAGAGCATCATATGCGGCTGCAGCACCAGCAGCGACTAGTGCAGCAGGAGCTAGAACAACTCCTCCAGCAATCATGCCAGCTGTCTTAGCCATATCAGAGAGCTTCTCTCCAAGAGACTTCTTATCTTCTGGTTCATCTTCATAGGCCGATAGTTGTTCACCAGATGGAATCGATGCACTTCTTTCTTGTCTTATATGATATTCAGTCGTTGAATCGAATTCTTCTTCTGGTTTGTGTTCCGCCGATTTAGGTTGCGAGAGCTCTGCTTCAGATGGACGACGTTGTTCGAACTCTTGCTCTTCATAGATGAGATCTTTTGGTGATGAAGGACGACGCTCCTCATGGTAGAATTCTTCATGAGACTCGATGACATGAGACTGAGAAATGGGCTCGTGCTTCTCCTCAGCTGATTCAGGTCTTGGGAATTCATCTCCAGAGGGACGACGTTGTTCGAATTGCTCCTCCTCATGGGCGAAGTCCTTGGGTGAAGATGGACGGCGCTCCTCATGGTAGAATTCTTCATGAGACTCGATGACACGAGGCTCAGAGATGGGCTCGTGCTTCTCTTCAGCTGATTCAGGTCTTGGGAATTCATCTCCAGATGGACGACGTTGTTCGAATTGCTCCTCCTCATGGGCGAAGTCCTTGGGTGAAGATGGACGACGCTCCTCATGGTAGAATTCTTCATGAGACTCGATGACATGAGACTCAGAGATAGGCTCGTGCTTCTCCTCAGCTGATTCAGGTCTTGGGAATTCATCTCCAGAGGGACGACGTTGTTCGAATTGCTCCTCCTCATGGGCGAAGTCCTTGGGTGAAGATGGACGGCGCTCCTCATGGTAGAATTCTTCATGAGACTCGATGACATGAGGCTCAGAGATGGGCTCGTGCTTCTCTTCAGCTGATTCAGGTCTTGGGAATTCATCTCCAGATGGACGACGTTGTTCGAATTGCTCCTCCTCATGGGCGAAGTCCTTGGGTGAAGATGGACGACGCTCCTCATGGTAGAATTCTCCATGAGACTCGATGACACGAGACTCAGAGATAGGCTCGTGCTTCTCCTCAGCTGATTCACGTCTTGGGAATTCATCTCCAGATGGACGACGTTGTTCGAATTGCTCCTCCTCATGGGCGAAGTCCTTGGGTGAAGATGGACGACGCTCCTCATGGTAGAATTCTTCATGAGACTCGATGACATGAGGCTCAGATATGGGCTCGTGCTTCTCTTCAGCTGATTCAGGTCGTACAAATTCTTCTCCAGAAGGAAGCCGTTGTTCGAATTGTTCTTCTTCATGGGCAAAGTCCTTGGGTGAAGATGGACGGCGCTCCTCATGGTAGAATTCCTCTTGTCTTTGTCCGAATTCAGGCTCTTCATCCTTCTTCAGAGCATCATATGCGGCTGCAGCACCAGCAGCGACTAGTGCAGCAGGAGCTAGAACAACTCCTCCAGCAATCATGCCAGCTGTCTTAGCCATATCAGAGAGCTTCTCTCCAAGAGACTTCTTATCTTCTGGTTCATCTTCATAGGCCGATAGTTGTTCACCAGATGGAATCGATGCACTTCTTTCTTGTCTTATATGATATTCAGTCGTTGAATCGAATTCTTCTTCTGGTTTGTGTTCCGCCGATTTAGGTTGCGAGAGCTCTGCTTCAGATGGACGACGTTGTTCGAACTCTTGCTCTTCATAGATGAGATCTTTTGGTGATGAAGGACGACGCTCCTCATGGTAGAATTCTTCATGAGACTCGATGACATGAGACTGAGAAATGGGCTCGTGCTTCTCCTCAGCTGATTCAGGTCTTGGGAATTCATCTCCAGAGGGACGACGTTGTTCGAATTGCTCCTCCTCATGGGCGAAGTCCTTGGGTGAAGATGGACGGCGCTCCTCATGGTAGAATTCTTCATGAGACTCGATGACATGAGGCTCAGAGATGGGCTCGTGCTTCTCTTCAGCTGATTCAGGTCTTGGGAATTCATATCCAGATGGACGACGTTGTTCGAATTGCTCCTCCTCATGGGCGAAGTCCTTGGGTGAAGATGGACGACGCTCTCATGGTAGAATTCTTCATGAGACTCGATGACATGAGACTCAGAGATAGGCTCGTGCTTCTCCTCAGCTGATTCAGGTCTTGGGAATTCATCTCCAGAGGGACGACGTTGTTCGAATTGCTCCTCCTCATGGGCGAAGTCCTTGGGTGAAGATGGACGGCGCTCCTCATGGTAGAATTCTTCATGAGACTCGATGACATGAGGCTCAGAGATGGGCTCGTGCTTCTCTTCAGCTGATTCAGGTCTTGGGAATTCATCTCCAGATGGACGACGTTGTTCGAATTGCTCCTCCTCATGGGCGAAGTCCTTGGGTGAAGATGGACGACGCTCCTCATGGTAGAATTCTCCATGAGACTCGATGACACGAGACTCAGAGATAGGCTCGTGCTTCTCCTCAGCTGATTCACGTCTTGGGAATTCATCTCCAGATGGACGACGTTGTTCGAATTGCTCCTCCTCATGGGCGAAGTCCTTGGGTGAAGATGGACGACGCTCCTCATGGTAGAATTCTTCATGAGACTCGATGACATGAGGCTCAGATATGGGCTCGTGCTTCTCTTCAGCTGATTCAGGTCGTACAAATTCTTCTCCAGAAGGAAGCCGTTGTTCGAATTGTTCTTCTTCATGGGCAAAGTCCTTGGGTGAAGATGGACGGCGCTCCTCATGGTAGAATTCCTCTTGTCTTTGTCCGAATTCAGGCTCTTCATCCTTCTTCAGAGCATCATATGGACGACGTTGTTCGAATCATGCTTCTCCATCATTCTCTCCAAGAGACTTCTTATCTTCTGGTTCATCTTCATAGGCCGATAGTCACCAGATTCGGGTGATATTCAGAATCGAATTCTTCTTCTGACGAGAGCTCTGCTCAGATGGACTCATGCTCTTCATAGATGAGATCTTTTGGTGATGAAGGACGACGCTCTCATGGTAGAATTCATGAGACTCGATGACATGAGACTGAGAAATGGGCTCGTGCTTCTCCTCAGCTGATTCAGGTCTTGGGAATTCATCTCCAGAGGGACGACGTTGTTCGAATTGCTCCTCCTCATGGGCGAAGTCCTTGGGTGAAGATGGACGGCGCTCCTCATGGTAGAATTCTTCATGAGACTCGATGACATGAGGCTCAGAGATGGGCTCGTGCTTCTCTTCAGCTGATTCAGGTCTTGGGAATTCATATCCAGATGGACGACGTTGTTCGAATTGCTCCTCCTCATGGGCGAAGTCCTTGGGTGAAGATGGACGACGCTCTTCATGGTAGAATTCTTCATGAGACTCGATGACATGAGACTCAGAGATAGGCTCGTGCTTCTCCTCAGCTGATTCAGGTCTTGGGAATTCATCTCCAGAGGGACGACGTTGTTCGAATTGCTCCTCCTCATGGGCGAAGTCCTTGGGTGAAGATGGACGGCGCTCCTCATGGTAGAATTCTTCATGAGACTCGATGACATGAGGCTCAGAGATGGGCTCGTGCTTCTCTTCAGCTGATTCAGGTCTTGGGAATTCATCTCCAGATGGACGACGTTGTTCGAATTGCTTCTCCTCATGGGCGAAGTCCTTGGGTGAAGATGGACGACGCTCCTCATGGTAGAATTCTTCATGAGACTCGATGACATGAGACTCAGAGATAGGCTCGTGCTTCTCCTCAGCTGATTCAGGTCTCGGGAATCTCCAGAGGGACGACGTTGTTCGAATTGCTCCTCCTCATGGGCGAAGTCCTTGGGTGAAGATGGACGACGCTCCTCATGATAGAATTCTTCATGAGACTCGATGACATGAGGCTCAGATATGGGCTCGTGCTTCTCTTCAGCTGATTCAGGTCGTACAAATTCTTCTCCAGAAGGAAGCCGTTGTTCGAATTGTTCTTCTTCATGGGCAAAGTCCTTGGGTGAAGATGGACGGCGCTCCTCATGGTAGAATTCCTCTTGTCTTTGTCCGAATTCAGGCTCTTCATCCTTCTTCAGAGCATCATATGCGGCTGCAGCACCAGCAGCGACTAGTGCAGCAGGAGCTAGAACAACTCCTCCAGCAATCATGCCAGCTGTCTTAGCCATACCAGAGAGCTTCTCTCCAAGAGACTTCTTATCTTCTGGTTCATCTTCATAGGCCGATAGTTGTTCACCAGATGGAATCGATGCACTTCTTTCTTGTCTTATATGATATTCAGTCGTTGAATCGAATTCTTCTTCTGGTTTGTGTTCCGCCGATTTAGGTTGCGAGAGCTCTGCTTCAGATGGACGACGTTGTTCGAACTCTTGCTCTTCATAGATGAGATCTTTTGGTGATGAAGGACGACGCTCCTCATGGTAGAATTCTTCATGAGACTCGATGACATGAGACTGAGAAATGGGCTCGTGCTTCTCCTCAGCTGATTCAGGTCTTGGGAATTCATCTCCAGAGGGACGACGTTGTTCGAATTGCTCCTCCTCATGGGCGAAGTCCTTGGGTGAAGATGGACGGCGCTCCTCATGGTAGAATTCTTCATGAGACTCGATGACATGAGGCTCAGAGATGGGCTCGTGCTTCTCTTCAGCTGATTCAGGTCTTGAGAATTCATCTCCAGATGGACGACGTTGTTCGAATTGCTCCTCCTCATGGGCGAAGTCCTTGGGTGAAGATGGACGACGCTCCTCATGGTAGAATTCTTCATGAGACTCGATGACATGAGACTCAGAGATAGGCTCGTGCTTCTCCTCAGCTGATTCAGGTCTTGGGAATTCATCTCCAGAGGTACGACGTTGTTCGAATTGCTCCTCCTCATGGGCGAAGTCCTTGGGTGAAGATGGACGACGCTCCTCATGGTAGAATTCTTCATGAGACTCGATGACATGAGGCTCAGAGATGGGCTCGTGCTTCTCTTCAGCTGATTCAGGTCTTGGGAATTCATCTCCAGATGGACGACGTTGTTCGAATTGCCCCTCCTCATGGGCGAAGTCCTTGGGTGAAGATGGACGACGCTCCTCATGGTAGAATTCTTCATGAGACTCGATGACATGAGACTCAGAGATAGGCTCGTGCTTCTCCTCAGCTGATTCAGGTCTTGGGAATTCATCTCCTGAAGGAAGCCGTTGTTCGAATTGTTCTTCTTCATGGGCAAAGTCCTTGGGTGAAGATGGACGACGCTCCTCATGGTAGAATTCTTCATGAGACTCGATGACATGAGGCTCAGAGATGGGCTCGTGCTTCTCTTCAGCTGATTCAGGTCTTGGGAATTCATCTCCAGATGGACGACGTTGTTCGAATTGCTCCTCCTCATGGGCGAAGTCCTTGGGTGAAGATGGACGGCGCTCCTCATGGTAGAATTTTTCATGAGACTCGATGACATGAGGCTCAGAGATGGGCTCGTGCTTCTCTTCAGCTGATTCAGGTCTTGGGAATTCATCTCCAGATGGACGACGTTGTTCGAATTGCTCCTCCTCATGGGCGAAATCCTTGGGTGAAGATGGACGACGCTCCTCATGGTATAATTCTTCATGAGACTCGATGACATGAGGCTCAGAGATGGGCTCGTGCTTCTCTTCAGCTGATTCAGGTCTTGGGAATTCATCTCCAGATGGACGACGTTGTTCGAATTGCTCCTCCTCATGGGCGAAGTCCTTGGGTGAAGATGGACGACGCTCCTCATGGTAGAATTCTTCATGAGACTCGATGACATGAGGCTCAGAGATGGGCTCGTGCTTCTCTTCAGCTGATTCAGGTCTTGGGAATTCATCCCCAGAGGGACGACGTTGTTCGAATTGTTCCTCCTCATGGGCGAAATCCTTGGGTGAAGTTGGACGACGCTCCTCATGGTAGAATTCTTCATGAGACTCGATGACATGAGGCTCAGAGATGGGCTCGTGCTTCTCTTCAGCTGATTCAGGTCTTGGGAATTCATCTCCATATGGACGACGTTGTTCGAATTGCTCCTCCTCATGGGCGAAGTCCTTGGGTGAAGATGGACGGCGCTCCTCATGGTAGAATTCCTCTTGTCTTTGTCCGAATTCAGGCTCTTCATCCTTCTTCAGAGCATCATATGCGGCTGCAGCACCAGCAGCGACTAGTGCAGCAGGAGCTAGAACAACTCCTCCAGCAATCATGCCAGCTGTCTTAGCCATACCGGAGAGCTTCTCTCCAAGAGACTTCTTATCTTCTGGTTCATCTTCATAGGCCGATAGTTGTTCACCAGATGGAATCGATGCACTTCTTTCTTGTCTTATATGATATTCAGTCGTTGAATCGAATTCTTCTTCTGGTTTGTGTTCCGCCGATTCAGGTTGCGAGAGCTCTGCTTCAGATGGACGATGTTGTTCGAACTCTTGCTCTTCATAGATGAGATCTTTTGGTGATGAAGGACGACGCTCCTCATGGTAGAATTCTTCATGAGACTCGATGACATGCGACTGCGAAATGGGCTCGTGCTTCTCGTCAGCTGATTCAGGTCTTGGGAATTCATCTCCAGAGGGACGACGTAGTTCGAATTGCTCCTCCTCATGGGCGAAGTCCTTGGGTGAAGAAGGACGGCGCTCCTCATGGTAGAATTCTTCATGAGACTCGATGACATGAGGCTCAGAGATGGGCTCGTGCTTCTCTTCAGCTGATTCAGGTCTTGGGAATTCATCTCCAGATGGACGACGTTGTTCGAATTGCTCCTCCTCATGGGCGAAGTCCTTGGGTGAAGATGGACGACGCTCCTCATGGTAGAATTCTTCATGAGACTCGATGACATGAGGCTCAGATATGGGCTCGTGCTTCTCTTCAGCTGATTCAGGTCTTGGGAATTCATCTCCATATGGACGACGTTGTTCGAATTGCTCCTCCTCATGGGCGAAGTCCTTGGGTGAAGATGGACGGCGCTCCTCATGGTAGAATTCCTCTTGTCTTTGTCCGAATTCAGGCTCTTCATCCTTCTTCAGAGCATCATATGCGGCTGCAGCACCAGCAGCGACTAGTGCAGCAGGAGCTAGAACAACTCCTCCAGCAATCATGCCAGCTGTCTTAGCCATACCGGAGAGCTTCTCTCCAAGAGACTTCTTATCTTCTGGTTCATCTTCATAGGCCGATAGTTGTTCACCAGATGGAATCGATGCACTTCTTTCTTGTCTTATATGATATTCAGTCGTTGAATCGAATTCTTCTTCTGGTTTGTGTTCCGCCGATTCAGGTTGCGAGAGCTCTGCTTCAGATGGATGATGTTGTTCGAACTCTTGCTCTTCATAGATGAGATCTTTTGGTGATGAAGGACGACGCTCCTCATGGTAGAATTCTTCATGAGACTCGATGACATGCGACTGCGAAATGGGCTCGTGCTTCTCGTCAGCTGATTCAGGTCTTGGGAATTCATCTCCAGAGGGACGACGTAGTTCGAATTGCTCCTCCTCATGGGCGAAGTCCTTGGGTGAAGAAGGACGGCGCTCCTCATGGTAGAATTCTTCATGAGACTCGATGACACGAGGCTCAGAGATGGGCTCGTGCTTCTCTTCAGCTGATTCAGGTCTTGGGAATTCATCTCCAGAGGGACGACGTAGTTCGAATTGCTCCTCCTCATGGGCGAAGTCCTTGGGTGAAGATGGACGGCGCTCCTCATGGTAGAATTCCTCTTGTCTTTGTCCGAATTCAGGCTCTTCATCCTTCTTCAGAGCATCATATGCGGCTGCAGCACCAGCAGCGACTACTGCAGCAGGAGCTAGAACAACTCCTCCAGCAATCATGCCAGCTGTCTTAGCCATACCGGAGAGCTTCTCTCCAAGAGACTTCATATCTTCTGGTTCATCTTCATAGGCCGATAGTTGTTCACCAGATGGAATCGATGCACTTCTTTCTTGTCTTATATGATATTCAGTCGTTGAATCGAATTCTTCTTCTGGATTGTGTTCCGCCGATTCAGGTTGCGAGAGCTCTGCTTCAGATGGACGACGTTGTTCGAAATCTTGCTCTTCATAGATGAGATCTTTTGGTGACGAAGGACGACGCTCCTCATGGTAGAATTCTTCATGAGACTCGATGACATGAGACTCAGAGATAGGCTCGTGCTTCTCCTCAGCTGATTCAGGTCTTGGGAATTCATCTCCAGAGGGACGATGTTGTTCGAATTGTTCCTCCTCATTTGCGAAATCCTTGGGTGAAGATGGACGGCGCTCCTCATGGTAGAATTCTTCATGAGACTCGATGACACGAGGCTCAGAGATGGGCTCGTGCTTCTCTTCAGCTGATTCAGGTCTTGGGAATTCATCTCCAGATGGACGACGTTGTTCGAATTGCTCCTCCTCATGGGCGAAGTCCTTGGGTGAAGATGGACGACGCTCCTCATGGTAGAATTCTTCATGAGACTCGATGACATGAGACTCAGAGATAGGCTCGTGCTTCTCCTCAGCTGATTCAGGTCTTGGGAATTCATCTCCAGAGGGACGATGTTGTTCGAATTGTTCCTCCTCATTTGCGAAATCCTTGGGTGAAGATGGACGGCGCTCCTCATGGTAGAATTCTTCATGAGACTCGATGACACGAGGCTCAGAGATGGGCTCGTGCTTCTCTTCAGCTGATTCAGGTCGTACAAATTCTTCTCCAGTAGGAAGCCGTTGTTCGAATTGTTCTTCTTCATGGGCAAAGTCCTTGGGTGAAGATGGACGGCGCTCCTCATGGTAGAATTCCTCTTGTCTTTGTCCGAATTCAGGCTCTTCATCCTTCTTCAGAGCATCATATGCGGCTGCAGCACCAGCAGCGACTACTGCAGCAGGAGCTAGAACAACTCCTCCAGCAATCATGCCAGCTGTCTTAGCCATACCGGAGAGCTTCTCTCCAAGAGACTTCATATCTTCTGGTTCATCTTCATAGGCCGATAGTTGTTCACCAGATGGAATCGATGCACTTCTTTCTTGTCTTATATGATATTCAGTCGTTGAATCGAATTCTTCTTCTGGATTGTGTTCCGCCGATTCAGGTTGCGAGAGCTCTGCTTCAGATGGACGACGTTGTTCGAAATCTTGCTCTTCATAGATGAGATCTTTTGGTGACGAAGGACGACGCTCCTCATGGTAGAATTCTTCATGAGACTCGATGACATGAGACTCAGAGATAGGCTCGTGCTTCTCCTCAGCTGATTCAGGTCTTGGGAATTCATCTCCAGAGGGACGATGTTGTTCGAATTGTTCCTCCTCATTTGCGAAATCCTTGGGTGAAGATGGACGGCGCTCCTCATGGTAGAATTCTTCATGAGACTCGATGACACGAGGCTCAGAGATGGGCTCGTGCTTCTCTTCAGCTGATTCAGGTCTTGGGAATTCATCTCCAGATGGACGACGTTGTTCGAATTGCTCCTCCTCATGGGCGAAGTCCTTGGGTGAAGATGGACGACGCTCCTCATGGTAGAATTCTTCATGAGACTCGATGACATGAGACTCAGAGATAGGCTCGTGCTTCTCCTCAGCTGATTCAGGTCTTGGGAATTCATCTCCAGAGGGACGATGTTGTTCGAATTGTTCCTCCTCATTTGCGAAATCCTTGGGTGAAGATGGACGGCGCTCCTCATGGTAGAATTCTTCATGAGACTCGATGACACGAGGCTCAGAGATGGGCTCGTGCTTCTCTTCAGCTGATTCAGGTCTTGGGAATTCATCTCCAGATGGACGACGTTGTTCGAATTGCTCCTCCTCATGGGCGAAGTCCTTGGGTGAAGATGGACGACGCTCCTCATGGTAGAATTCTTCATGAGACTCGATGACATGAGACTCAGAGATAGGCTCGTGCTTCTCCTCAGCTGATTCAGGTCTTGGGAATTCATCTCCAGAGGGACGACGTTGTTCGAATTGCTCCTCCTCATGGGCGAAGTCCTTGGGTGAAGATGGACGGCGCTCCTCATGGTAGAATTCTTCATGAGACTCGATGACATGAGGCTCAGAGATGGGCTCGTGCTTCTCTTCAGCTGATTCAGGTCTTGGGAATTCATCTCCAGATGGACGACGTTGTTCGAATTGCTCCTCCTCATGGGCGAAGTCCTTGGGTGAAGATGGACGACGCTCCTCATGGTAGAATTCCTCATGAGACTCGATGACATGAGGCTCAGAGATAGGCTCGTGCTTCTCTTCAGCTGATTCAGGTCGTACGAATTCTTCTCCAGAGGGACGACGTTGTTCGAATTGTTCCTCCTCATGGGCGAAATCCTTGGGTGAAGATGGACGGCGCTCCTTTTGGTAGAATTCTTCATGAGACTCGATGACATGCGACTGCGAAATGGGCTCGTGCTTCTCGTCAGCTGATTCATTTCTTGGGAATTCATCTCCAGAGGGACGACGTTGTTCGAATTGCTCCTCCTCATGGGCGAAGTCCTTGGGTGAAGAAGGACGGCGCTCCTCATGGTAGAATTCTTCATGAGACTCCATCACATGGGACTCAGAGATGGGCTCGTGCTTCTCTTCAACTGATTCAGGTCTTGGTAATTCATCCCCAGAGGGACGACGTTGTTCGAATTGTTCCTCCTCATGTGCGAAATCCTTGGGTGAAGATGGACGACGCTCCTCATGGTAGAATTCTTCATGAGACTCGATGACATGAGGCTCAGATATGGGCTCGTGCTTCTCTTCAGCTGATTCAGGTCTTGGGAATTCATCCCCAGAGGGACGACGTTGTTCGAATTGTTCCTCCTCATGGGCGAAATCCTTGGGTGAAGATGGACGACGCTCCTCATGGTAGAATTCTTCATGAGACTCGATAACATGAGACTCAGAGATGGGCTCGTGTTTCTCTTCAGCTGATTCAGGTCTTGGGAATTCATCTCCAGATGGACGACGTTGTTCGAATTGCTCCTCCTCATGGGCGAAATCCTTGGGTGAAGATGGACGACGCTCCTCATGGTAGAATTCTTCATGAGACTCGATAACATGAGACTCAGAGATGGGCTCGTGTTTCTCTTCAGCTGATTCAGGTCTTGGGAATTCATCTCCAGATGGACGACGTTGTTCGAATTGTTCTTCTTCATGGGCAAAGTCCTTGGGTGAAGATGGACGGCGCTCCTCATGGTAGAATTCCTCTTGTCTTTGTCCGAATTCAGGCTCTTCATCCTTCTTCAGAGCATCATATGCGGCTGCAGCACCAGCAGCGACTACTGCAGCAGGAGCTAGAACAACTCCTCCAGCAATCATGCCAGCTGTCTTAGCCATACCGGAGAGCTTCTCTCCAAGAGACTTCTTATCTTCTGGTTCATCTTCATAGGCCGATAGTTGTTCACCAGATGGAATCGATGCACTTCTTTCTTGTCTTATATGATATTCAGTCGTTGAATCGAATTCTTCTTCTAGTTTGTGTTGCGCCGATTCAGGTTGCGAGAGCTCTTCTTCAGATGGACGACGTTGTTCGAAATCTTGGTCTTCATAGATGAGATCTTTTGGTGATGAAGGACGACGCTCCTCATGGTAGAATTCTTCATGAGATTCGATTACATGAGGCTCAGAGATGGGCTTGTGCTTTTCTTCAGCTGATTCAGGTCGTACGAATACTTCTCCAGAAGGAAGCCGTTGTTCGAATTGTTCCTCTTCATGGGCAAAGTCCTTGGGTGAAGATGGACGACGCTCCTCACGGTAGAATTCCTCATGCGATTCAGTGACATCTTCTTCATATCCTTCTTCACCTCTCTTTGGTGGGAATGCAGTGCTCCTCTGTTGCCTCAAATGATATTCAGTCGATGACTCATACTCTTCCTTAGGTTCCTTCTCCGCCTTCTCAGTATCTTCTTCATCTCCAATAGGAAAGGTCGTTCTCAGTTCAGCCACTCTCACTTGCTCAGTGGCCTCTTCTTGAGCAGTCATAGGCGGCAGCTCCTCCTCCTCTTCAGTCTCTTTGAATGCAGCATGGGCAGCGCCTGCGGCTGCCACGATAGGCGCGGCAACGACCGCTCCGGCGATCAGTCCGGCCTTCTTCGCGTATTCGCCGGCTCGTTCACGTACGCTCTTTCGCTGTTCTTCTTGTTCTTCTTCTGGTTGTTCTTCGCGAACGACTGTGGGAATGTGCTCAGAAGATGTGGTATAGACGATCCTCGAGTCCGTCGAGACCTCACTGCCGCTCTCACTCTTGCGTCCTTCTGATCCCTCAACATCTCCGAGTTGCTCGAAACGAGCGATCTTGTCCCGCACCGACAGTTTTTCCGTCTCGGGCGATCCGACATCTGCAATTAAAATTCATAATAGTTCGTATTTATTTTTTATATAATTAATTATTTTACTTTGTTATTCATATCTTATATCAATCAATATTTACAAGGAAAAAGGCTCATATCAGTCAATATTTCCACGTAGATATCTCAGGTGTGCAATGAGTGACGCGGCCACCACAGCTATTAGCAACCACACAGCAGCCATTAAACAAAGATACCAAACTGAACCGGACCATAACTTATTACGACGAACAGATACGATACACATGCTTTATAATAACTGATACATTGCAATGCCCATAATCTATCTAGGTCTGAGATATCTGTACATGCTCTCTGTCCAATAAACAATACACTTGCTCAATACAAAATATAAATCGTGCTGATGCAATTATACATGTGGGAGTATATTTTTTGTGTATGTGAATACGTAATCGATGTCTGTCTGTCTGTCTGTCTGTATGTCTGTCTGTTTTCGATCATTCTATCTGTTTGCTTGTCTGTATGTGCATAAATATCACCATATCGACCACAATACAACACTGACTTTATAAGACAATTCGTGTGTGGCAATAATCCTTCGGCTACTACACAAACCACAGCTAGCACAACTACTAAATGTTCAAACGTCGCGAAAAGAAGAACTTTCAATTGCATAAAAAGTGTATCCTGTTTTTTTGTCCATCCTTTTCGCAACTTTTGACCAGAACATAATAAAAGAACCAAGCGGATGATACATTTGCATATACAGTACTATGTGGCGGGGTACTCTTTTCTCTTTGGGCGATGCTGCGAACTCTAGAAGGGGCGGGGTGTGGATGACGATGGAGGTATTCATCCAGCAGGAAGAATGACGTCGTCGTCGATGAATTGATGAGGGCGAAGAAGAATAAAGCAAGCAAAACAACGACAGTTATTAGAACCGAAAAGATGGATATCATAGATAGATAGTGGGTGTGTACGAACGGGTGCGGTGCAAACCCGACAAGCAGCGAGTGTGTTCGAATATTCGACCATTACACAAGGCATATTAACTGTGGTTAGCGGACGAATACTCAAGCAGCGCTCCCTGTGTGGAAGGCAGGACATAAACTGAAGAAAAAAATAGAACCAAAGCAAGAGAGTGAGAGTGAGTGAGCATGAATATATATGAACGTGGAAAGAATGATGATGAAATGAGCAGTTTATTCGAGAGTGTCATTTGTATGTTGAATATAGGAAGAGTTGAAGATGGGCGACGGCACCGGTTACTCACCAGAGAGCGTTTCGTCTCCTGCAATTTTATGAGTGATGAAACAATTAAACTTTTTTCCTATTGGCAAGCAAACCAACATTTAAATATTAATTAACAACATTTTATTTATTTATTTTTCACCTAAGAGTAGTTTTGATTTATGAAGGAATGAGTTTTGGTCCCCCGAACATTTATCTAGTCCGTTTATCTCTAGTTTACGATCGATATAAGCCTATTAGAATCTCTCTCTATCTCTATCTCTTTATCTCTATCTCTCTGTGTATGCACTCTCAATCCGCATCCATCTCATTATTGAACGAATGCTTGCGGCATATATTTATCTCCTCGCTCTATCGTGTTCTCTATCTCTCCTCCCTCGTATCTCTCTCCTCTTTTCGATCAATGTTGTCCCTTTCTCAAGGAGCTGAGAGATGAAGCGGAGAGAGAGACAGAAGGGTAGGAACAGAGGCCAGTGGAGACCCTAACTCTTCCTCTCCCTCTTCCTCTTCTCCTTCCAAGTTGTAAAGACAGAACGAGAGAGAGAGAGAGAAAGGATAAAGAGATGAGAAGATGTCGATTGATCTGTGCGAGAGCACGCAAGAGCTACTCGACCACTGACTGAATAACATCCCCCTGACTACTCTACCTCTTTCTCTCTCTATCTATCGATATCCTCAGCCTGATATCTCAACTGGAATAAATACTCTCTTAAAGGTGTAACGTTATGAAGGAATCAAAAAGTTCCCTACACATGAAAGAATCACATTATATAAGGAACTTTTCGGAACATTTAATAAGGAAATTTAATAAGGAACTTTAATAAGGCCATAAGGAACTTTCCGGGGGACTACGCTTTATCTTCTCTTTACTATTGGAAATGAATGAAGGTCAAAGTCTTAGAATGCTTGGATGATTAAGTAATTAGTAAAAAAATAGCTGTTTACCAGGAGCGGTAGTTCTGGTGGTGGTGACAACTCTGGTCATCTTCTTGCTGACGACCACTGAACCATCCTCATTCGTCTCTCCTTCCTCTAGCGTCTCTACCTTCTGCTTAGTGCCTGATCCCTCATCTCCACCAGTCGCTGCAATCAATAAATATTAGTGAAAACATTATGAATCATGGAAGGGATTTTAAGAGAGAAAGCTAGTTAGCTAAACTCTGAGCTACCGTATTTTCGTTTTGTTCAACTCTCATGGCATCAGTGGGGATTAGGTGCAAACAAAGAGACAAGCACTAACAGAGAGCGGCAAGCATCTGCTTCTGTAGTTCCCTGATCTTATCCTGATCTAGTCCAGTCATGCCGGGTGTCTCCGTCTCATACACAGTCTTGGTGGTGGTGGTATGGCGCGATTGATTCACACGAATTTGGATATCGGAAGAGGGAGGAGCGGCGGCAAGGGCGCGGGCGACAGCATCTGTGACCGCTGCGTCTGGAGGACAGACGGCGCCAGACAGACGAAGTTCCTCTTCGAGGGCGCGAAGGCGATCTAGGGCTGATGCATGCTTGTCGGGCGCGGACATCTTCACCTGAGGCAGAAGGAGCAGTAGAGAGGCCAAGATCGCGTGATGATCTGACTCCGCCCCCTTTGATACATTAGCCGTCGTCGGCTGTGTAAGAGGACAAGATGCGTCATGTTCGGCGGCCTCGTCGGCCTCCTCCGCCTCGAAGAAGACATCTCCCGTCGGGCGATGGAACGGAATGGATGCCACGCCAGATGGATCGATGTGATGTAGGGCCGCGATGAGGGAGTCCGTACGTTTTCTCTCGAACTGCTGTGAGGAGGCGATAGGGGTATCCTCGCAGATGGGCTTGTTGCTTGCATCGAATACGGACTGACGACGAGCCTCTTCTGATGGTTGATCAACGTTCTCTTCGTGTTCGCCCGTCCATGACTCGGCCTCGAAAGCAGTCGGGGCAGACAATGCAACGGGTATGGACGAAACACGAATAAGCGATGGAGTGTCTATCAGTGATCCCAGGAGGAGCTCTCCATTGGCGGTGAGACCATTGACGACTAGAGCGGAAGACGGCATCGAGGTGAGTCGAATAGGTTACGGACAAAGAGTGTGCAACTGAAGAAGTGCCAGCTGTCGAAGGAGGACTGAGAGACACAGGAGTGATATCAAGAGAGATGAAGAATGAGAAGGTAGGAGGAGAAGATTGCAATTGTGAGAGTAAGTGTGAGATGAAAAGTCACGAACACATACACACCACACCAGTGAGCAATATAGCAACTAGGAAATCGTGCACGGAACTAACATGCGGATGCCCTGAGAGTTGAGAACGTGAAGGAACATGATCAACTTGATCAGTATATATGGTAGCTCAGATTTATTAAGATTGAACAATATCCTTGAGAAGAATATAAAATAACAAAGCGATAGAGAGTGTGACTTTAGAAGCAGTGGTCTAGGGATAAGGGGAACTCAGGGGCAGTATTATATCAATGGCTAGGATTGGACGATGTCTGGAGCAATATCAAGCGAAAGGACACGGCTAACTGGTATAGTAGTAGAGTATAATACTTA
The DNA here is from genome assembly GCA_943737045.1 of Parapristionchus giblindavisi. NCBI lineage: Eukaryota > Metazoa > Nematoda > Chromadorea > Rhabditida > Diplogasteridae > Parapristionchus > Parapristionchus giblindavisi. The sequence continues at coordinate 184,499 of CALSFV010000301.1, read as the reverse complement.
TGGAAAAGGGACTACAATTATGCAACTAGCTAACTTTGGCATTAAAATACAATTGGTAATAGTGGTTTGTTTATGGATAAGAAGGGCAGCGAGATAATGACCAGAATTAGTGTAGGGGTGTTAGGGCGAAAAAATAGCGAGTGATTATACTACGACTCTCATACTCCGGAAGTGTGCGTAAGAGACCTATCTAGCAACAAGATTGTCAAAGAGTAGCAGCTGTCTAATAATATTAATAGTATAAAGTTAAAGTGTGTATAAAGTGTGTGTAGACAGGGTCGGAGTCGATGAGTCGGAGAGGGCTTATTCACCTCTCTTCTGGCTATCGGCATCGGACTGCTCATCTTCGTCTTCCTCCTCGACGGGTTCGACAGAGCGACGCGGCGGTGAAGCATCTGAACGGTACGTTAAAGAAGCCAAATCACTACTCCACTTTATAACTGTACTTAAAGTGTGTCATTTTAGTGAACTACAAGAGAAAGAACATTTGGCAAAATGCATTACAGTATACCATACCACTTCGTTACTTGTAGTTTACTTAAAGTAAACTTCAAGTTACGAATTATAAGTAAACTTTAAGAAAAATCAGCGCACCAACGATCTCTTCATTTCACATGCTATTTCTCTCCATTCTGTCATCGAGAACGATGTGAAATGTCAATGTGAAAGTAAGAGACCGAGAGAAATGGATTTCGCTACCAAAATACCATGATTTCCTCCTTACCTTCTCTCTCCTCAGCATATGTCGACGTGACTACAGTCGTTCTCACAACAGTGCCGTCCTCTTCGACTTCCTGAAATTCCTAAGATTTATTTGAATAAAAAAAGCTTAGTTATTCTTGTCATGATATAGATATTTGTGTTCATGAGCTAATGAATCTCTGATTTGAGTCATAGATTTAAACTGACCTCTCTGAACTCCCTCTTCATTCCTTCAGGCAGTTCCTCATCGCCTCCCTCGAGCGCTCTCTCCGCCTCTCTGTGCATCTTATTCCACTTCTCATATTCTTCCTCCGTCAGATCGTCCTGTCGCTGATGAGTTTCCTCCGACACCGCGACGTCATTCTCATACGTGGTTGTCACCGTGGTCTCCTCTACGATGGGACCATCCTCGGTGTCGTGGATGTGACGCTCCGTGCGATGGACCTTACGCACCTGAACAGATCATATGTTGTTAGATGAAAGATCAAAGATCAAACTCGAATACCTCGATCTCGGGAGTCTCCTCCTTGTACTGCTCTGGTTGTTCCCTGTACTGTTCGGGCTGTTCCTTATACAACTCAGGGTGCTGCACTTCGGGTGATGCCGTGTGGACGACCCTCTGAGGCGATGATTCGGGTTCGGATGTCATCGAGGCTCCGCCAATCGGGGTACGGTGGCGCTCCTCTACCACAACCTCATCGTGCGAAGAGACCATAGCGTGGAGTGGCAGAGATGGTTCCTGGGCCAGAGAGGAGTCCCTTGATGAGGTGGTGTCCTTGGGAGGCGAGGTCGACTTGGAATAGTCCTTGGCAGGCATGAGTGCGGATAAGTCCTTGGATGGAAGTCCGTTCAGCGAGTGAGTAGAGTCGGAGTGCAGCTGGGAGACCTCGTTGAAGACGATCGACCGAACGATATCGTCACGACCGATACGACGAAGTGCGTCGTCGAGCTTCTCGGCTGAAATCATAATCATATCAATAATAGTGTCAAGGAAAATCGAGAAAGGATGAAGTGAAACTAGTACTAGACTTGGTTCGCCCAGAGCCTACGCCTCTTTGACAAAAGAATCACTTTTCGCAAGAGTGAGCATAAAAAAGAGTAACGACTCACGCGTAGCTTCCTCCTTCTTGAGATGGATCCAAATTCGAAGTACATGGTGCACCTCTTGTCCCGGATACTTGGCACGGATCTGACTGATGTCCTTATGAGGCAACTCTAGAGCTCGAGCGAGACGTTGCCAGTCTCCACCGACTCCCTAAAAATTGAATCTTTGGTCTTTGATCTCTAGAACGTAAACTGATTTGAGTCCTTACCTTCAATACGTTGGGATGGATGGTGTCAGGGAGTGGAGCGGTGAGGGCATTGGCGTACTTCTTCTCAAGAGGAACGACGGGTGTTCGGTCCTCCTTGTGCACGACGCGATGCTCTCCGGTGTACTCGGGTAGCGTAATGGTGAGTGTGCATATTGGGCTCTGTGGTGGTAGGGAGTCAGCGCGCACGCGTGGCTCGCGCATCATTGCGATGCGGCCATCCGTCGCGGCCTCGCTGTCATCCTGGTTACGGGTCTGCAATGGTTTTTTTTGATATATAGTTTAAATAATTTAATTTATCGGCAGTATGACATTTTGAAATTGCCGTTGTGGAACGAAAACGTTTCGGAACCGGACGAATAGGAAAAAGATGTTTTAAAACTATGCTGAATAGAACGTTATGAATCATCCCGTTATGAATCATAAAAACAAGGCACTGTTTCGAAATGTTTTCTTCAACAAAACAAAACAGTTTAATTGTTATGGATAAAATAAAAAAAGATAAAATCGTACTTTAACCATGAAAGCGAGACGGTTCTCTTGGAACGGAAGGAAGTACAGTGAGAACTGTTCTCCACTCTTGTTCATCGGTACCAGGTTTCCAGCGAACTCGAGGAACTGATGCTTGCCCTTGAGCACCTGTAAAATTGATTTTTGATCTTTGATATTCGCTTTAAACAACAGTGTACCTCAACATCTCTGCTCCTTGCGATCTCGGTGAAGTGCTCTTGCTTCTCTAGTGTCTTGTCCTCCTTGTCGTCGGTCATACAGAACACTCTCAGTTGTCCCTCTATAGGGAAGGTTCGACGGGCGAATACAGTGAACTTAGCCATATACGGAATCGATATGGCTTCGTTGTAAACCTACAATGTTTGAACTTTAATCTCTTACTCTATATCTGTGATTTTTTCCAAAAACTTTTTCGCTGTTATTTTTTTCGTGTAAAATACATACAAACTTTTTCAAAAAATATTAATAGAACTAATTTTTCTCATAAAATGAATACGATATGAAATAGTACCTCCTGGGCCATCCTCGCGGCGTCTCTTGGTGTTTGGCAGTCCATGAGCCAGAACCTCGCCGACACTGTTGTCGTGAACGACACTTCGTCACCGGTGAAGGTGAGTTGAGTTGTTCCCGTGATGTCTTCCCATTGGGCGGGCGCCGATCCTCCAGTGATCGAACAGAGAAGACGAAGAGTCGGTGGTTCTTGACCCGACTGGCCCGAATATTGGGTGAGCATCTGCTTGTTGGCCGACTGGGGTAGAGGAATGCAGAGAGTGATAGGCTGAAATTAAGGAGAACGTTAGGATCGGTTAAGTACTAAGTTGCGTCTTAAGTATCAGCATAGCTTACCTCATGTCGCATAATTTTTGTGACCCAGAATAATATGGTTTAAACAATTTTCTATATGAAATTAATAATGAAGCATATTTTGAATATTATGTTTTTCAAACACGTATTTACCTTATGGAACTTGCGTCTTCGTGGCTCAACTGTAACAATGGGCGATACTGCTACACGATTGCCGTGTAGACGCGACACCATATCCTGAGGGACTGGTTGGGCCTGTACCGACACCTTGATGGTCTTGGTGAGTGAGCCGTCAGGGAAGATGGCTTGGACGCGAGGCACAACTGATGAGAGAATCACGCCACCCTCGGGACCAACACAGTGAACCTTAATGCGTTAGGGTTGGTTAAGTACTAAGTTAAGTCTTAAGTATGACTAGCTTACCTCCTGTCGCACACGCGTGACTACGGCAAAGTACATGGGCAGATCGTTGGTAAGCACTCTAGTTATTCTACTCGTGTTAAGGTCATCTAGCTGCGCAAGCTCCTCAGCGTCGAACGACTCGTTCAGCACCTGCAATTGTCCGATTTAGCCTTAGTACTTAACCTTAAAACTTCGTTCTTAACTTTAGTGATATTAAGGTCTTAGAAGCTCTCTCGCGGTACTAAACGAAGAAAGCGGCACTCTCAACAACTTAGTGATGGAAAAAATCGCATTATTATGACTCATTTGAAAGCCAGAAGCCGATTATCTTCAAATGAGAGTTTTTATGCGGTCGGTATAACTTTCAAATTGGACTATGAACTATAAGTATACCTCTTGGACGGCATCTTCCGTAGCCTCCAATTGATGTTCCTTCCAGTGCTGACCATCATCAGAGCGAAGAATGACAATCTCTCGTTCTCTATCCCTCAACGAGGCAAAGTGCGGCACCTCCAAGATGATGGGTCCGAGGAACTTGGCACCAGCGGGTGCCATTTCCAGAATTCTCGACGCCAGATCTTCTCCCTCCGATAGTGGTGGAGGATGGGCGAGCTTGTCCTTGCGGAGGTAGCGGCAGGTGACGCGGATGGGCGCGGCGGCCTTGCGGGGTGGTACGATTATGCGGACGCCAGAGTGACGACAACCGCGCATAGCGCCACCTCTAGCGTCAACGACGAACGAGATGAGGAAGCTATAATAGAGACAATGACAGATAGCCTTATATATGTAATAGATATGATCACGATAGGTTTACAATGGATGCAGGACCATAACGATACTTGTGAGGAGCCTCCAACCATTGTCTACGGTCTCTTCATTTCGCACAGTATTTCTCTGTACTCTGCCACATAGAAAGCATTGAAGAGACCGTCGACAAGGGTATTACTTTAACTTTACGCCCTTTCTTTAAGGAACTTAAGGTTCCACTGTAATGCTAACCGAAGAGGTCCCGACTCGTTGGTGACTACATAGGTACAACATACACAACATTGGCTGTGACGCATAACGATTCACAAAAAAACACCATTAGGCCGATTGATGCAGAAAGTAGTAGTCGATAGAGAAAGGCAGTAACACCACAGAGGAAAAAGTTGGGGACCGTGCATTTTGAGGGGGTTGAGTGGGCAAAACAACACTAAAAGCAAAGTGTGCTCCTCGATTTATACTCTCGCCATTCAGTTTATTCACTTACTTGCGGTGCTGGAGCTTGCTGAAAATAGTGAAAATGAAAACGATTTTTTTTTAGATTTTTGGAGAATCTGGAACCCTGTAATACCCAAGGATCCTGCATCCGCTACCCAAATACCGAAAATACGAAAGGTAAACGAACCTTGGTTGGGAAACATTCTGGCCGATGGGCACGTTGTCGGGCATCGTAGACTCGAACATCGATGGGTCGTGCTTGGCGGTTAGGGCAGGTTGCACCTGAAACAATCGCATGGTTGAAGTATCGCATAAGACCCTTATCACTATGACATCTTAGGGTGAGATTAACAATCAAACACACTATTTCTATGGTCTCTGAACACTACAACTGTTATGAGCCTTTTGTTAATATTTTATCTCTCTACAAAAGAAATTTCCCATGAATCATGGAACATTTCACTCTCTAGCATAAATTAGAAAATTTTTAAAAAAAAGAATTTTTAAAATTTCGTAAACTCGTTAAAGGCACACCCCGAACTAATTTAAAACTCTTCGCTCTGAGATTCAAATTAGCTCTTCAATAGCATCCTCTACACATCTCATGAACTATTACCGATAATATTTGAAACACTAAACGTACTATTCGTTCATTCATAATAGACAAACCTGAGCCTTTCTGATGAGTTGTTCGAGATCCGTATCCGCAGTCATCGTCGCTCCGTGATCGAGTCCGTCTGGTTGCGCATCACGCGACAACAGCAGCTGGAAGAAGATGAAGATATTGGAGAGGGATAGAGGGGATAGGCCAGTGTGTGTATGCATTTCTTGCTGATGTAATAAACATATGCATGACTAAGATATGAAGAGGACAACAGATATAGTCCCCTGGAAGATTGATTAGCACACAGCCTTGCGCGCTATGCAACTACCCTAACTCCCTCGTCTCGAAAGCTCTCGCACAATTCTCTCTCCCGGCTTTAACTGCGCGTGCTTCCAAACGAAGGATGTCCACATAAGACAATGCAAACAAGTGGATAAGGGCAAGAAAATGACTACTAGGGTAACGCGATTATGGCCTAGGGATAAGAGGATTATGAGCAGACATAAATCGTCTAGTCCACATAACACTCAAAGGTGACACAGAGATATTCATCTCTCTCGATGAGATTGGAAGAGAAAAGGTCGCACACTTACAAACGCACACAAACCCAACCTGTCTATCTATCATCGATTCGTATCTCTCCCTCTCTCTCTCTCTCGAAACCACAGAAAAGAAGCGAAAGAGAAAATATGAATGAATGGTAGAGCGGCATGCTCTCTTTCACTCAAGGAATGTGTATGTGGAAGATAGAGAGAGGGAGAGATAGGGAGAGTTAGGGAGAGGGAGGGAGGTGGAAAGGGAGAGGGAGAGAGGGAGGGAGGGAGAGAGGGAGAAGGAAAGAGAGGGAGAGAGGGAGAGAGAGGGAGAGAGAGGGAGAGAGAGGGAGAGAGGGAGAGATTGAACCAAGTTTTTTTTCCTATTCGTCCTCATCTCTATCTCATCCGTCTCTTCTGCCACCTTCCCTCTATCACTGGACCCATTCACATTTCGGCCCTGAGAGACTACACTGCTGTATTACACCGGATGACACCTATATAAAGGGGACACCTGTCCGGTAGTGACAGAGATCATCAATCACAATCCGATTAGGGCAAATTAGGAGCAGGTTGCTTTGGGTGGGTATTGGATCCTTTAATGTTCAGTTTGGTTCCTCTGGTATTCGGTTTATTACTTGGTTCTCGTTGGTGTGAATGAGGTGAACAGCCGATGAATCCTGCAGTCCCTGTGTGAGCGAATCGTTGAAGTCGCGAACATGAGCGTTGTGGTGATGGTCATCAGCTGAAATGCGTAGTTATGACTTAGCTTAGCCTAAGTCACCTTAGTACATTAGTACTAAGTCGTAACTACTCTAAATGCCTATAAGTACCTTCTTCCTCGCTCTCGGAGAACATGGTCTCATTCATGGCCTCGGGATTCTGAGGTTTGTAGCGCTCCTCGGATACGGTAGTCGTCTCGGTGATTACGGTGGTCTCGGTTACGGTGCGGAGGGTCTCTACGACGGAGACGTAACCGAGTCTCTGGGCGATCGATAGAGGCGTCTGACCCGTCTGCAAATTGGCATTGGGTTACACACATGAATTATCTATGAGCATGGTCGACTACTAGGTAGTAAAGGTAGGTTTCCGGAAATGGGGGATACTGGGTTCTGGGGGTAAACCACTCACCGCAGTCTGAGCGTTCGGACTGGCGCCATTCTCGAGCAGGTAACGCACGCAATTGTTGTGACCTTGCTGGGCGGCTTGATGGAGGGGCGTGTACGAGGCGCGAGTGGTCTCGCCCACCTTGGCGCCATGCTCGACCAGGAAACGGACCTGTAATGATTAACCATTAACCAATTTGGTTAAGCTCTTCCCAATCTAATAAACCATTTCCCGAGTGGTTAACCACTCACCATATTAAGTTGACCGAAGTGGCAGGCCACGTGGAGGGGCGTGTAACCTGCGTTGGTCTGCGAGTCGATCTCGGCTCCGGCCTGAATTAATGTGTTTTATTGATTTTTATTATCATTTAAATATTTAAAAATCACCTTGAATAGATCCTTGGCCACTTCAACTCTGTCTTCTTGTGCACAGAGATGCATAGCTGTGAGTCCATTGTTAGCCTTGGCTGCTACATCACCACCGTTCTGAAAATGAGACAGATCTTTTTGTAATTCTATAAGAGTTACAAGCTTGTTTTAATATGAATTTTAATTCTGAAAAAAACAATAATTTGTCTTTTCTCCTGTGTTACACTTTTTCTCTGTGTTGTCAGCGATCTCCTCATTTCACACACTATCTCTGTTTTCTCTGTAGCCGAAATCCATAACATCTTCTATTAATTTTTTAAAAAATGTCAATGCTATATTAAAAAAAAAGAAAAAGGAATTCCTCTCCAATAGAATTACATACCTGAAGAAGGAGGTTGGCCATCTCGGAGTGGCCTTCTTGTGAGGCGAGATGTAGCGGCGTGAAGCCGGCACGAGATCGTGCATTTGGATCAGCCTGAAGGGATACGGTACAGGCCAAGATACGATAGGCATACGGTAGGAGTCAGTTTGTGATATATTCAGTGGTGTGACTACCGTACCGTGACAGCTACTGTAGGAGTCAGTTCGTGATACTATTTACGGTGGTAATACCCTACCTTGTACTGGAGGAGTGTGGCTGCTATGTCGATCTGGTTTTTCTTGGCTGCGATGTGGAGGGGAGTGTAGCCATTCTTGGCAGCCGCCTTGGCGGAAGCGCCATGTTCGAGCAAGAGTAGGGCAACCTGAAATTAACCATCAGTCATATACAAAAATTATATTTCATTTAACGAACTAATTTAAGTTTTCGCTGTTTCCAAACTCTCTGACAGACAAAGAAAACGAGAGAGCATTGCCAGAGCGTAGAATTTAAAATTAAGTTGTGGCGTTATCATAATCTTACTATATTACTACAGTAACTCTGATTACCGTACCTTGTCATTGTTGTAGTGAGCAGCCACATGGAGGGGTGTGACTTGGTTCTTTCCTTCAATGTCAACAGGTGTTCCTTTCTCGAGCAGAAGCTTGGCGACGTCCACATTTCCATACTTGGAGGCGAGATGGAGTGGAGTGAAACCCTTCTTCGTTAAGAGCGCCTTAACGACACGGACTTACATTATTATCTACTAAGCGCTAAGTACACGTGAACTTAGCTAAATCGCTAATCCTAGCACTTACTAAGCCCTGATTACTCGTGGACTTAGCTAAGTTCCCATAACCTTATTAGCTAAGGTTTACCTTGTCGGCCTTGTTATCCAGAAGTAGATCGGCGACTTCTCTTTGTCCTTCCTTGGCAGCGATATGGAGGGGCGTGTACTGATCTTTCGTGGCTGCATTTGGATCGGCTCCAGATTGGATGAGAAGTGACACAATATCGGTGTTGCCAAGACGCGAAGCAATGTGGAGGGGAGTCTGATGTTCGCGAGCGCGAGCGTCCACCTAAATTACCATAATCTTTACCTCGAAACTTTACCGTAATCAAGTCAGTTCACGATTCGACTACCGTATCCCAACGTACCTTGGCGCCGTGTCGGAGGAGAACACGGACGACGTCGGTCTGATTGGCTCGGGCCGCGAGATGAAGTGGCGTCTCGCCGCGCACCGTCTCCACGTCGGCGTTTGCGTTCTGGAAAGAGTTCAAAGATCAGAAATAGTCAAAGTGGGCGGAGCTTGTGTACCTGTTGGAGTAGATAGATGACGATATTGACGCAGCCCATGAAGGCGGCGACGTGGAGGGGTGATAGTCCAGATTCAGTAGTAGCTTCGATGGCTGCTTTGTATTTGAGAAGGAGCTCTACGACCTGAAAATGAGGAAATATTTGATTTAAATCTTTAAACTCAGTTCCTATTTTTAGTTGATTTTTTTCCGAAATAGTACTCTTTTTGTATGAGAAGACGAAAAATTGCCAAATAGTAATTTCAGAATATTTTTTCGGCCCAGGAAAGTTAGCACAGAAAAACGCTCCGGAGTAAAAACAAAAAAAAGCCCACCTTGATCCTGTTCTTCTTGCACGCAATGTGCAGAGGGGTGAATCCATTGAGAGCTCTTGCATTAGGATCGGCGTTCCTGAAAAAATATTTAATTTATTTATGGTTTTTTACCAGCTGTTTAAATCTAACTAACAAATTATATTGTTCCATCTTATCTTCAATTTCGCTCACTTGTTCGAGAAATGGTGAACAAATTACTATTATTATAAATGCATGACTTCATGTACAATTCATGCATCATGCATCATAAGCCATAAGTCATAGGTCATACGTCTTAGGTCATAAGTCATAGGTAATAACTAGTAATTGATAACTCTTAGGTCGCATGTACCTGTCCAGTAGCAGCTTAGCGGTCTTCACATGTCCGTAGTGGGCAGCAACATGGAGTGGAGTGAGATAGTCGACGGTGACATCATCAACGGGTGCACGATGATAGAGAAGGATGCGAGCAGTGTCAACGTGATCTCCCTGTGCTGCCATGTGGAGAGGAGCAAGACCATTCTGGAATTTGAATTATCGATTGATTTACAGGCTCGCAAAGGTGAAATGATACGGTTCTCCAGTTCTCTAGTTGCTTTTCAATCTCTTACACAACTTGATTTTAAAGGAACAACCCTTTTACTCCCCGCTCTGGCAATGCTCTCTCACTTTCTTTGTCTACGAGAGAATGTTGTCATGGCATAGTGTAAAATTTGCTCAGTAGTGTGCGTTTAATTCTTGTAAACGTCGTATATATTTTTTTTAATTCTCTGTTCCCTTCCTTCAACTCCTCGACCACTATTCCTCACCTTGGTCTTGGCACTAATCGGTGCTCCCTTCTCCAACAGTAGATCTACTACGGAATCATGTCCCGATCTGGCAGCACAATGAAGTGGAGTGAGCAGATCTCTCGTACGGGCATCCATAACAGCTCCCGCTGCCAGAAGTACATTGACCATGTTTGCTCGACCCCATTTCGTCGCGACGTGGAGTGGACTGAAATTATTAAATATTGATTTATTGATTGTTTTTTTCTGGGCAATCATATTTTTTCAAAACTATTTTTAGAGACAGAACGGCCGATTACTTGGTGATACTCTCACTATGAATTTTAATTGGGAAAAGAATTAAAACAATTAGAAATATTTTCCTGGTGCAACAATATTCGTTTACTCGTGTCTCCGTCCTATCCGTTTGTCTAATTTTTCAGATCCCCTTTCATTTCCTCTCTCCATATTCGAACAGTCAAGATCATATTTCATTCCTCTCTTATTCCCTCAGAATCAATCCCATTTTTTTACTGTGTTAGTTCAAGTGAAATCTCATCCACGTGAATAATGATGAATCCATCCTAATTCAAATGGGTTATGCACTCGATGTTTACCACTTATTTCTATTGCTTACTCTCTTTGTTTGTTAATCATGTAAAGTGGGCCCCATCTACTACATTCAACTCAATTCTTCGTCTTTCCCATCTTCCTCTCCCTCTTCCTTTTACTCTCTCTCCCTTTCTCTACGCTTTTCTATTCTCTTCCAGAGATCGAATCCTCTAGAGAGATTTGAAGGCAGCGAGAAGACGCCTGACAATTGCCACTCCCTCTTGGATCTCTCCCTCTCCCTCTCTCCTCCATCCCTCTCCCTCTCCAAAGGCCGTCAGTCCTAGAGGGAGAGAGGGTCAAAGAAAGGGAGAGAGATAGGGGAGAGATATATGGATGGAATGATGTATTCGGCGTATGCGACGGAAACTGGTGACTCTCCCCCATCTCCCTCTTGGATCTATTACTCTCTCCCTCTTCCTTTGGCCCTCTGTCTACTTGCTTCCTTCAAGAAGACTGCCTCGGGGACTGGAAAATCGATGACTGGGGAAGAAGGGAAGGCTGTGTGTGTTTGGAGTGTAGTTACTATAGAATACGAGGCAGTTTGGAAATAGAATGGACCAGACTATAGAGGGAGAGGGAGAGGGGGAGGGACAAGATCCCTGAATGGCACCTAGAACGTTTCTCCTGTTGTCTTCATGCATATCAAATTAGACACTAAGCATCTGGGTCCCCTTCCCCTTTTTGTCCCTCTCACTCTCATTCTCTCCCATCTCCTCCTTCTCCCTCTCCCTCTCCTCCCTCTCTCACCATCCCTCTCCATATCCCCATTTGGTCTATGGAAACGATCTCGTTAAGCATCCTAGACATACTCACACAGTCAACGACCGTGTAATGGACGCACAAGTATAGTTATGGGTAGTGGTAACGGTTGGCTACCCATGGGAAATATTGATTAACTATGGGCAATCCATGGGAAACCATGGGAAAACTATGGATAACTTTTGGTAAACCATGGATAATCTCAATGGATACTAACCTTATGGAATGACGAGCTTGGAAGTTGACATTTGCTCCTTTCTCGAGTAGGAGTTGGGCGACGTTCTCGTTGCCATAATGAGCTGCGATGTGAAGAGGAGTGAAACCACTCTTGGATGTTACGTCAGGATTGTGTTCGTTCTGCAATTTAAGTAATATAACAATTAAAGAAAAAATAAACCATAACCCATATGATTCTTAGACTGTAAAAATTTTGAAAAGTCTGTCATCATTAACATAACTAGTGTCTTAACATTTAATTCTCTGATGCCAAGTGACTTAGACCGGTTAACTCCCCTTAAGTCGCTAAGTCTCCACTAAGTCCATACCTGGAGGAGCAGCGTGGCTGCCTTCGTGTCATCCTTCTTCGCCGCGATGTGCAATGCGGGTAGTCGCACCTTGCCCCTGGTGTCATTCTCCAAGAGAATGGCGACCACGCGATCGTGACCCTGCTGCAGGGCCACCGCCAATGGAGTGAATCCATCCTGGAAGAAATCAAACTCAAATTCCCGCCAAGTTTTCCCAAACATCGATTCCAGTTGATTTTTGCATTACACCTTTAAGGGGTCTTTTCTTGTAATCGACCTAATTGGAGTGACTCGGTTTATGTTCCTATGAAAGGGGCTTAGAGAGGGGGGATCTAGGCCGGATCTAATGTCGCTCAAACTCTCTCTTTACATACACCTGTCATCCATTATCCACCACTAGGCCTCTATGCTAACTGAAATTCGAGAGCCCAATGTGGGAACGAGTACTTACAAAATCAACCAAAAGTATCCGCATGTTTCAAAACGACATAACATTCTTTCTTTTCAAGCTACCGGCTCCAGGTTTTTTTTTTGAGAATAGAGGAAAAGTAAGGTAAGTTTTTTTCTGCTATTCCTTAGTAGCTAGCTTCATAAGTCATAAGTCCTCGTCTTAAGACCTAAGTACCTCAGTAGCCAGGGTCTGGTTGGCTCCATTGGAAAGCAGATGTCGCACTACTCCTTCATGATTCTCTTGAGCAGCCATGTAGAGTGGCGTGAAGCCATTCAGTGATTGAACATTCACATTAGCCTTGTATTCGAGAAGGACGGTCACAATCGTCAACTGAAAAAGATCAAAGATTAAACTGCAAAACGCTAAGATCAAAGTTCAAAGATAAAAAGATCAAAGCATAAACAACAGTACCTGTCCGGCGAGCGATGCGATGTGCAGGGCAGTGTTGCCCTTCTTTGTGGCGGCATCCACGTCAGCCTTGCGTTTGAGCAGCTCACGAACGATCTTAATGGTAAGAATAAGGTAAGACGTTAGTAGTTATTGACAACGATAAAGAAAAGTCAATGGCTAATCAAGTAGCTTAACCAAAAAATTTTAAAGTTACTAAAAATACAGTGGATTCGTTTCGTTCAGTAAATGGTAAATCTTATTCTTATTGCTAAATTCTAAATGTAAATGTAAATGTTAAGTAAAAGTCCTTAGTTAAGTAAACGATAAAATCCTTAAGTCATCTAAGTCACTAATTGTAAGTTTAAATAATTACATCGGCTTTTCCTTCCTTGGATGCAAGATGCAGTGCATTCAATCCATTTGCATTGCACGTATTGATGTCGGTGCCTTGTCGCAGAAGATCCACCACTTTTTGGAAGTCGCCAGCGCGAGCCGCACGAAGGAAGCTGGCTGAGCTCTCCTGGAAAGAGTTCAAAGATCAATCTACCGTACATCAATATCCCCGAAACCAGCTTGTACTGTTGTTACAAAGTTTTATAATAGACTTTTTGTGAGTCGACGAGTGTGTTTTGTCTGAACAAATAATCAATCGTGGCAATATCGATCGAATCAATCCATGTATGTAGAAGTGGAAGAATTAGTCACTCTGTCTATGTCTCACATCACCCCCCCTCTCCCTCTGACGAGCCGAAAAAGTTACACTACACAATTCTTATTTACTGCGGCTCACATCTGTCCGACTCTATAGACCGAAAGGATTCTTAGGGCAACTTAAAGACCGCTAAGTCCCTGGTAACTAAGCTAAGTTAGGTTAAGTTAAGTTAAGGCATCACCTCCCATAATCACCAAAAACACCAACACTCGAACAGAATCAAGCACAACTATATGATTAGATTTCCCGAATGTAATGTAAAAATTTGAATAAATAAATAATTTGAAATAAATAAATAAATAAATCGTACCTTCGGGGCCGCCGCAACCTCGGTGGTTGTTCCTCCTCCGTTAGCGTCGCTAGACGCCATGCTAGAGAGGGTGGGGGAAAACCCTGAAAAGATGTAAAGGTAGAGGGAGAGGGAGAGAGAGGGAGAGGGAGAGAGGGACGTGGGGAAAGCACAGTGAAAATGACGACGAATGAGCGAATCGCGAATGAGAGCGAATGAAAGGGAGATGGAGAGAAAAAGCTTCACTAGAGGGAGAAGTAGAAGCTGAATCCAGAGAGTCCGCGAGTAAATCGCCTAGAGAGAGAGTCGCGACGGATCAATACGGAAGAGAGAGAGAGGCGGGTAGAGGGGAGAGGGAGAACTACCGCCGCCTCCAAGAATGGCATGGGAGCATGGCAGAGGGAGGGGGAGGGAGAAGATGGAGAGGGAGAGGGAGAGAATAGGATTGTTTCATGCAACACACACAGCGAGCAATGGGTCAAGAGGAAGGGAAGGGAGGGGACAGAGGGAGAGAGAAGATGAAGAGAGAAAGTGTGTAGGAGGGATACATCAGCCAGCCTGCCCTTCTGTTCCCAAATCTCCCTCTCCCTCTCAGATATCTTCCTCTCCCTCTCCCTCTCCCTCTATGATATATCCCTCTTCCTCTTTCTGCCCTCTCGACATAAGGGATCTCTTGCAGAAGGAAGAGGGAAAGGGAGAAGAAGAGGGAGGGGAGATAAAACTGGCGAGGAAATGGAAAAGGGGGAAGAATTACTGGCAGAAGAGTTGAAGGGAGCAATGAATAAAAGAGATCGACGAGACTCTCTGAAGAAGGCCATTGGGGTGGAGGAATGGAAGGGAGAGGGAGAGGGAGAGAAGGAGACTGGAAGATAGCGGATAGACCGAGCTTCTAAGCTTTCTCTCTCCTCGCTTTACCCTCTCTCGCGAGAAGTGGAATAGAATAATGGGTATATGAAAGAAGAGGGATGGAGGGGAGGAGAGATGAAGAGGGAGAAGGAGGAGAGGGGAGGGGAGGGGAGAAGGATGGGGGGAAATGAATGGAAAGCTGTATCAATATGGGACCAATTCTGGAGGGGGAAGATACACGAGAAAAGTGGATTATGCCGACGGAATTGTATTATAATAGGAAATCTGTGATCGAATCATCCGCATATTTATTTACATAGTGATGACGATTAGGGATAGGAGGGATAGTTCTCACGCCCACGTACTATTCAGTGATTAAGCAATCAATAAATCAATCGATCAATCAATCAATCAACCGATAAATCGATTGGGATCAAAGCACAGTGCCGGGCAGTGGTCCCAATCCCCCTAGAACTAACAATTTAGTCACGAATTGGAATAAAATATTTCTTTATTTTTCACATTAAACAAATTATGAGGTGAAAACTAGATGAAGGGAGAGCATTTTATAATATTATATATTCTTTAATGTGTGCCTATATCTGTAGTTCTTAATTATCTTTATTTTAACACATTAGGAAGAATGTTTCGTAAATTTAGTAAAGTTTATCACTGAGAAATCATATCAACTATTAAAACATTTTATTTTTATATTTCACATTTTTTCACACCCAAATACATATGCAAGTATACTAATAATACACCAGCGGAATTGAACGGTTAAATACAGTGGATTAAGTAAATAAAGAAAATAAATAAATAAGATAAATAAAAAACTAAATAAGATAAATAAATAAATAAAATAATTTCAACGCGTACATGAACAGTAGCCTATGCTACTCTAGCACAACTATCGCTAACATCGTCATTTTATTCTTCTTCTTCATCTTCAACTCTAATCCTCTCGACTTTCAATCTTTTACTCTTCACTGCATTTTTCTGCCTCCTCCCTCTCCCCCTCTCCCTCTCCTCCCCCCCCCCTCTCTCCTTCTCCCCTCTCTCCCTCTCCCTCTCCCTCTCTCAATCGTTCGTAGACTCGAGCATCTAGTTGGATTGGAAAAAAAGGTCGAGAGAAGGAGAAACGTTCTAGTAATGTAAAGAAGGGATGAGCAAGAGATGGGATATGGGGATAGAGATGTTGGGAGAGAAAGAGGGAGAGAGAGAGAGGGATAGAGCGATCTAACTTTTTGCAGCGCTGACCATCTCGGCTCTATTATATTTATCTATCTACATTCGTTCGATCTCTCTTCCCCTATCTCTCTCTATCTCTCATCTCATTCTCTCTCTATTTCTCTCTACCCTTCTCTATCTCTCTCTAACTCTTACTTTAGGTCTTATTCTCGATCCTTCTTTTTTTCCATAAAAAAGGAACCAGAAAGGGGAAAGAGCGAAAGTGAATCGATGAGAAGAGAAAAAAGGAATGATTTCATCCCTTTCCCTTTTCTTCCGATTCCATTTCCCGCCTCTTGAGAAATAAAATATAACAGATATGTAATATCATGACTCAGAGGGAGAGAGAGAGGAGGGGAAGAGGGATGAGAAGTTTTGATAGAGAAACGAGGGGTTTAGGTTGTGCTAAGAGCATGTGAAAATGTTCAATTGTTTACTTTCGTTCTCTCTCCCTCTGTCTTCCCCCTCTCCCTCTCTCTCCCCTCTACTACCTCTCTTTCTCTTTCTGTCTATTGGTTCGACTCTTCCAATTCTCTTACACTTTCGACGTTGGTTTTCTCCTTTCTCTCGAACGCATCGATTCTCCAAAAAAGTTTATAACTACTTTTAATCCCCATTTCAAAACATTTTGTTCCTATGAAGCTATTATAATATATAAATGAAAGCGCAATTCTTGGCTCTTTGCTAGTAAAAAAAAGAAGACAAAGCTAAAAATAATTCATCCCAAGAAAAATGAATTATAGCTCTCAATTTCCCTTTTATTCCCTTATTTTAGTATTTCGAAAGAGGAATAAATCAAATCATAAAATAGGCAACCAAAGATACAGACGAAGAGAAAAAGAGAATGAAGAACAGGCACAAAAATCCCATATTCAAAAAAATCGTCAAAAATTTTACAAAAAAATATTTTAACAGAAAAAACTGAACGCCATACAGGAACAAAAATACACCAATAAGTCCACGATTTTTAAAGGCACACCACAAGCTGTTGTTTCTCCGCTCTTGTTATTCTCGCAAACAATGAAAGTGAGATAAAATAATAATAATAATAATAATAATAATAATAATAATAATAATAATAATAATATCTTTATGTGCGTGTCAGGTAAGAATGAAGTGTGAAATTAGCTCGGGTGTAACTTCAAAATGTTTCATAAATAATATTCGAAGTAGTCAACATAAAAAATCATGCAATTTTTGTTAGATTTCACTACCGTACGTCACGTACAAAAATGCGACAATGTCATAAGGCATATGATAGCGCGCGCGATGACCCATGGTATGATGCGGTATTCAAGTTACGAAAATAAAATAAATGATACGACAGCGCTATGCACGACAGAATAATTTTTAGCTATTTTTATATTGCATGTTTTATTATATTAAAGTAGAACTTTTGCATGTTTTTTTTGTTTTTAAGGAGATTTCACACTTAATACTGCTTAAGATTTCGGGCACTTTCACAACTTTGTAACAAAGCATGAGGGGTCCTACAAAAATGTTGCATTTTTTAATGAAAAAAAATAATAGAATAAATAAAATTTAAAAAAAATATAAACCAATCAATAAGCTCTCACATTAACACAGTCTATTTATGTCTCCATAACAGATGACTATGTATGAAATAACTTCTAGATATGGTTGTCAGGCACATTAAATGTAATGGGTCTCTCCCTCTCCTTCTCTCTCCCTCTCTCTCTCCCTCTATCTATCCTCTCCCTCTCCTTCTCTCTCCCTCTCCCATTCAATATGGTGCAACACACTCGTAATCAAGTCTAGGGGCTCAGACATACCATTACAGCAATGACTACGGAAGAGAGGAGAGAGAGAGAGAGTATTTCTATTCTTGCTCAGAGGGTATTAGCCATTCTACATCTGGAATGATCACTGTATCTCCCTCTCCCTCAACTCTCTCTCTCTCTATCTATCTCTATCTCTCCTCACACTCTCCCCATTTCTCTCTCCTCTTCCTCATGTCCCTCTCCCCTTATCTCTAATTCTTGCAGAGGAAACAACGGATTTGTCTCCGCAGAAAACAAGCTAACAAATAGCAAGTAACAACAAAAACAAAGCAAGTAACGATATCTACAGTAAACGCTAAATATATATAAGTCGTAGGAGCCCTACAGTACCTTTTAAAGGCGCACCACGACCTAATCTGTAATTCACCGCTCTGATCACACTCTTTCGCTTTCTTTGTCTGCAAGAGAGTGTGTCCAGAGCGGAAAGTTTCAAATCAGCTCGGGGCTCTCTGCCCACTAGTCGCCCTCTAGTCGCTCTCTAGTCAATCTTTAGTTACTTTTTAGTCATTCAAATCAATATGCTCTCTGGTCGTCAGAGATCGGAGTGATAGCACACAGAATGAATGGACACAAGACAAAGAAAGCCATTGTATTGATCACACAAGATTGAGAGATCCTATAAGGAAGAAGAAGAGGAGGAGGAGGAGGAGGAGGATAGTAAGGTAGGTACATAAATCGAACTAGTCAGAGGGTGATGACGGTTTGATAGGGGAGATGTGGTGAGAGATAAGGAGAGGGAGAGAGAGGGGGGGAGGAGAAGGAGATATGCAAAGAAAGAGAGAGGAAAGTTGTAGGAAAGAGAGGGAGAGAGGAGAGAGTGGATGAGAGAGGGGGAGGGGGAGATGGGGAGGGAGAGAGAGAGCGACGGTTTGATGGATGGTAGTGACCTCCAGTATAAGGAATGGCTGAAATAGAATGAGATGAGAGTAAGGAATAATTGTTTTGTTGGAGATGATGATGAAGGTGGTTCAAGAGGGGAAAGGAGAGGTAGAGGGAGAGGAGAGGGAGAGGGAGAGACGGAAAAGGTAGAGGGAGAGGAGAGGGAGAGGGAGAGACGGAAAAGGTAGAGGGAGAGGAGAGGGAGAGACGGAAAAGGTAGAGGGAGAGGAGAGGGAGAGGGAGAGACGGAAAAGGTAGAGGGAGAGGAGAGGGAGAGGGAGAGACGGAAAAGGTAGAGGGAGAGGGAGAGACGGAAAAGGTAGAGGGAGAGGAGAGGGAGAGGGAGAGACGGAAAAGGTAGAAGGAGATTGGGAGCGAGAGGGACATAGAGATATGGATAGATACAGAACTGAAGAGGAGTTCAATGTTTTGCGAGTGTGAAACGAAGATAGAATTAGATGAAAACAGTGGGGAACTGAGAATGAAAACAACCTTTCTGTCTTCACGTCTGCCCTCTCTCATTACTTCTATACCTCTGTCTCCTCTCCCATTCGTCCATCTCTCTCCCTCTCTCCCTCTCTCTTCTCCCTCTCTATCCCACAAATCCATCTCATCTCAGTGATTCAGCAAAATGAATATCTATTTATCCATAGTAACCACACTCCATCGTCATCATTCCCTCCATATCCCTAGTTTTTCTCGAACTCTCTACTCTGTCAGACCACTCTGCCTCTCTCTCTCTTTATTTCTATCTCTAATTCTCGTTATCTCTCCCTCTCCATCTCTCATCTATCATATGACGAACGTCAGGGACCTCTACATAAATCTATTAAATTCGACTCGTATTTGCCTCCCCATACATTACAAGGCATACCCGAGCTAATTTGAAACTCTCCACTCTGGAATAACTCTAGCTTTCTTTGTCTGCGAGAGAGTGTGGTCAGAGTGAAGAGTAAAAATAGCTCGGATAGTGCCTTTAAATCACACTGTTCGGTACTAGTAGATAAGAAAAAAAATCATATTAGGCGTGGCATTCGGCTTGCCTCAAAAACACAGTTACTTGAGAGAGAGAGAGAGAGAGAGAGAGAGAGAGAGAGAGAGAGAGAGAGAGAAAGGGAGAGATATAGACGAGAGGGAGAAACTCAGTTACTTCTATCGCAATGGCGAACGGTATTGAATCACTAGGAATCACACGAAAATTGCATCGCCACTTCTCTTGTGTTTTTTTAACAAATTCAATTACCGAAGAGTGTTCGATTCTCGCAGAACCAGATACAAAAAAGTTAACAAGCACTAGACACCTCAAGAGTACTCCAATTTATTATATTATCATTGCTCGTTACAGTATCCCCTTTGGCTGTTAAATATTTTTATGGTAAGAGAACAGTACTCCAATTTTGAATAGCATTATTGCTCGTTACAGTATTCCGGTCGGCTGTTAAAAAATGCATTTTGAAAAAGTAGGAGATTTGATGAGCGGCATCAGTGAAACAATCGGAACGGTTAAAGATCAAAATGGATTTGATAAACTCTATGACAGGGCTGCCACGCTCTAGTGGAGATATGAGAGGTGATGGAGGGGGATAGAAAGGGTGAAGGGGGAGTTCGCACGTTTTAGTTTATAGAATTGAATGGAAGGGGAGTTAAGCTCTTTAAAGGGGTATACAATAAGGTCGGTCGATGATGTCATTTTCAACATTGGTGTTCAAAAGGAAAATCCGCGAAAAGAAAAGAAATGAAACAAAAAAAAGATGCGAGAGAGTGTTTAAAACAAGAAGTGGTTATCTGTTGTTATTTTCTTTTTGTGGTTTTTGAAGGGCGTGAGGGGAAATGGCAGGTTGATCTTTGATCTCTCTCATTCTCCGGAATAGAAACTCTAATGCAAAACTAAGTGTGTAAGTTAGATGAGAAGATGAAGAGGCAGAAGGTGATCAGTTTACGATAGAAGAAGAAGAAAGTAGAAGAGATATTTGATAGTCTATCTCTGTATGTTACTCTCTCCCTCTGTCACTCTATCTTTCCCTCTCTCCCTCTATCTGTCTCTCTCTCCCTCTGTCTCTCTATTTCTCCCTCCTTCTCTCTGTACCTCTATCTCGCCCTTCTCCCTCTCTCTGTCTCTCTCTTCCTTCAACTCTAACGCAATAATAGTGTAGAATGAGCAGGGACGAAGAATACACGAAAGTAGAATGCAAATAAAAGAGGATGAGAGAAACAAAAGTATACGGGATGAAGAGCTAATGAACTAACTTTGCCATAGAACTATTCTATTAGAAATAGAGCACGAGGGATACTATACAACTTAATAAACTTTAATGTCAATTTCATTAGATATTCATTCATTAGATATTCATTAGATATTCAATTTCATTCAATTAGATATGATTGATAAGTAAGTTAAATTATGGGCCCATGAGAGTGGATCAGAAGTGTTTAAAAGCAAAGGAGAGTGTGCGAGCAAACAGTAACGTACTATTCTCGTTTGTGATCATCGCTCTCTTTCAATACAGATAAGCAAAAAATAGGCGTGGTGAGAGACATATTAGGGGGAGCGAAACTTCAGTCATGATAATCGTGAAGCGGAGAAGTTACTTTTATTATATATATGTATTTTCGGTATGCTGGTCAACCCCGTGTTAGTCAGAATACTACTGTGCCATCCGCCGCATCAATCAAATCAATGAGTCGATCGTGTTGTCGTGGCCAACCGATGGCTCTCCATAACAACATGACCACCTGATATATCAGATGGATGAGTTCGAGTCAATATAACGCATGGTTGATAGAACAGACCATAGCAATGTGGTTCTCACAAATTATGAAATGAAAAAGAGGCGAGAGCAAAACTAGAAGATTTTTCCTCTTTTCGTTACTTTTGAGCAGTGTAGAGGATAAGGAAAAAGTGAACGAATCAATAAGACTAATGGATCCCATTGATTCATTCACAGCGAATATAAAAATATTTTTAAAATTTTTACGAAAAGAAAAGAAAATCGAGAAAAAAACTCTCCGTGTTTTGCACACTCTCTCGCTAATTATTTTCGCTAAATAATTATTAATTCTTTTCGTTACTTTAAAACAGAGCATACGAGCTTATGATCAAGGTAGATTCATAGATCTCAGTGTACAGTGTTCTAATCTCGAAAGAATGATAAGATGGATATCAGAGGATAAAACTAAATTTCAAACACATTTTTCTTATCTTTTCTTGTGTTTTGATCGGATGAAAGATATTTGTGTTATATCAAACGATTCACCTGATTTCAAACAATCTTGACAAAAAAAAGAGAAGAATATCGTACTACGTCGGATGAGAACCGACTGGTGTTTGTCTCTCCATTTACATATGAGAGAGAAACACTAATGAATATTCAAAGTATGAAAATGGTTATGACACAGACGGTTATTATTCATCGGTTCTCATTCGACATGGTGCAAGAATAGCATTCTGTAATAGGTTTCATAATGAATTCATAATGCAATTTACATTGTCTAGCTGGTAATACTTGTCTGGCGATAAAAAATTAAATCCACAAAGTTGAACACAATTATTCCCCGTAAAAGGTGTCAAAAGGAAAGAAAAACAGAAAACACTCTCTTCGTTTTACATACTCCCTCACATCTTCTTCTTTTCTATTCGTGACTCTTGAACACCACATTAGCTAAAAGTCTACCGTAGATAAACCCCTAAAGTGTACATAACTAATGTCCAAGAGAAGGAAGGAAGCAGGGAAGGGACATGACAAATGGAAGCGAATGATAAATAGCGCCAGATCGGAACGGATGGATAAATGGACGGAACGAGAAAATACGGCATGAAATATGATGAGAAGAAACATGGAGAAGTGTACAGTTTCGGCTGATTCATTGATTGATCATTGCTTATAGGGAATGCCAAAGAACAGTTATTGATCGAGAGATTATGGATAAGCTACGCCCCTTATTTTTGCACTCAAAAGTTGCGAAAAGAAAATGAAATAGAAACGCGATAGTGGATGGAGTATGCGAACAAACTACCTTTTCACCCTTTTTCTTAACTTATGAAGAGAACAAAAAAGGTACACCCTCGGCTAATTTGAAAATCTCCGCTCGGGCAATGCTCTCTCGATTTATTTGTATACGAGAGAGCGTTTCCAGAGCGGAGAGTAAAATTAGCTCGCGGTGTGCCCAGTGATAAAAAAGAGATATCTTCGTTCGATAATCTCTGATCTTTGAACTTTGATCTCTGATGACGAAATACTATTGCGTCTTACTCTTAATAGTCTAAATACTTTGTTTTATAATTTTTTGGGTTGTGTAACCTCGCGTTGCCAATGTACAAAGAAAAATGCGCATAAACACATAGCCGATGATCAGGAGAAAATCAATCAATAAATCAGCAAACTGTACTCGCTGCGGGCATACGGTAGAAATTTAAAAATATCGATAACATCACGGAAAATACAGTAACCGCGAGAGAACATGATGGATCATGTTGCGAGCTAATCAATAACAGAAATAATACTGTAGTTGAACAGTGATTATCGATTAGTTACAACACATAGAGGTGGTGGTAAAGGAAGAGCACCGATCAAAAGTCATGAAAAGAAATGAAAAAGATTGGCGAGAGAGCGTGTAACACGAGGAGAGTTTTCTCTGATTTTCTTTTATTTCGTAATTTTTGAACACTATTCTTCAATTGACAGAGATAACTGAGTTCAAAACATTGACAATGATAATGATTGACAGAGATATTGAATGATCTGAAGTAGTGTCTGCAATGAATGATATAGAGTATAAGCAAATGCAGAGCGGGCAAGATAGAAGGAAGTATGAATATGGAATGATTGGGAACGAAAGAAGTTGATCAAAAGAAGGCTCTTAAGCTTTTCCCAAAATTTCGAGCACTCGCTCTTGCCTTTTTTCTACTGCTTTTCAAAATCTCTTTAGTACTAATGGACAGTGATACATTGTGCGAAACGTTGGAGGTTTTTTGTACTAACAATGCGGAGCAAAAATTTAGCTTATCGGAAATAAACCAGGAAAAAATACATTTTTTGGCTTTTGGAAAGTACACGAATACACTTTAAACATGCGTTTCAAATTTCATAAATGTTGGACGATTTTTGAAACTTTAAAGTGCTTGTTTAGCTGTAAAAGAGCCATCACTGTTCGCTTTCGCAATCTGTTGTTCTCGTGAAAATCTTGATCTTGAAAAACAAAAGTTCAAAGATCAAAGATCAAGTGTTCAGAGTTTAAAGAATGCGTACGTGACTATCGGCAAGTATGTTTGCGAAGAGATTAAGTGCGCTAGACGGTTTTATGCGTACTTCTCGCTTGCGGCAAAGGGGGGAGTGAGAGGCTATAAAAGATATGACGCTATGACAACATTATATATAGAGGATACGATGGAACAGAGAAAGAGATGATAGAGTGATAACTTGAAAGCGATAAGATATGATATATACTTATGAGGAATGACATACGGAGATTAGAAATGACAGACATATGGCAGCAAAATATAGGAACAGAGGGATTTAGACAGCATGACATATGACTGATAGATGGATTTTGAAGATGTTCAAAAGTCACGAAAAGAGAGTTTGCCAAAAAGGGAGAGTTGTCTTTTCTTTTTTCTTTTCGCAAATTTTGAACAAAACATAATAGGAGCGCACAGATCGATAAGAATGGAGCGAACCAAGAAATCAGAAGAGATAAGATGACTAATGGATAAGCTGGATTTGGAATCTGTCCCTCTCCCTCTCCCTCTCCCTCTTCCCCTCTCGATAAAGATAGTGTCAGTATCCCTAAGAAGCTCCATAAGCTCCTTTTACCTGACGTCAAAGCAATCCATTTTTGAGAGAAGATCGAAAACATTATCGCAGATTAGAATCAGGGACTGTCTTTGTTGCCGATTTGAATATGTTTCAAGATACAGTAAAAAAAAATATTCTGGATATTACTTCAATAGTCCTTTCTTCAGTTGTCAAAAACAAAACCATATTTAAAATCTCCAAAATATCGATGTCATGTACGTCTTGGATCAATAAAATGCTCACAATCCCCCCTTATCCATTAGTCCTCCTATGGCCAAAGAGGAATCAGAGAAAGACAAGCGTACAAATTAAATCGACATAGAAGACTTACGGTGAATAGCGGCCGGCTCGTCCTTTATGTGGAGAAATGTCGACTTTCTGGAAAAGAGAGAAGAGGACATATTGGGGTGAGAGAGAGTAGGGGAGAGGAGTTTGAAATGGTGAACAAAGTAGGCATTTGCACGAAATAGGGGTAGGGAGAGGGAGAGAATGGTGGAGAGAGGGAGAGAGAGGGTAAAGGGGGAGAGAGGAGAGAGACCGGAGTTAATCAAGGAAGGGTATGCACAAAAAAGTGAAATGAAGCAGAGGGGGACTACGGTAGCCAGAAGGATGAGAAACAGAGAACACTTTCTATGGGAGAGAGAGAGGAAAGATTGAGGGTGGAGGAGGGAGGAGGAAGAGGGGGAGACATCATGGTAGAGGGAGGAGAGGACGAGAGGGGTGGGGAGAGAGAGAGAGAGAGCAAAGGGGAGGAGGAGGAGAAAATGAGCGAGGAGCTCTTGAACAACGAAGAGAGTGCTTTAGTCCTTCTCTTCTCTTTCCTGTCCATCGATACCCATCAAGGAAGAAGAGGAGGATGTATGGACATGAAATGATAGGAGGGAGGAGGAGAGGGAGGGAGAGAAAGAGAGAGAGAGAGAAGGAGAGGGAGGAGAGAAAAGGAGAAGAAATTAGAGGAGAGGAGACAGGAGAGAGAGAGAGGAGAGAGATAGAAAATACCTCATCTACAATCAATTTCTTCGTCACATTAAATGACTAAATGAGTGAGAGAAAGAGAAGGTTGAATTATCTAATGAATAGAGATGATATTTCATTCATTAGGTAAATGTTATTTTAAATTCACATTCCGAGCTAATATGAAACTCTCCCCTCTTGCAGCGCTCTCTCGCTTTCTTTGCATAAGAGAGATTATTCGCAGAGTGGAGAGTGTCAACTACTGTATCACTGCTTTAGAACTTTGTTGAAACATTTTGAACCTGAGTGGCACGACCCTTGGACACACGCTTCATGATGCACTCCTTTCGGAAAATGTAGTTTTGGCTAGAGCAATAAATAATAACACTGTTATTTCGTGTACAGCCTTAAACTATTCCAGATCTGCAAGTAGACATGTCTTCCGTGTTACCCTGAGTTATCACTGAATTACGACCTTCATTTTACATCCTTAGATACCCAAAAGACCTTAGCTCTACGTAATCATAACTTTAGCCTCCTTAGATCCACCCTAATGGCCTTAACTAATACTTAACGACCTTAGCAACCTTTACTAATACTTAACCGGATTACCTTTAGTTTCCTCGACTAAAAGTTAATGTGATATCCAAGTATCCCACCATATTTGTTAATCAACAACCGTTTCTATCTTCTCGTCTCTTTCACTCATTATATTCGTTTTTTTCGAAAACTCATAAATATATTGTTTAAATTTATTTATCACGTGCTTGCGCATGAACGATACTGTCGAAAAAAATTGTGAAAAAATAAATAGTCAATATGCTATATTATTATTATATAACGACCTTAGTGACCCTAATTTACAAGCACTGTCATGATCTCGATGGACAGACGGTAATGATCTCATGGGGAAGGACATATGGATACTACGTGTTAGAAGAACACAGATGGAGAATGACTTAGAGGGGAGGGGAGAGGGAGGAGAGGGAGGAGAGGGGAGGATAGAGGGATGAGGAAACGAAAGAGAGTTTAAGATGGGCCTGAATGGATCTTTTATGATGAGGATAGAATGGAACGATGAGGACAGGGGAAGAGAGAGAGAGAGAGAGAGAGAGAGAGGGAGGGAGTGAGAGAAGAGAGAGGACTATAAAAGAGAAATTAGATAAGGAGAATGGTGAGATGTGCTAGTGGCTTCTGATGGAGTAGTGAGTGGAGATCATAAGGGGAGAGGAGAGGGGAAGGGAGGACGATAGAAAGAGAGAGGGAGATTGAGGGAGGGAGAGAGGGAGAGAGGGAGAGAGGGAGAGAGGGAGATAGATGGAGAGTGGGAGTGAGGGAGGAGAAGATGAGAAGAATAGAAAAGGGGCTTGAGAGGGGGTAAAAAAAGAGCGAGAGGGAGAATCCTTCAATGGATAGTTGTATTGGTGACCTCATCAATTGACTCGATCCATGGAAACGAAGAGAGGAGAGGAGAAGATGAACATATCGGACGAGAAGGAAGCGAGGGGAAGAGGGAGAGAGAGATAGAAAAGGAGATGGAGAGGGAGAATGAGTGGAGGACAGAGAGATGGAAGTGGGAGAAGCGGGAGTCATAGTGGCAGAGGAACGAGAGAGAGGGGACAAATTTATCGATGGGATAAATCCCTTCGCTTCTTAATTGGTGTTCTCTCTCCCTTCTTTAGTCTTCCTCCTCTCTCTCTCTCTATCTCTCCTTCGCTCTCTTTTCCCATCCCTCCTTCTCCTCTCTCCCTCATCTTTTCAATTCGAAAGGGTCACTAGACATGCTTCAAATATGGAGAGAAGAATAGACAAAAAAGGGGCAATCTCCATCTCATTTCGGGCAGCCTTTTAGAAGGAGACGCGGAAGAGGAGAGGGGATGAGGGAGAGGGAGAGTGAGAAGGAGAGGGGAAGGAGGGAGAGGGAGAAGAAGAGGGAGAGAGGAAGAGGGAGAAGGATAAGTAAAAGGCGCATCTACATAGATTAGTTGAGAACGACACTGACGAAGATGAGGGAGGGGAGAGTAAGTAATAAGAGAGACGGAGAGAGGGAAGGAGAGAGAGAGAAGAAGAGAAGAGAGATAATGAGAGAGCGACGGAGATGCACTTCATGGAAAGAATAATTGTGTTAAATATCGATAGTTGTTTTAAAAGCAGATTATCTGCTCTTCCAATGCTCTCTCGCTTTCTTTTTTTGCGAGAGAGTATTGCAGAGCGGAGAGTCAATTAAGTTCGGGGTGCCTTTAACACGATATTTTGATCGCGCTGCCCTATTATATCAATGCACAAGATAATAATCCGCTGCTAAACATCGTAAGTCCTTTGCTTTGCGGAACACTGGACTAGTAATAATATCAATGATATAGTGCGATAGACGAAGCGAGAATGAGAAGATGAAGAAATGATGATGATGATGAAGAAAAGTGAGTGTTGCTAGGAGAGGAGAGGAGAAGGGGAGGAATAGATTAGGGAGGGAGATGGAGAGAGAGGGGAAGTGAGGAAGGGGAAAGGGACAGGGAGGGGAAGGAGAGAGAGGAAGAGGTGATAAGCGAGAGAGAGAGGGATACGGAGGAAAAAGTGCTCGATACCCAGTAATACGGATCTATTTAGGGGAATTATTACATTCTGAGGATAATAATATTTTTACAGAAATAGACTCGACTATTTTTGCCTTCGAAACAACGCAATCAAAGTTCACTGAAACGGACTTATCAAAAGGGTTAATTTTTCCTTATGCATCGTTACATTTGTCTTACGCGCCTACGCCGTAACCTCCGCCGTAACGACGGAGACGCGGCGGAGAAGGCTACGGCGTAGGCATGTAAGACATCATGAAACATTCGAAAGGCTAAAGAAAGGAAAGGAAAAGAAAAAAAATGAGGATGGTTTGTCTCAGAGAACGGAGGATACACCTTTTTGAAAAGAAGATTACCCTTGTTTGCACCATCTCATTGATAGTGAGCGGAGTGAGTAATGTAATAGTGAAGGGAAGAGTAGACAAGAAGGATAAAGATATAATGTGATTACAAGGGAAGGTACAGAATGATATGATAAGGAAATGATTGATGATAGTGTCAAGATAAGAATGTATTAGGGTGTGAACTGGATGAATTATTGATCTCTCTCTCTCTCTCTCTCTCTCTCTCTCTCTCCACAACCACCTCTCCTCCCCCTTCTACTTCGCATGAAACGTGGGAAAGAAAGGCAAGAGAGTATGGAAAATGTAGGAACTCGGGAATGCAGGATTTGAAGCAGTAGTAGTAAGAGAAAGAAGTTCAGAGAGAAGGAAAGGTAGAGAAAGAGGCAGAAAGGAAGTCAAAGAGGGAAAGAGAGAGTAAGAGAGAATAAGAGAGAGAGAGAAGGAGAAAAAGTGAGATAGAGAGAATGACAGAGTGAGGGAGAGGTGGATTTTGTTAGTTGAAATCGAGATTGCCTACTGATAATAAGAGCTGATTATTGAGATGGAAGGTGCGTAAAGAGAAAGGGAGAGGTAGAGAGAAAGAAAGGGGAGAGAGAGTTTGAGAGAAATATAGAGAGAAGAAGAGGGAGAAAAAACGGGAGAGAAAGGAGAGAGAAATGTAGAGACGAAGATAAATATGATATAAATTAGAGAAAATAGACCTTGAATAGACTTTTAATCAGAAAACCAATAAGAAAAGCTAACGAATGAGGAAGAATTTGCAATAAATTTCAAAAGTAGCGGATGATTGTCAAAGCGAGAGGGGATCTTGCATGCAAAAGAGAGAGCGGGGGGGGGGGAGAGATAGCCAGACAAAGTGTGTTGTCGTACATGTCCCATCCCTCTTCTATCTTATAAGCTGTTCTGGAAACGACAACAGAAAGAGAAAATAGGGAAAAGAACAGAAATAGAGAGTTATGTTACTGGTAATCAATTAGGAATGTAGCTCTCTCTCCCTCTCCCTTTCTCTCCTCTCCCTCTCCCTTTCTCTCCTCTAACTCTCCCTTTCTCTCCTATCTCTCTCCTCTCCCTCTTCCTATCTCCTACCCCCTTAATTCTTCCTCATCGTCCTCCGCAAATTTCGTGCACACGCGATAAGTTGGAGAGGGAGAGAAAGAGGGAGAGGTAGAAGTAGAGGTAGAAGTAAGATGATATGGCCAGAAAAGAGTGTAAGCGACAGAGAGAGACAGAGGAGTAACAAAAGAGAGGTACGCACAAAATATATTCTAACGTAAAAATGGCGCATGACGATAGGCAAAGAATGAGGACAATCAATATTTAAAAAAAACAATGTCATGGAGAAACTGTGCACAAAAGGGATTCACGGAAGGAAACGAACGGAAACGAACAATACAGTACACAGCGAAAATATATCATATTTTATATTTTCAAAAGCTTATGAAATTGTTCTGTTCTGCTCATTTTATTTCGCGAGCGTGGTGGACAAATAAATATTTTAAAAATTCTCATACGTATTTCCTTGAACTATCGATAATCAGTGCCTGAAAATAGAATCGGACCCGTTATGACATACTACGGACAGGCGCAAAATTGCGATGGATTGGCGCAAAAGAATGCGACTTCGAGATGGAGTAGCGTGGACACGAAAAGAAAAAAAAGGAGGCGAGAGAGTGCGCAAAACGAGGAGAGTTTTTTTTAAACTTTCGAAAACTGCATAAAGAGGCCCAATGAGATTTTTTTTAAGAGGTAAATGAACTTTTCATATCCCGTACTTGTTCTCTACAATATGGCGATAAAGCATAGCGTAAAAAGATAGTGAGATGTATTGGAAAAAGAAAGTGAAGAAGATTGAGAGAGGAAATAATCGGAACGACGTGTTAGTACAGAATTGACTATACTTTTATCAACTGTGTTTCTTTCTCCCTCCCTCTCCCTCTCACCCCTTACTTTCTCTCTCACTCTCTTTCTGTCCCTCTCCCTCCCTCCCTCTCCCTTTTCATTGAACCCCTCTTATCTCGTCTCATCTCTGACAGACGTCCGTCGGCGTTCGTGACAGTTCATGTATGAGACAATTCAATAGGATGAATAGAGGGAGAGAGGGAAGAGGGAGGAGAGAGGGAGAGGGAGAAGGAAGAGGACAGAGAGTAGGGTGAGAGAGGGAGAGGGGAGAGGCATAGAGAGAAAGGAGGGAGGGAGGCAAGGATTGGATGAATATATTACTTAGAAGAGATCTATATCGAGAGCGAGGGATGTAATCAAGTAAAACACGCAGAAAAGGCTATACGGGATGCGAGAGATGGAAAGGTGGAATGGTGAAGAGAGAGAGAAGAGAGAGAGAGAAGAGAGAGAAGAGAGAAGAGAGAAGAGAGAAGAGAGAAGAGAGAGAGAGAGAGAGAGAGAGAGAGAGAGAGAGAGAGAGAGAGAGAGAGAGAGAGAGGAGAGATGGGAGAGACGAGGGGGCATCGTAGAGGGATAGACTAGAATGGTTGGCCTCCTCCATTGACCCGTGCATCCACGCAATTACGGGTGGAGGCTATTGAGAAGAACAAGAGGAAGAACCCTTGGGCTAGAGAGGGAGAGAGGGGGGGAGATGGGGAGGAGAGAGGATAGAGAGAGAGGAGCGAGAGAAGAGAACACGGGCTAATGAATAGCATAGTGAACGAATGAACCACCAAGAGGTATATAATGGAATATCGCTAAAAATATTGCAAGAAACTCTGTTAGACATGTGTATGTAGGACTCATGAGTCGAGAAAAGTGCATTAGTAAGATAGCGTCAAAAGAATTAGGGAAAGAGATTGGAAGAGAGAAGGAGAGAGAGAGAGACTTAGATGGGGAGAGAGAGATGAGGAGGAGGAAATACGCAGATCTGCTCAGAATAGTTTAATCTTACATGAATCACAACAAGTATCGGGTTACATGAAAGGCAGGCAAAGAGAGAGAGGGTGGAATACTCAATGTACTATGAATATTGATCCGACGAGGTGTCCAAGCCCACACAGTCAGAGGTAACTGCGTGGGCTTGAACACCATTTGGTAGCTAGTCAATCAATCAATCAATTTATCAAATCAGGCAATATATGCTCAGATGAGGATGGGTCTATATTCATCATAGGTTGCATTCCACCAGTGTCTTCCAATAGCTCGAGTCAGATCGTCTCTCCAGCGTACGCGAGGTTTTCCACAAGGGCGGTTCCTGTTGTACGGCGTCCACACCGTAGTAGCACGACTCCACTGTTCCAACTTCATATTCCGGATCTTGAGGGCCCATTGAGCTTTTCGTTTTAAGCTTTCCTGTATCCAATCTCGTAGCTTGGTGGTCTCCCTTACACGTTCATTTCTCCAGCGATCTCGCAACGTAACTCCTATCATCTTCCGCTCCATCTTCCTCTGGGTGGCACTCAATCTCTCCTTATCACTCGATCGCAACGCCCACACCTCACATCCGTAAAGTACGGTGGAAGTGATGCAACTCTCAAATAACCTTCTCTTTGTTTTCATCGGTAGAAAACGTGACGAAAGCAGATGTGATAACTTGGTCCATGCGTACCATCCAAGCTTGATCCGATGCTCGATTTCGTCAGAATGATCAAGGGGAATGGAGATCCTTCCTCCGAGATATGTCGTAGATTGAACGAAATTGAATGTCAGGTTTTCGATTTCAATTGGAGCTCGGGTTGTAGTGCACGAGGTGAGCAGTACTGTTTTAGAGGCATTCACCTCAAGTCCAACACGGCTGCAGGCTTCCATCAGTTTCTTCAGCATACTTTCCAGTTCCGATCGAGACTTAGCAACAAGGGCAA
Organism: Parapristionchus giblindavisi; assembly: GCA_943737045.1. Classification (NCBI taxonomy): domain Eukaryota; kingdom Metazoa; phylum Nematoda; class Chromadorea; order Rhabditida; family Diplogasteridae; genus Parapristionchus; species Parapristionchus giblindavisi. The sequence continues at coordinate 152,261 of CALSFV010000301.1, read as the reverse complement.
TGTCATCAGCGTACTCTAAGTGGCATAAGTTCCTTCCGTCGATTTGAATCCCATCTTTCTCCCAATCGATATCGTCCATTGCTGAACGAAGAACAACGTTGAAGAGGCGAGGGGAGAGCGTATCACCTTGCCGCACTCCTCTTCTCACTTTGACTGACACGAGTTCCTCATTGACGCGAATGAGTGTGGATGAAGACTCATACAGACGACGTAGTAGATGGACAAGGGTGGGATGGGCTCCGAACGACCATAGTGCTTGCCAGCATGCATTCCACTCTACTGTGTCGAAGGCCTTCTTGAAGTCCACGAAGGCGAAGTAGACAGGGATACCGTATTCCGAACTGCGTTCTGCGACTTGTTTAATGGCGTGCAAGTTGTCGAGTGTACTATGTCCTCGTCGGAAACCGGTCTGGGTGGATGACTCTGTCTCTTCAAGCACAACCTCGAGCCTTTTCAGAATCACCTTGGTTATGGTCTTGAGAGTTACGGTAAGAAGGGAGATGGGGCGGAAATTTCCGATATTGGTGGGATCTCCTTTTTTGTGCAGCAACGAGACAACGGCTTCCGTCAGGTCTTTGGGAACGTCTTCTCCGGCTACCAGATGATTGAGTAGATCAGCGATAACGGGTGCGAGATGGTACCTCGAATGGTGAAGCATATCAGGAAGAATGCCGTCCGATCCAGGAGAGTGACCACATTTGAGATGAGACATCGCCTCACTGATTTCATCAGGAAGGAAGGGAGGGAGGGGATCGAGTGGTCGAGGAGGAGCTGAGAGTGGAAGCTGAACTCTAGGGCTGTACAGGTCCTCATAGAAGTGCTGAACGGCTGTCTGGGTTGCAGCTTGTGAGAGTGCTCCTGTGACAGGATCAGGAACAAGAAGGCGCTTCTTCGAGGATTGCAGATTCAGCATAGTCTTCACGATACTCCGTCCCATGGTAGCGGCATGACGTGCTTGTGCTTCCTTCCGCTTTCTGATGTCATTGATGAGGTTCGTCCGTGCAGCTTTGCAAGCCACAGAATATGCAACGGCACCTTGGGGGTTCGACTGCAGAGTATGTCGCATCGCTAGCAGATTCCTTGTTCCATTCGAGATCCAGGTCGGAATTTGGCGCTTTCTCCAACAGTTTACAGCAGCGGTTTCCACGAAGGCCTTGATGGTATTGTAGGCATCGGCGGCAGAGCTGTGGCGTCCAAGTGGCAGCGTCGCGAGGAGATTCGAGTTGGCATTAAATGCGGCCCGATCGAAGTCTAATCTCCTTATGGATCTCTTATGTCTAACCTTGCCGGGAAGGGAAAGGCACATCCTGATCAGGCGGTGGTCCGAGACGAATTCAAACCTTCCAACGACACCACAATTGACCATTCTCGCAGTGATTGGTGCAGCAACGAAGTCAATTTGGTGGAAAGTTGAGCCGTTTGGTGACCTCCAAGTCCAGGTCCTCCCATGTCTTCTCTTGGGGAATGTGTTGAGTATTCGCAATCTGTTCCTCATGCAGAGTTCGGTGAAGGTCCGTCCACGTGAGTTTGGAATCACGGAGGCGAAGTTGCCAACACATATTTCGTTGCCGGGTTCTCTTGCCACTCGACAATTGAAATCTCCGACCAGAACTGGTATGTGGCCTCTCGGGGCACTCCGCAGGGCGCATTCCACTTGGTCCATGAAGTTGTTGTAGACGTTGTCGTCGAATGAAGACGTTGGGGCATACGCGCAAACCACGAAGAGCCGTTGGTCAGGAAGTAGTAGAGTGGCCAGACGAGGGGAGATACCGTGGAACACTGCTCCTCGTGCGAGATAGGGACGGAGGAGAAAGGCCACACCATGGCACGCAGTGGGGCCGCCAGAGTGATATACTACAGTACCTGAGGATATAAGATTGAAAGAGGCACAACCCACAATCCTCGCTTCCTGCACCGCAATCACGTCCCATTTGATCTTGTTGAGGGCGAGCTCCATTTCGGTCTGCTTGTCCTTTGGCGCGAGCGTCCTGGCGTTGATGGTGCCGATGTTGAAGAGTCGACCCATCGATGGTGGCATACAACTCCCGCGTGCCAACGCTTCTGGGAGAGGGAACTAGGCGGAGGGAATCGGAGACAACAGGACGAAAATCGCAACCGGCCGCTCGCCACTCACTTTAGAACCCAGAATGTAATGTATAACAACACTGACCTCTTCTAAATAAAAGAAAGCTCTTAAAAGCATATCCCTGGTTAGTTGAATCTCTCAACTTTGATGATGATCTCTCAACTTCATTGTCTACGAATGAACGTTACCAGAGCGGAAACTAAAATTTGCTCGGGTGTGCCGTTAATTAATGTGATAAAAGTAAAAGATGTTGGTATTGTAATTTAGTGTATTGAAAAGAGCATTGAAAAAATGATAGTATCGATCAATATTTTTTGGGAAAACCATCCAATTTAGCGAGTGTTATTGCGGTTAGGGAACAGACTGGAATAGATAGAGATGAGCAAATGAGTGCGTGTAGAGGAGGGTAATTAAGGCGAGAGAGAGAGAGGGAGAGAGGGAGAGAGAGAGAGACAGGAAAAGAGGGAGAGAGAGAGGTATAGGGAGGTTATTGAAAAGAAGTAGAACAAAAGAGACTAGTAAATAGGGATGCCGATACATACGGAAAGAACACTATGAGAGAACGGAAGGAAGAGGATATGGGGTGAGAGAGATCAAAGATCAATCCGATGAATGAACTATTAGGTTATCAATATGTTGGGATCCAATGTACCGTAACTAATGGTTTATCCAATCCATGGGGAGCACATTTATGATTTGTCATCACTCTTTCTCTCTCTCTTCTCATCATGTTTATGAGAGATTTTGAAGTAATGGAATATGATGGAAAGTACCCAATGCTCGGTTCAAAAGTCACTAAAATCAAGAAAATCAGTAGACGGAAGAAATAAAGGAAGAATTCATTAAATGCACAAGCCAAGCTAATTTGAAACTCTCCGCCCTGGCCAGAGAAAAAAAAGAAAGCGAGAGAGTGTTTGTCAGAGCGGAGAGTTTCGAATTAATGTAACTTTAAAACGTACATGTAAAATATATTGACTGTATGACACAATGCGAATCTACCGTAGATCAACTACAGTATCCCATCTCAGTTTTTGAGCCAAATCATTTTTGGGTTCTCGAACAGACATCATCAGCGAGAAAGAATACTGTACTTTATCGATGAATCCGTCACCGAGAGATAGTTTACGCTTTAAGGGTTCACTTCTTATCACCGTTTCCAATAGCCTTTGTCAAGAGCAAACAAAATGCTCGATTCAACTTTGATGTTCCTCAAAAGATGATAGTTACAGAAAATGGGCTGAAGAGGTACCAGATATAACCCTTTGTATGCAGCCTCTTCATATCACAGACTATTTCTTGGGTGTCTCTGTCAGCAAAAGACCCTTAATTATCAGACCCTAAAGGCACATCCCGAGCTAATTTAGCTGCCCGCTTTGGCCACACTCTCTAGTAGACAAAGAAAGCGAGAGTGTGCGGTTAGAGCGGATAGTTTCCAATTAGCTAGGGGTGTATGCCTTTAAAAGGCCCACTGACATAGATCTCTTTTATTAGAAACGAGATGCGTGAACTGTGCGAAATTTCCAGGAAATTGATTGTTTTCCTTTTTATAAATTTTTTGATTGTTTTCCCCTTACACGCCTCTCAGTAGAATTTGATTAGTCTTACAGGGAGGGAAATGGCCTAGTGGACAACAAGAACGGATAAAACTTTGAATAAAGAGAGAGAGACATGACGACGTAACAGTTGGGAGAGGGAGAGGTAACAGTTAAGATAATATGGTGTTCAAAAGTCGCGAAAAGAAAGGAACAAGTAAGCGAGAGAGTTTTTTTGCCGCCTAGAACGGAACGTATTCAACTTCGTATATTAATTAATATTTTTACTCATGCCAAAGAGATACCACTATCTAGACAACGTTAACCACATTATGCATTCTTCATGAAACCTATTACAAAAAGATATTCTTCTCATTTTTCTTTTTTTTTGTCAAACATGTTTGAAATTAGGTGAGTTGTTTGATAGATCTATAGTTATAACATGAATATGTTCGTTCTGGTCAAAACACAAGAAAAGATAACAAAAATTTGTTTGAAAATATATTATATTTTATCTACGCCCGAGAGCGCAACGAGAAACAATTAGAAAATACGAGTGAAACATAATGATACATGATGATATGTTTTATTCTCTGATATCTAACTTTCTAGCTTCTACTTTTACTATCTTCTTTCGAGATTTGAACACCGGACACTGAGATCTATTAACTTAGCTTTCTCTGTTCAAAACTCACGAAAAAAGATAGGAAAAATGAGGAGAGAGAGTATGTAAAACGAGGACAGTTTTCTATGATTTGCTGTTCTTTTAACTTTTGAACAGAATTCTAATAACCAGAAAGGGTCAATGTTCTTGCTTGACGTGAATAAATTATTATTATTATTATTATTACTAGTCAATATTTGAAAAATATTGGAATTTCTTTATAAATACCTAACACCGTTCGAAAAATGCACCAAAAGCTTTGGACGGCTTGCCAGTAAATGTGACGAAGTGAGAAGTGAACAGTTCGACAAGTATTTGTAATCGTGAAGGTGGGATAGTTGGAGAGGGAGAGGGAGAGTGGAGAGAGGAGGATGAGAGAGATAGAAGGGGAGGAAAGAGAGGATGGGTTGAAATAAAGAGAGGGGGAGAGTAGGAGGATGAGAGGAAGAGAGGAGAAAACAAGGGCGAGAATGAGCAAAAAGTAGGGGATTTCCCTCTCATGTATTAAATGCTCGATTAACACACGATGTAAACGAGGACACTATTTAGAGGAGAAGGAGAGGGGAGAGTAAATGGAGAGGGAGAGAGAAAAAAGGAAGAGGGATGAGTAAAAAGGGAGAGGGGGAGAGGAAAAAGGGAGAGGGAGAGGATTTAGTGTTGCGAAAAGTTTGTCGGGAATGGGTAAGGGATGAGTAAAAGGAGAGGGGAACGAACACTTTGTGGTAAAGATACGAATTCTATTGAAATCAAGAGGTAGAGGGAGAGAGGAAGGGGGACAGAGGGAGAGAGGGAGAGGTAGAGGCGGAGAAAAGGCAGAGGTAGAGGACAGTTCTATGATCGAGAATAGTCGAAAGCATTGAAGTAAAGGTTATTTGGATTGAGGTAGTTGTGTTCTAAAGATCTGAATGGGGGTGGGGAAAGAGTAAGGGAGGGAGAGGGAGAGGGAGGAGGAGGAGATAGAAGGGAGAGGGAGAGAAAGTGAGTCACTGAATAATCTTGACAATAGTTTGAATAGTAGCCACTTTTGATGGAAGAGTGGACGATGGAAGGTCGGGAGAGGGAGAGAATGAGAGGGTAGAGGAAGGAGAGTAGAGGGAGAGGGAGAGGGAGAGAGGGAGGAGAATCGATATTCAAGATCTATGTGTTAATAATTTATGTCGCGTTCGCATGTCGCAAAAGAGATAAGAAAAGGGAGGAGAGTATAGGGAAAGTGAAATTCATTCTCTTTTTTGTGCGCATATCAATTGAAAGTTTCAACGTCCGATATACCGTAATCTGAAATGCAGACAACATAACTACAGTAGTTTAGAAATGATGACTACAGTAGTTTCTTCATAAGATCATAAGATGACATATGAAGGATTACTACACCCACAAAACAATGTCTTGTATCTGAGGGAATGATTTCCTAGCAGTGTCTTCTGAATGCTTACCTTATAGATAAGGAAATTTGACAGTAACCAATGGGACAAGAAGTCCATCAAGAGACGGTGCTAGGGAATTTTCCTTGTGTAAAAAAAAGAAGTCCCATTTTATGACACTCAAGAGTCAGTGGCAACACTGCTTAACTATGATGCGATGTTAAAATCTTGGAAAAGTAGATGGAAAAGTGAAAAGTAGTGTTAATTTTGTGATTGTAAAAGTAGTTGGAAAAGTAGCATAGCTTCCTAATTGACCAACTTTTACAACAAAAACCCTTTACGCGAGTGTTGGATTACTACTTTTCCAACTACTTTTACAATCACAAAATTAACACTACTTTTCACTTTTCCATCTACTTTTCCAAGATTTTAACTCCACATAATCGTGATAAAGGGAAAACAAATAATAAAATAATTTCTCATAACTGTCCTCACAAGGGAACCATAACACATTCCCGTGGAGATATGACTACTGATATATACCATTCGAATCAGTATCCTATTCTGATAAGTCACCGTTTCTAAGAAATCTCAAATATTTATGAGCTTCGAGATAATCGATAATTAAAATCTTTTAGTCTCCATCATGGATGAGCAATCACAGCAAGCCAACAAACTTCAATGAATATAGGAGCAGAAGATATAAAAAAATTTAAACTTTAATCAATAAATGGGAAGAGCCTATAAAAAATTTTAAATCGAAGAAAACGCAATTAACAAAGAGAGAGAAAGTTGGGAATGGTGAATGTTCTGTTCGAAAAAATCACGAAAAGAAACGGAAAAGAGGCGTGAAAGAGCGTGTACAGCGAGGTGAGAGTTCTATGTTTTTCTTTTCCTTTGGCGCCCATAATTGCACTCAACATCATGGATTATTTTTCGCGACTGAGAGATACCACTATCTAGACAACGCTAACTACATTATGAATTGATCATGAAACCTATTACAGAAAGATATTCTTCTCACTATCTTTTTTTGTCAAAAATGTTTGAAATAAAACGAATCTTCTCATAATTATGACACAAACATCTTCATGGTTCTTACCAGATCGTCCTGATCAAAACACGAAAAAAGATAAGAAAAATGTATATGAAATTTTGTTTTATTCACTGATTTATATCTTATCTTATCGTTCTTTTGAGATAGTTGAGGGGAGGAGAGAGAGAGAGAGAGAGAGAGAGAGAGAGAGAGAGAGAGAGAGAGAGAGAGAGAAAAGAATGGAAGAGGGAGAGAGGTACCCTAGCCGTGCTTGGTCGTCGTGTAGAATTCTATTACGTCCGATGCAAGAAAAGGAAGAAGAGGAGAAATGGATTGAAAATGACCATAGAAGAAGAATTGGTTGATACTCTACCTTGAATTTAAGAGGGAAAGAGAGAGGGAGAGGGAGAGAAGAGAGAGAGAGAAGAGAGAGAAGAGAGAGAGAGAGAGAGAGAGAGAGAGAGAGAACGGTGAACTTTCTCAAGCGTACAGAAATATGTGGCCACGTAAGGAGGTTGAATGCAAGAAAGTAAGCAAATGTTGAAGTGGCGGGGTGAAAGGTCTAGAGGGAGAGGGAGAGGTAATGAGATGAGGGAGAGGGAGATATACCGAGAGGATAGAGAGAAAGGAGAAGGAGAGATAGAGAGATATGAGAAGTGGGGATAGGGAGAGGTAGAGTATGGTTTGCTCTAACCACAAACCGTTCCTGTGTCTATAGACTGTAGTGGTGGTCAATTGGACACCTGTAGACAAATACGCTGCCTGAGGATAGGATAGGTAGATGAAGGGAGAGGAGGTGGAGAGAGGGAGAGGGGGGAGAGCAGACCAAGAGGGAGGGGAAAGGGAGATGTAGGGGGAGAGTGAGGAGATAGAGAGGACGAGAGGGAAAAAGATAGATGGATAGATCGTCTCTCACGATACACAGGTACGAAACTACGAAGGAAACTACGTATGATAGAAAGAGTGAGAGAGGGCTTCGGAGTAAATGCGGAATAGATTATGAAGGAGTTGCGTGATTCAATTGGTTTAGGGTGGAGGAAGACGAGGAGGGAGAGAGAGAGAGAGAGAGAGAGATGAGAGAGAGGAGAAGGCAAATGTTCTAAAGAAATTGAATAAGGGTCAGTTTTATGTCCATGGAAGCGATGAGGAAGAAAGGCAGTGGTTTGATCATTTTGTCTCTCCCTCTCCCTCTCTCCCTATCCCTCCCTCTCCCTCACTCTCCTCCATGTCTCCCTCTCTCTTCATCCCTCCCTCTCTCCTAGCAAAGTCGGGACAGTTATTGATCGGCTTCCTTCCTTGGGGCTATGCAGAAGAGAGAGGCGAGACCGAAAAGACAGACGAAGAGACGGAGAGACATGTCCGATAGGGTGAGGGAGGACGAGGAAGAGGGAGAGGGAGAGGGAGAGTAAGGGAGAGGGAGAGAGGGATGAAGGGTCGGAGGAGGTCATGGTTTTTGAGTAGTTCCGAGAGCACACCTGGTATTGTGGAAAAGACCAGCTGGAACATATGAAAAGATAGGATAGAGAGAGGGAGGAGAGAGAGAGAGGGTGAGAGGGGAGAGCTAGCTCCTATAGGGAGAGGGAGAGAGATCCTAGAGGGAGAGGGAGAGAGATCCTAGAGGAAGAGGGAGAGAGATCATAGAGGGAGAGGGAGAGAGATCCTAGAGTGAGGGGGATGACAGAGATCCTGGAGGAAAAGGGAGTTCATTAAGTAGTCTAAGGCTCCCGAGGACAAGGAGAGGGAGAGGGAGACGGGGGGGGGGGAGAGGGAGAGGATTGGGGAGAAAAGGGACAGGAAGAAAGATGGGGCAATGATAGATATATGGAAGAAGGGACCATTTCCATGCATATTCAGAAGAGGGGCAGTGGGAGAGGGAGGGGGAGAGTGAGAGGGAGAGGGAGAGGGAGATAGAGGGAAACAGAGAGGGAGGTAAAAGAAGGATAGAAACCTTAAAGACAAAGAAAAGAGACTCTTAAATAGGGGGGGGGGGACTTTGAGATGTGAAGAATAGCTAAGCCGATGAATGCTATGCTATAGTATGACTATACTTTATCTTCCTGGTTTTGCATAGCGATCCATAGAATTTGTACAATACAATTATGAAAAGATTTATATATTATTATTATCACTATTATTTTATTAATTACAATTATTGCATTATTAGTATTTTGTAAACAGGTTAATTTTTCAAGTATAGGGCCGTGAGAATTTTTTCGAGCTTGGAAAAATTTCGAAATTAGAAATATAAATTTGTACAAAACACGAGTTACCCATGCAAAGGAGTTGAATGATTGCCTTGGACTGTTCAATTTGACTCATCCTTCCTTAATTCCCTTTATAGTATACTACTCTAATGTGATTACAAAGTTCAATGATTCCTTTGAAAGATTTCGCTATTTTAAAGAGGAGTTCAGCGTGTGACTCGGCGCCCTTTCGCAAACGTCGCCTCCGATGCGGTGTGGCTGCTTTTCAGGCTTGATTTCCGCGAATTTATCATTACTGCTGTCACGATGAATTTCCGTGAACTGGTTGAGTCATGCCAGTTAGATCGTTCTTCCGATCTGATCTTTCTCGGTGGTGGCAACATGGCCGGTGCAGTGCTCAGAGCTGCTGTCAAGTCAGGTACGTCAATTCGAATTTCGGCATTTGCACACTTGAATTGCCCTAATTTGTCGATACTTGTGTAAAACTTCCGGTTGAAGGTTTCGCAACTCATGACAATATCGTGATCAGTGTCAAGAGTGAGGAGAGCGAGAAGAAGTGGAAGGTAAAAGATTTTATTGATCAATTACGTCTTAAAGTCTGGTCTTGGCGGTTGTAATTCAAGTCTGTTCTTTGAAATCAACCAAAAGCCCTAGTATTCAGTTTCTTTCTTGAGACAAGGAAATAGTTGCATTGTCAATCAATGCAAGCTAGTCTACAGTAAACCCGTGATTGGGAACCACAACGCAATGCTTATCAGAACATTCTAAAATTCGAGTGCGCATACTGTAGGAAGTGTTTAGCACGAGACTAGAGGTGCGGTCTTGGTGTCTATCCATGATGGACAATTCTTGTTGGGACCCTAAGGATACGGTAACTGAAAGAACAATGTGATCGTTTCAGAATGAAGGATTCACCCATGTGTACCGAGACAATAATGAGATGTTGTCTAAGCATACTGGTCAGTTTTATCATTTATCATAGAATATACACAAAGTGAAATATCCCAAAAACTGTCCTTCGGCAGTGATTGTACTCTTGCATATTACCATAACACTGACAATATTGATTTTTGAATTTTAATATGTACAAATAACTGAACGCAGCTCTCGCATATCGAATGAAGAATAATTTATCCGAATGCCGAATAGATTCTTAAAGATAGTGTTTTCATAACTGCGCCCCTTTTCTTCGAAAACTATATTGAAAAATTGCGAAAGGAAAAGAAGAACAGAGAACACTCTACCGATATATCTTTTCGCGGCTATTGCAGCACATTACATATCATTGAAATTAATGATAATGATAATTAAAAAATACTAATGTGGCTTATGATTATTGATTATGTATATTGATCATACATTTTCGATACCCTCGCCTTTTGTTTTTATATAGTGGGTCAATTCTCGAAATAGGGTGGGTTGATTCACAAAATTCGTTATTTTCGCTTAAAAACCGTCATTTTTAGCTTCCTTTCGCACCAACTGGCCTAAAATGTACCTTATATAGTGGGTCAATCCTCGCACTGCGAGGGTATGAAAATGTATGATATTGATTATTGATTATTTTTGGTCAATAATCAATTTCAGGTGTTCTATTCATTTGTGTGAAGCCCCAGTTCTTCTATGACGTCATTCGTTCAATCACTCCTCACATTGACGGTATCTCTCTCATCGTATCCATCATGGCTGGAATATCGACAACACAACTCGCCAAAACGGTCAGATTAACAGCGCTTACTTCTCTGTTTTTTTTCAAAACTACTTCACTAACTTGAAGTAGACTTACGTTTCACTTGTAGTTTTCTTAAAGTACACTTCAAGCTACGATTAAAATTTTAAGTCTTGAGTGACCAGAGTATGACTACAATGGCAAGACTGCAATGTCCTTTATTAAGCACACAGGGGGAGTGAATGGTTGCCACTGAACGATGAATCTTGCATGGGCGTGCTAGGGTTCCGTAGGGTAGGGTAGATCAGACTACCCTATACATATCATTATTAATTTATTCAACTTTACTATTTTAAAGTGTTTAAAAATTACTAAAATGCACATTCCGCGCTAATTTGAAATTCTGCACTCTACGAGCGGCGCTCTTGCAATGCTCTCTCGCATTATTTGTCTACGAGAGAGTGTTGCCTGATTGTGAGTAAAATGTTTTATGACTTATGGCTTTAATAAATGTTTTTATATTAACCTGCAGTAGTTATTCAAATATGTATTTCAGTTCGGTCCTCTATTCATCTCGAGCCTTCCTCCTATCGTCCGTCTCATGCCGAGCACTCCTTGTCTGGTGGGACTGAGCGCATCGCTCATCTGCTACAATGAACTTCCACCCAATCATAGAGTCAGTTTCCGATCAGATAGGAATACCGTAATAATTATCGATTGATCATACTGAAATACCGTAGTCTTTATCGAGCAATAATGCCGAGTCATCGTAATCCTGTGCAATCGATAACAACTATAACAATATTTTGATCAAGTTATGATCTGCACTTTGTCCTGTGCATAATCAACAAGACCGTTCTACTGTAATCCTGATCAATTACTAATTGCCCTTCATCGCTCAGTTCAATCAATGGTATATGTTTCAATCGATAATAGAATTTTATTTAATTTCGGATTCGGTTAACTTTCGCATGCAGTAATAATCTCATATAGCATCATTTATGAGTTGCCCAAAATCTACAAACTATTCACTGTAATCGTTATTTAATCGATATTCACTTACCGTAATCCTTCAGTTGTCGATCGTGACGGGTCTCGCGGAGAAGACGGGCACCTACACGATACTGAACGAGAAGCAGTTCAACGCGGGCACGGCTGTCGCCAGTTCCGGACCTGCCTTTGTACGTGATTGCTATGATTAACCTTTGACCATGTGATGAGCAAGAACTAAATAAGGGAATATTTCGCACCGGGAATTTTTTATTAATCCGGGGAAAACCGCATAGGAGACCTAGAAGACAGAAAATTGCGCGACAAAGGAAGTTGATAGTACTCTATTCAAAAGTCACGAAAACACCATATATGATGATGAAGAAATGGGACTAGATCTCGATAATTTAAATTGGGATCTTTATCATTCAATAACGAGATCATTAGCACAATTTGATGATAGTGAGTGGAGGCGAGAGAGTACTTCAAATGTCGAGAGTATTGTCGATGTTCCACTATCAACCATCATATATCACAGTAGCTCAAAGTGCGTAGTTGATCTCATTTTTTGTTTCTCGGGTCGGGACATTTGAGTACTGCTTGCAGTGGGTAGTAGTTAAGAGTGATTTATGGTGGGGGGTTTTATCGTTTTATAGTGATCACTGATCTTGATAGCGAGCGATGATCAATACAATAATATCGGAGAGTTATCATTCCGTATGGTTTGGACGAAGTGTAACTGTTGGAAATTGAAATAGAAATAGATCATAAAAGACACGAAAGTGTACTCATATAATTAGGTATTAGTAAAACAAAAGTCTAGGAGAGGCTAAATTCACTGTTTCGGCCTTGGGTTCTAGACGTTCAAAGATCATTAGCAAAGCCTTCTCTTCAAATTTCCCCCAGCCCTACCATCCTGACTAAAGATGAAAGATGAATCTTTAGGTATACATTCTGATCGAGGCACTCGCAGACGGTGGAGTACTCGCGGGTCTACCGAGGAAGGAGGCCATGGCACTTGCCATACAGACATTCCAAGGAGCAGCTACGATGGTTGAGAAGATGGACAAACATCCTGGAGCGCTAAAGGATGAGGTACGGTAGATATTAGGCTATTGAGTATTCCATCATAAAATACGTAACAAGAAAATAAGGACATAAAGGGAGTGATGGATGTCCGTCGCTAATGTATCTAATGTAACTTTGATGTTAGAATGACATTAAATCTTTGTTAGACGTGTACTATATGTTGGACAATACGATATACTTGTCCGATTTAGGTGTGTTCCGCAGGCGGTACCACAATCGCGGGCGTCCGTGCACTAGAGAAGGCGGGCGTCAGATCGGCACTGATCGAGGCAGTCAAGGCTACGGTAGATAGGGCGGATAGTATGAGTGGATAGATACTGTAGTATTGATTAATTGATTGCCGTAATTCTATATCATCCTATAAGTCTATCATTGTTGGTAGATTATCGATTTGTTCCTATAATTGTATTTGTTTTTTTTTGCTAATTGTTGTTTTAACTTATCTTTGTTTTTAGGCTTATTGCAATTATTAATTGTTTCACCCATTTGTTTGCATAATAATACCAGTGTCTGTTAATAAAACATATATTTATCAATTCATAACAATTTTCTTAACGATAACAAAACAACAAGAAAACGATCGACAATAAACATCCAATTATTGTTTGACTATTGCATGTCATTGATTAGAATTAAGAAAGTTTATGAACAAACTAGCTATCCTCTTGGAGTCATGAACCGGATTGGCTTTAGTGAATGAGATGAACTGACGACGAAGACGTGACAGCTCAGCCATGGTACGATGGCGAGTGATACGAACCTGAATCAGGAAGAGTATACGATTAGAATAGAAGGATACTGAAGGGGGATATTTGGGACGTAGGATCAATAGAATACTAAAATACTAAGGAAACGATTGTTTCAAATTAAAGACGAAACGCGGAATCAACTGGCCGCCATCATTTCTAATGATCGAAAAGACAAAAGATTTCCAAGTTCAATCAATCAATTACCACATACCGTATTGCTTCCCTCTTCTGCACAGGGCACCACGATCTCCTTGAGACCCATGCCCATCTTCTGTTCGTTCACAATGTGCGTTACCACCTAAAGTGATTATCGATTATGCATCGTTACATTTGCCTGACGCGCCTACGCCGTCACGTTAAAAAAACGTTACATTTGGCGACGCGCGCGTCGACGTCAATTTTGGAGTGTGTTGGGTCCCAAGTGGAAAACCCTGAATGTCATCAGGGGTACGGTAAAAGGTTATGGTAGCCAACCAATATTGATCGATGGTTACGGTAACTTCCTACCGTACCCCTGATGACAATCAGGGTTTTCCCCTTGGGACCCAACACACTCCAAAATTGACGTCGACGCGTTAGGCAAATGTAACGATGCATTATCGAAGAATGTCACAAATTTATTAAAGTATCTTATTGATGGATAATATTATATCATACATTTTCATACCCTCTTAATGCGAGCATTGACCCATACATAGCTCATTTTCACGTCTCTTGATGCGAAACGAAGCGACGAATTCTTAGCGAAAAATAGCGAATTTTCTAAATCGACCCACCATATTTCGAAAATCGACCCACAATATAAAAAGAGTGGCGAGTGTACCGAAATTGTATGAATACATATTATAGTACTAGTGGTTATCACTATTCTGAATTCACAATCATACATTGCCATACCCTCGCAGCGTGAGGATTGACCCACTATATAAGGCCCATTTTAGGCAACTTGATAAAAAAATGAAGCTAAAAATGACGATTTTTATGCGAAAATAACGAATTTTGTGAATCTACCTACCCTATTTCGAGAATTGACCCACTATATAAAATAGACGGCAAGGGTACCGAAAATGTATGATTCACAATATATCCGTTCCCCATAACTACCACAATCCAAACAGTATAACTACAGTATGTCCTTCAACGATAACTACCGTAACCAACTCAAGTACAGTAGTACCTGTTGTGTGACCCTATCGAGTAGATGGAGCAGATTGGGTGGCGCGACGGGAGCCGTAGCTGTGGAAGCGTTCTCGACCAACGATACTCCCTCACACAACCAATCACGAATCTCATCCAGTGGAAGGGTTACGAAACGAGGAGATGGATGCTTAAAGGGAGACGATTGATATTCATACATTTTCACACCCTCATAATGCGAGCAATATAAGGCTCATTTTATACCCCACTATGCTGATTTTATAACAAATTACAATTTAAGCGAAAATAACGATTCTCTCTAAATCTACCACCATATTTCGAAAATTACTATTTAAAAAATCCTGGATGACGCCGAAAATGTATAATGCTTAAAGGGGAGAATGTCGATCTATATTCATTCAGAATCGTCATATTGATCTTATTAGATCACGAACACAATGCAAGAAACCTTGATTTTGCCAACCAAACGCTCCACAGTTTCAATTGTACAAGTACTATGATAAAGTAATGTGTTATCACGTTCGACAGACGGGTAAATACCGTCACGGAAATTAGCGCTACATTTGGCTAACATACATTCTCACTTAAATTTTAGTGTTAGGTCCCAAGCATAGGTGGGCGCATCAAAACGATTTTTTTTTCTGCGCACAGCTTTGCCCTCGCATTGGTGCTTTGCGCACAGCCTTGTTTCACAAAAATTGGAAAATTCTCAGCCGAATCTGCAGAAAATAGCCATGCGCACAGCCTTGCCTAGCATTTCCCCGGTTTGCGCACAGCCTTTCACCCAGCGTGCCCACCTATGGTCCCAAGTGGAAAAGCATGATTGTCAATAGGCGTTGGGCAGTGCTCCCCCAATACCACCCTTACTCTCGACACGTAGATAAATATGCGTGCTCGACACGTAGATAAATATAATATAATATAAAAAAGCTTGATTGTCAATAGGCGTTGGGCAAGAAGCTATCATAATCATTGATAAATAATCATTGGCCACAGTAACCTACCGTAACCTTTATCGTATCCGTATTGACAAAAATAAATATGCATATTTACAATATCTACCTTACCCCACACAAACGACAGTATACCTGCAGATCAATATGCATATCCTCATCATCGTGCATCGTCGATTTCTCCTTCTCCGATAGTCCGGTCTCGACGAGAAAAAGGGGTGTGTCCCATCGTTGTCGTGAATCAGGCGATTCATATCGAGAGAACAGCTCACTGATTACGGTATCGTCATATCTGAAAGGTTGCGGTATCGAATGAAGATCAATATCAATTAATTCATTAGTTTCAAACCGCTAACGTAAGATGGGAATCAAATGAGGAGGGAATTTTGATCACACATGGGCGCCAACAGGGGGGTGCCCCCCTGTAAAATTAGGGCTTTTCGAAAATTACCCCTGTAAAAATGACGTTTAGGTAAAATTTTTGAATAAAAAATGAAGGCCCCTGTAAAATTAACCATTCTTCGTTCGGATGCCCGATGTAAAATTAAGCTCAGGGTACCTCGCCATATATGGTTGATTTTGATTTTCTGAGAGATGAATGTCATTGTAGCATTTCACTAGCAATTCATTAAGATATAGTATCCATCCAATCCGACACAGTATAAGCAGTACAACTACCGTCTCTCCAAACAAATTAATCAATAATTACCAGCTACCATACCTGATCTCCTCATCCCGATTTCCATTCAACCAATGACTGGTGGCTGTGTCACACTTGACACAGAGTACAGCATATGTCGTCTTGACTGCCTTTCCAACGAGGAAGAGCTCGTAGCGAAAACCTGATATCGAATGATAAGATATTATCCATCAATGTTTATTCTTCCATCGACTAAATTTATCATCCATTTTCGTACCCTCATGTGAGGATCTACCCACTATATAAGGCGCGAAAAACTAGTTTGAACAAAAAATAACGATTTTAGTAAATCGACCCCCTATATTAAATATATAAAAAAATCCCTCGAGTGCGCCGAAAATGTATGACATTTATTCGAACAACGTAACTATCTCTTGCTTGAGTTGCATAAAACTCTAACACTTTAAGCAAATTGTAGCAATCGATAAAAGTTACAGTATCTTAAACACTGCTTACCGTAACCATTATTCACCAGTGGAATCAGTCGATAAATATATCGTACCTTTGATATAATTAAGCGCATCACAGATGACTATGTCGTTCTTCGCCAACGCCTTCTGCACACACGACCGCAGGTAACCACGATGCATTTTCTCCTTTAAAGATCAAAGATGTTATTGATTTGCGAAGATAATAAAAAGTGATATAGTGCTGAATGTTCCACAATATACATTGTGTTGACCGGAAAAGTGCACCATACAGTATTTTTTGATATTTTAACAAGTGTCCGGGACAGGTCTCCCCGTATTGGACAAATGCTGAGCAATTTTAATAAATTCTCATGGCATTGCTCTCTCTAATCGGAGCTACTTCGCATATGGCCGATACTACGGCAGTCAACAAGAAGCGAATGACAGTAATCATGTCGAAGCTCAAAATCGAAGTCAACCTAACCTTGTTCGAGTCCTTGTAACACTCCCTCGTGTATCCGGCGTAGTCCTCATCTTTCACGATCACTACATTGTGCTTTGTTTGACTAAAATTGAGCCTTTCTTGAAGACATTTAATCGTGAAACTGGTATAAATCCAAAAAAAGTTCACATTTAAAAAAGTGAAAATCAGGCTCACTTCTCCCGTAGGTAGTGTGCTATCCTATCGACGATGGTCGATTTACCCGATGAAGGATGACCGGTGACTAACAAGAAAGGCATGAAAACGATGAAAACTAGAAAGAAAATCAAATGAAATGACCGCAACGCGTTATTTCGACGCGCTGTGGTCGAGAGTTCACTGGAGCAACGTGGGTTTGCCAGGTCAGGACTTCTGGAAAAAAAAACACTTTTTTCTTCCATAACAATATATTTTATTGTGTATTTTCTTGTTTCCTAAATGATGAATCTAGAATAAATTATTTGGAGAAGATCTTTTCAGAAGATCATCAAACGATTCTTTCGATCTATTTCTTTCATATACATATCTCGCACGTTCTATAGATATCTAATAATAATAATAGTAATAATAATATCTCTCACTCACCTGACTATACTTACAGGGTTGGTCTTTGTTAAGTTCTAAAGAAGGAAGAAGGAGAAATACGTCCAGTCTGACTATTTGGTGAACCCTCTAATAGCGATCCAGCTGGCCCTAAGCGGACGAATAAAGATATTTCGACATAACAAAGTGTATCGATTTCTATTATTCTTGTCTCGTTTCGTATTCGTTTCAGGTTACACGAGTCTTCAAATACATGTATATACATATTGAGTCCGCCTTCAAGACATCTTACTCTTCCACCTTTCCCTCGCTTCCATATCATTATTTGTCACAACAATGTCATATCATTTACCTTCCATTTTCGTTTCTCATTTCTTTTTTTCGAATAAGCTAGATAATATTATATTATATGCCTTCTGTTATAGCTTTCCGTAAATCCATCGCTTCACCAACTCTTTTATTGTGACAATTTCCAAATTTTCGACCCTCAGAGTATCGTATTTCTCCGTACTAATCTATCGATTTATCAAAAATCATCTTTTTGTAGCGCGCAAAAATATATTTTTAAATATTATTTCTCCTCTTATCTTATCGTTATTTAAAAATTATTTAAGAATGCCAGTCTCATTTCATTTATACTATTTCGTTCCTATTCTTTTGATATTCTCGCATCCGTCATTCGAGTTCTTAGTAAGTTTATTTTTGTATTTATTATTTACCAGCCAGTCGCGCGCGCCTCCGGCGCGCGTTATCGACTGCATTGTGTCTAGTCGCGCCTTTTTTGAGAATTTCTTCGTATTTTTTAAATTTATCTGAGGTGGATGAGACTTGACGATGACTTCACAGAATTTTACTCAAATCTGACCATTCGTACTCATTCTGACCCACCGAACCGGGTTACGGTAGTCCACAATAGGCATAATCATTTAACTCGAATAATGCTTAGTACGACAATTTTTACTCAAAGCTGACCATCGGTACTTATTCTGACCCACCGAACCGGGTTACGGTAGCTAATAATCATATTCCTTATCCTTGATGTACGATGTGCGATGCTACCGTAATCGGTGATGTGCTTAGTTGTGTTACAGTAATATGTACCATGACGTATAACTTACCTTGCCTTAACTTAATTTACGTTAACATGACTTGATTTCACTTTGTTTACTTAACTGTACTTAACTTATTTCTTACCTAACTTAATCCCTGACTTATAACTTAAGTAATGACGACTTGACTTATTAGCTAACTTGGTATGGCTTGGAACCGACTAAGCGCCGCCCACCGCTGATCAGTTCCATCGCGCACCAAACCCGTCCGATGTATGCCGAGCACTACATTGAAAGAGAGAGAAAAGTGATGGTGTGAACAAACGCCATCACTATTCTGCTTTATTTATAGTGTATTGATAATGCTAAAAAAGATTTTTGTTATTACGCATCTGAAATATAACTATATATATATTTAACAAAAATTAATTTTTCACAAATTGCTAACATTAAAGACACACCTCAAGCTAATTTGAAACTCTCCGCTCTAGAAATGTTTCTCGCTTTCTTTGTTTATGAGAGAGCGCTGCCAGAGTGGAGATCAAAATTAGCCTGAGGTTTGACTACACGATCGTTTATTTCTTTCAGAAAAAGGCAGACTACACAGAGATGAGCTGTACGTTAGCGATTGTCTCTGCAGTGTTCTATACAGAACACATAATCATAGAAAGTACGTGATGCACCATAGGGCACATTATTAGCTAACCTACATATATATGTGCAAGCAAACATATACTTGTACATCTATTAATATTATGAATTTAACATGGGGTGCCCCCCCCCTGTAAAAAAACGCTCTGGCAATATTCTCTCTTATACTTTCAAACTTCTTTTCTTACACTTCTCTTATACTTGCTTTAGCTTGTGGTGTGCCTTTAAAAATAAAAATAAAGAATACAGAAAGTTCTCTATTGTTTTTTTTTTGTTGCTCGAAGTAATAGTCATTAAAGGAAGTCTACATGAGTAGTTTGGTTCTTATGAACTCCATCGTTCTAATACAAACAAATTAATTATTTTTCAGTTCTCGTCGACTTTCTGATGCCCGTTCAACGATTGGCAGAATAGTATTGTCAGTATAAAGTGCAATTGTGTAATTGCCTCGCTACTAGCTGCTGAACACAGAAATTTTCGATGAGTCCTCCAACCCTTACCATTTCTTCCCTCCTCGCTCTCTCTATATGATCTACCTACTATTGGGGGGCTCTCTCTAAACATAACAAAATTATTATAGCTGTGGCTGGTATTTTATACGGTCAGTATTATATCATTTCTTGTTTAATTATAATTTGTGAGTAATAAAGAGAAATATGGCATGCCTTGATCTGTTTGGCAAATCGAAGACTAGTGAACTTTAAACAGTATGCGTATATGAAAGATGTTTGTAACTAAATTGATAGATACATATATGCACAAGTACGCATTAATACGATGCTACGACGACGATAAAGTAGATTTTTACAAAAAGTGGATGAATCCTGAATTTTTCTTGTAAGTTTTAACTGAACGGCATGCAATGCAAAACAATTTAATACTCAAAATTCTTTATCAGATTCATGCTTTGGCATGCTGTGAGTCAAAAGAGTTTGGGGGCAGATCTTCTTATTTGTTTGATCTAATCTTCTAAATATAATAGATTATATTCTCCATTCAAGACGATTTCTTTATTCAAAACTTGTATGAGATAATTAAATAACCCACGAAATGTATGCGATGTTCGTTCAGTAGGCCTCTTAGACTAGATAGGCCTATTGATACAATACAATGCAATACAATGCATTTATCCACAAAGCTATAATAAATGCCGCCTCTTTTCATTCCTCCTGTGACGGAGTACAAGTATAAATTGAACCTATTGCCTATTTTGTTGCGCACACGTGCGTACACAAAATATTAACATTATTATTTATCTTTTCAGTACTTACAATAAGTGAATAATAGTAAGACAGAGGTATTGGACACAGTCTAACAGGCCTAGTTGGCGATAACAACGTTCTAGTGAGATTTAATCAACATGTACCGTTTTCTTGAATGGAGGGAAATATCTCTTGGAGATTGAAAAATAGGAAATTGCGAGCAACATAAGAGCAAATGTTTTGATAATGGCAGAAGATGATTCACATAACCGCGAAAACATAATATCAATTGTATTTATTTATTTATTTCTTTATCCATCAGTTAAAATCAAGAATAATGAATGAATGAAGCAATAAGGGAGTGATGGAGTTCCGTCGCTTAAGCGATTTCGGTTGGGGAGTGGCAGCTTTAGCTGAACAATGATATTAAGGACGAATACGAGATTGAGTTATAATATTGTGAGGGGGCAAATTTAGTATCCCTGCACGGAATATATGGGGAGGGGAAGAGACAAGCTCTTGGGTGAGGGAGTTCCACGTGGACAGAGATCTAGAGGCACAAGTGGAAAGGGATTTGGGAATACAAAAAGGTAGTGATATCCTATAACGATGGCTAATTCTATTACAATCAATATAATATAAGTGAGAGGAGTCAAATAAAGTATGATCTTCTCATATTCGAGAATTGTGGAATTGAAAGTCGCGCTTATGAAGAATAACGTTCTTGGCTTTTACCAAGTACATCAGAGAGTACTCGTGATAAATATTAATAATAATAATAATAATAAGAAGAAGAAATATGTTTAAATTAAAGGAATATCAATTGCAAAAAGATCAAAATACTAACAAATATCGATAACTCATGCAATTTCGCACATTCATCCATATCAGGTTACACTAAACAATTCCCTAGCTAAGAGTCATATAAGAGAATTGTTATCTTCAGTGCACAATTCGCCTTCAGCTACTGGATAAACAATGGGACATCTTCAACACACTCACATCATTTTTTGCACTTTCTAATCTCGCCAAGATCTATACGAGCTCCCTCATTGACAGCTCTCGTAGCTCTCCCCTATAAACTCTTACTACTAGTTACTAGTTAGAGCTACCGGACACAAGTCCCCTGAGAGCTCGCTGTGATCAGAACTCCCTCACTGACTACTCCCAAGCTCTCTCGGAGATCTCTTCTATAAATATTCCATTATTTTTTGCTCACGGGGCACACCTTTGAGAGGCCAAATCTCGCGGGGTACACCGCGAGGTGCACCACGGTGTGGAAGGGACGGTGTGCCTCGCGGGGTGGACATCAAATCTCGCGGCTCCGGTATTTTTTACTCGCGGGGCACACCGTCTAGAGGCTGCAGCTAGCGAGGTACCCCGTCTTAAGGTTCTACCCCGTGGTGTACCTCGCGGCGTACACCACGGGATTGAACAGTAAAAATACCGGAGAACTCTCACTGCTCTAAGAAGCGAGCTCCCTCAGAGCTCCCTCATATCAGAACTCCCTCACCGACAGCGTCCGAGCTCTCTAGAGCTCCCGTATATAAACTCTAACAGAGCTCCAAGAAGCGGAAATAACAATCTGGAGACAACACCATTTTATATTTGTTTTCAACACATTTCGTAATGGATTGAACACAGCAACATTGAACCAATTTGAAGTGCAACACGTATGTTGCATATCTGGTAGTACTCCACCCCACCTAACGATGATCGCTTGACGTGATAAATTTATTATTATTATTATTATTATTATTACGTATGTTGCTATAACTGCTGGTATGAATTGGGAAGTGCGAAGCATGACTACTGAAATTTATGTCATGTTGTCTTATTTGTTATGCTCAATAAAGGGTAGACGCGAATAGAATAGAATAGAATAGAATATAACCTCCAAAAGGTTATCGTAGAATGTTCCGTATAGTCCCGCACAATCTCCACTGTAACAAGAGATCGCCGCGACCCTCAAAATCACGGTTTGGAATAGAGAATCTCTTTTCCTGTACTCAGCCATATTGTCGGCATGCTCGTTGGCGTCCTTGGCGCCGCCAATCGTCAATTTACGAATATAATCCCCCTGAATCAGGGCTGTTCGGTAAAACTATTTTCGGAAAATCGCAAATTTCCGAAAATATTTTCGGAAAATTCGGAAAATATTCGGAACATATTTTTAAAAGTTTTTATTGTTCTGGAAATCCTACAAACGATATTATTTAGCAACACGTTTATTGTGAAACTCAAAATATAAATATATAACACCATCTTTGGAACTATTGAGTCCGTTTTGCTAGGTGTTAATTTTGGGAATGAGTAACTGTACAATACTATCATTGTCGAGAGAGAGAATGTTCTTAGCAGACCTTAAGAGGAAGGCGAGAGCGAATAGGGGGAGAAAGCACAGCTGATTTCGTGATACCATTAGGTCAAGGGGTTCGAATCTGGTTGGGAAAGAGCTGCCACCTATCAGGATTGATGGTATTTTCGCCTACAGTATACTTTGGTCAGCATACATACAAAACAATCGAAATGAAAAAGAGAATTTATTACTGCTTTTTTTAAAATGTTTATTTTCATGAAAAAATATTTTATTCTATGACTTTTAGCCACTAGAAATGTTTTTAATGCATATATTCATTAAAAAATATTTTACTCAATGATTTTTAGTCACTAGAACTTTTCCGAATTTTCCGAAAAATTTTCGGAAACTCGGAAATCAAAATTTTCCGAAAAAGGTAGGAAAATCTAAAAATTCGGAAAATCGGAAAATCGGAAATCCCAGACCTGCCCTGAATTACACAAAATTTCGAATTAGTGTATCAAAAATCTAAAACAAAGTAATGCAAATCTTGCTTTACATATTTAAAACACGATTTTAGTTACATTTTAGTGTCCTTTGTGATTTCACCATGTGATTTATGGAACCGAAACTGTTCTAAGCATTGTGAAAATAATTATTGCATATGACAACCAAGATTTCAGTGATTCACGCTTTAACCCAACGATTATTCTTATTCTTATCATTCTTTTTTCTTTATTCCATCATATTATACGTAACAGGAAAAATAATTACATAAAGGGGTTGGCATAATTGGTACAGTAATGTTCACTTTTCAGTATTCTCTCTCATTGTCTGCATCTCTTCCATTCCAATGCTCTCTCGCACTATAATATCTCCGATCTCTGTTCTTCTTCTTCGTCTTCCTCTTCTTCTTCTTCCTTGTGCTTCATCCCATCAAATAATCATAACAGCCATCATTCTCCTTTCCTTAGAAAGCAACGTGCAAACATATTTCCATCTCCACTCTTCCCCTCGCCCTTATCCTATCGATCGTTATTCGTCCAAATCAATCGATAATGAGTCTAGTTCATCTGCTGATTACCGTAACCTTTCTACAAGTGACGCTCTCGATCGATTGTGGTCGATCCTATCCAGAAGAGGGAGGAGGGTTGCTGTCCAGTTGGTGGAAATCAGTAACGAATGCCAGGGTGATTCATTGATTATTGATATTTATTAATTTTTGATTATTGATTGATATTCTTTAGTCGTGCTCCGTTTCGTTTTTTTTTCAAATCTGCCGAATGGTTGTGAAATTGTATTTTGATTGCACATTTCATTGGTTGTTCGCTGACAAAGATCAGCTAAAAAGCAATAAATGAATTGTGAAACGAATAGAGTCTGTTCTCGGCTCACTATTTATTAAAGGAAGGGCATATGTTATTATAATTGCAGAAGGCAATTCACATAATCGCGAATAATATCAATTGTTTAAAGGCAAAGCCGAGCTAATTTGAAACTCCTACTCTGGCAATGCTCTATCGCTCACTTTGTCTACGAGAGAGCGTTGCCAGAGCGGAATTAACTCGGGGTTTGTCTTTAAAGGAAAAAAGAATACGTTAATCAGTTTTATATTATATAATATTTTCAATTTTATCAACGTGCGTACGCACGAAACGGGACACATAAATATGACGAACGAAAATGAAGTATTTAGTGTCAGGGATTCTTTGGGAAAATTTTAATAATCGATAATAATTGTTTTCAGATAATCGGTGGTGACGATGCTCCTCCAGGCAAATGGCCATGGCAAGTGCTGTTAACATTTGGAATAAAACCCTCGACGGACAAACGAAAAAGGAACAATGCGAGGTTCAATTGTGGAGGTTCGATTAGCATTTAAATATTGTACAATATGCAATTTAATTTTTCCATATACTTTAGAGGTTTTGAAAAACAGATTTCCTAATATTGTTAAGTTCTGTTCAACAGTCGCGAAATGAAAAGAAAATGAGGCTAGAAAATTCGCACAAGGAAGAGAACTCTGTTTCTATTTATTTTATTTACCCAACTTTGCAATGTTCTCATGAAAAGACAATTTACGTATATTGTTTGTCGCACAATTCTTACAAAATCGACTTTTTTCTTTTTTTTTCTTCAAAAATTCGGAAAATTTGAAAAGAATTCGGAAAATTTTCCGGCTGAAAAAATCGGAAAATGGAGCCGTAATACACAAGACCTGTGAAGTGTTACATATATTTAACACTTTTTGTATTAAAAAAAATCAACAAAAAAGTGTTAAACATAACACTTCACATCTCTTGTGCACCGGAATACACTTTTCTTTTGGTCTGTGACGCGTACTTTTCGAGTCTCAAAATCTCAACCGTGGATGCCTTTGATATAAAGTAGGAGTACACTTTTTCTCGGGACCATGACCATGGATGATACCAATGATATTAGAAATTTATTTTATTAATTAGAATTATCGATATTCAGGTACCGTGATCGGGGCGAAATGGATTCTCACCGCGGCACATTGTACAACGTATACGATCACAGATTTGCATAGATTTTAGAATATTTATTTTCACATGTTTGAATCCATGCAAGATCACGTGAAATTTCGTGCATGATCAAGAATCATGAATGACCATGCATGATCATGCATAGAATTATCATATCATGCATGATTTTACTTATATCCATTATCATGCATGGAATCAGACACCAGGGTTTACATCTTTAATCAATTAATCGCAGCGCAATGAGTGACTCAACGTGTGAGGTCCTCGTAGGCACGAACCGAGCTTCGGACAGGGTATCTAACATTCCAGTTTTCTTAGTCCCTTTCGCCTATTTGTAAGCAAAGTGAACAAGGATTGGTAAATAAACTTTTGCAAGTGTATTTGAATTATATTTCGCATAAATGCGTGAATGCCAAAGAACATCCAAATTAGTGCTCAATTCAAAAATCGGACATACAGTACCGTGCAAAAGTACATCCACTTTTGCTTTTTTCGTCATAACTTTTTTCAAACTCAACCGATTAAGTCAAGCTTTTCAGGGACTATTTTGAGAGTGTTTTCACGTATTTCACACAACAAAATAGCCCGGGTGAACTCTTACTGTGAAATTCATTTCGAATTTATCAAAAGTCACAAAAGTGAGATTTTCGTTTTCTTCGTTTTGTTCTGAATTTTTTGACTCATATCGCTACCAATGTGTGTTCTATCGTTTTAAAACTATCACATGGCATCTTGGTAGTATGAATCTATCGATATTCGAGCGAAAACCCATTTGTAGTGGACGTCTGATGGACTGCCCGCAGACACCCTCTCACAGCAGGTCCGGTTGTCTGCTTCGACTATCCACAAGGCCATCAAAACTCCAATCTATGCTCAAACAATGAATAAGACTAATGCACGACCCCACAAGACGATTTTGACATCTGATTGTCCGATTACCCGCATCTGGAAGGAGAATCCGAGGTTTGCGGAAATGGGTGTCAAGCGAGAACTGGCGGAATATCGCCAAATTGTTGTACCTAAAGCTCTAAACTTGGTTGACAATTTATTTATTTATTTATCGTACACCGCAAAGGTGTTTCAACAAGTACAAAGTGTTCGAGTGCAAAAAAAAATATGTGAGAGAATAAAATTATTAAAAGAGAGGTGGATGGGGATGGGGGGGGGGGGAAGGTGAGAGATCAATTGATCACGCCTTCTGCTACAGTCAGGAAGAGTGAAGAGGGGAGGGGCCTCTTGTGCGGTGGAGCAGCCGCAAATCCAATGAAAAGGTGTTTAAGGAAATGAAATGGGTCCCTAGGACATCACTGTTGTCCAGATTACTCATAATTCCATTCATATAGGCCAGCGGGCCAACCCCATCTACAGAGAAACAACTCCACAACATCAACGATCCTCATCCATGCTTCACGGTGGCCCTCTGGTACTTCAAATCAAATTTAGTGCCAACCTGACGACTAACATGGGTTATTCCCCCGTACCAATCATCAGAAACTTGATTTCGTATGTGAATCAGGGCTGGGATTTTTTGATTTTAATTTTTTGAATTTTTTGAATTTTTTGACCATTTCAAAAAATTCAAAATCAAAAAAGTTTTTTTTGATTTTTTCTCAAAAAAATCAAAAAAAAAATTAAATGTAAAAAAGTGTCGTTAAAACGACAAAAAGTGAATCATTTGTTGAAAAATGTGATAACATTTGTCAAAACTTAACTAAATTCCCATTTTTACCATTTTTCACGGTCTTGATGAAGCGGATTCGATGATTTTTAGTGTGGATTAGTTTGCCCAATGCACTGACGTAGAATTTTTGAAAAGTGAAAAAATATTGTATGATGTTTTTCATGTTTCAGAATTTGATCAATTGTGTAATTGAACGTTTTAACCACTTTTCAGGCAAAAATGATATGTCTGAATTGCTTAATATCCTTTTAAACGAAGTAAAGAACTTTTTCAAAAAATTTTTGAATTCAAAAATTTTTTGAGCCATTTTTTGATCAAAAAATTTTTTGAAATTATTTTCAAAAAATCCCAGCCCTGATGTGAATACAGAATACTTCTATTGTTAGGGTGTCCAATGAATGAGCTCTTTTACCCACGCGATTTTACTTTGCGGATCGTTTCGGGGATCAACGGTGTCTAGATATGCCGACTTCTGAACAGTCCCCACGCACGAAGACGACATTGCACGATGTAGTCGAACACCCCAAACATCTTTTCAGCCAGGTTTAGAAGCTTTATGTGCCCCAATTTGGTGAAATTCCGCCTGTACTCGCTCGATGTCAATTGCGTTGAACCTCGTTTTCTCCTTCCAGATGCGAGTAATCGGACAATCAGATGTCAAAATCGTCTTGTGGGGTCGTGCATTAGTCTTATTCATTGTTTGAGCATAGATTGGAGTTTTGATGGCCTTGTGGATAGTCGAAGCAGACAACCGGACCTGCTGTGAGAGGGTGTCTGCGGGCAGTCCATCTGACGTCCACTACAAATGGGTTTTCGCTCGAATATCGATAGATTCATACTACCAAGATGCCATGTGATAGTTTTAAAACGATATAACACACATTGGTAGCGATATGAGTGAAAAAATTCAGAACAAAACGAAGAAAACGAAAATCTCACTTTTGTGACTTTTGATAAATTCGAAATGAATTTCACAGTAAGAGTTCACCCGGGCTAATTTGTTGTGTGAAATACGTGACAACACTCACAAAATAATCCCTGAAAATCTGAACATGATCGGTTGAGTTTGAATAAAGTTATGACGAAAATAGCAAAAGTGGATATACTTTTGCATGGTACTGTATGTACAAAAAGGACACTTTTCTCGGGTCTTCATCGCTCCCATATCGCTTCTCCCTTAAATATTCATGTGGATAAACAAATAAATAAATAAAATGGATGATGCTAATGATATCCTCAATAAATTATAAATATTGCTGTCCTGACATCAGGGAAAAACACGTTACGCTTGTCGATCGATAACCCATGAACTCTACGTGGACAATGATGACGTCAATCCGAGCCAGGAATTCGACATCGCATTGATTGAAGTGAGTCATTCGCACGTTAGTTCAATCATGAAACAGTGACAGTAAGCCTCGAACTATTAATCATCACTTTAATATTATACTTTGAGTATAAATTCTATTTCATATTAATCAAGAATAAATTCTTAATTGAAAGAACATTATCAGCTGATTAATGGATGTATCATAGCTGGCTTGACATGAGATTTCTCCATTCAGAACTGTTGTGACTTGCAACTCGCAAGAATTTACAATTAGCACCAGCTGCCTTCACGAAATGATCCCGCAATATCTTGTCTAGACGTCCTTGTTTCCTGTTGCAACCGGGAGTCCAATTCAGCGCCCATCGATCATTACGAAATTTCAATCATAAGAGGGGCCTGTATACAGAATAGATCATCACTTATTACTGGCCTAGCAGGGACCTTATGCAGGAATAACGGGATATCCCTTATCCTCGCTCCTTTATCCTCGCGCTATGAACCAATCTTTTTGAACCGCATAAAGTATTATTACAATTTTTATTGATTTTGTATATGGTTCTTTTAAGCTCTCGACTCCACTTATCTTCGATCAGACCACGCAACCGATCTGTCTACCGTCCTCCAATCAATCGATACCCAACGACCGATATGGTTTCGTCACCGGATATGGATCGTACAATCGTATGATTATCGATTGATTGGTTGATTATCGATTAATATTGATTTATTCCAGATCGAGGAAACACCACCATATACGAACTGAAGCACGACATCCTACTGGAAACGATGGTACCCGTTATCGATTTGGAGATATGTCGGTGAGCTTCGATTGATAATCAACCAACAATTGAACCGAACGATAATCAATACAGAAAACGATGGACCCATCTGAACGGAGGCAAGAAGTTCGATATTTTCGACACACAGATATGTGCCGGAGCGTCGGGACACGGAACGGGGAAGGTTGGTCTCGATGTGTAAGCACATAGAGAATTAAGAGGAAAATGAAATCACAGCTGAAAAGTGTCATTTATAATCTAAAACGAGTTCAATACAACACAAAAAATGCTAAATGTTATATCCTCAGTCCTAAATGTCCTAAAGTCCTAAATGTTATATGTTACGTTATATCCTCCTCCACAGGCATTACCAGCGGTGTAGTAGAGCTGGATTATAATAATTTATCTGTGTCAGAGTACGAGCGACAAAAATAGGTATTGCGACATTACGGTATGAG
Source organism: Parapristionchus giblindavisi (assembly GCA_943737045.1). Lineage (NCBI taxonomy): Eukaryota > Metazoa > Nematoda > Chromadorea > Rhabditida > Diplogasteridae > Parapristionchus > Parapristionchus giblindavisi. Next base: position 122,680 of record CALSFV010000301.1, on the reverse strand, counting down.
GAACTGCTCTCTTTTACGCTTTTTTCTCTGTGTGATGAATCTTGGCAAAAAGGCCTTTTGGAAGATTAGCATAAAGTTTTCGTTGTTATTTGACTACCCAAGTTTCATATGTGAACGTTTTATTGAATATAATTGTCTTGGAAACGAATGGATAGATCTCGTGAACAAGAAGATTCACCTTGTTTTGTCCCCTCTGCATATGAAATACTGACTGGATAAGTATAATTACATATTTTTACAGGGGGGGGGGGGGGCATTTTTCGGCAACGCCCGTTTCGGCAACGTATCATAAATAGGTTGGGAGATGGCCTATGGCAATAAAAGTTGTACCATTGTTAATTTTAATGGTCGAATTAGGATGAATCAATATTGCACTAGATGTAAGAGTCCTTAAAAGACCGAACCCAGTTCAAATTATTGAGCGTATAAAAAATCACTTGTTTTTTTTTGTAGAAGAGACTTTCTTGTTTTGCATGGTTCAGAAACTAAGCCGATCTCTTTTATGTATCACATAGCGCGCGGCGAAGGTCAGCCGGGTTAGGGAGAGGCAACGGAGAGACAAATGAGGGCGGGGCGAGATCTAGCCTTTGAGCGACTTCCGTTCTTTAGCGTCCAGTGTCATTTTCTTATGCAAGTACATTTTATACGCACAATACCGTAACCGTAGGGAATCGCGAAATGATTTTTTTCATTCGACTCATGACCCGGGGTTCAAGGTTGAGAATGGCCGAAGTCGAAAAATTCATGATGCTCAGAGACCAAAGTAAACTATCTTTTCGATAACTGTTGTTCGGGTTACGGTATCCAAAGAGATAAAAGTTGGCTCCCTATTGCTATAATGGCAACTAGTATTTGGTGGAATTTTTCGACTTCGGCCATTCTCAAAAATAAAGCCCGTGTCATGGGTCGAATGAAAAAAATCAGTTCGCGAGTAGCACAGTACCGTACACTCCTACTGATAATAATGGTACAACTTTTATGACCATAGGCAACCTCCCAACCGATTTATGATCCGTTGTAGAAACGCTCGCCCCTATTTTTACATGGAAATTTTTTTCCGCCGCTGGGCCATCTGCCTGCACAATGCCAGCTAGACGCGTTTTTTTCTCAGACGGGGTGTCGCGCGGGTAGAAATTTCCAGAGCTTAGAAAAGGAAGAGAGATATAAGTACAAGAGGCCATCGATGGATGTCCGTCGCATATCATTTGTCACTTACAATGGCTACTCGACGGATTTACATGTTGTACTTATGCAAATCGGTCTCTAATCTCTCGAGGACAATTACATCGCAATAATTACTAGATGAGATCGCTCATATAAGTTTCAACCAATACATTTACTTGCACATTGAGTGCAGAGTCGATTGGAGAGTGGCCGATTAAAAAATCTTCGAAAAACCCAATAATAAATACAAATATTAGTATAATTATTATTAATATTATTATTATTATTAATATTTATATTAATATTATTCAATTGCTAATAATCTAAGGCGAATCCTAACGTAACAGAAGATGCCGTTTGCGTAAGAGGCAAATCTAGGGAGGCTTGGCAGAGGCCAAAAATTTCGATACCCTCAAAACAATTTTCATCCCTCTAGCTCAACCATGGACCGAGAACGGTTAAAAATATGATTTTACCGTAATCCCGCCAAAGCATTGCGAGACCACTGGGGCTAAAATGACTATGCCCTTCTTAATCAGTGGGATTGATAATACACAAGTTTTGAGGGTATTGAAATTTTTGGAATGTGCCAAGCCTTGTTCGACTCTTACGCAAAAGGCCTCATAAATATCATTCTATCCGTTCGGAACGAAGCATTTTTTACATATAGTGGAGATTTATTTTACTTCCTATTTGTAAATGGTGTGAGTATAAGGGCTATGCATTTTCCGTTTTCCAATTTTCCGAGAAAAATCGGAAAAATTTTCCGACGGAAATTTTCCGAAAACTATTTACCGCGCAGCCCTGATATAGTAGAAAGAATAGCTAGTAATCACCATCGACATACTCGAGGGTAGTTTTTTCCACATTCTCTCGCATCTTTCGTGTGCAAGAGAGATTATAGTCATAACCTATATTAGAATGTATTCCTTTAAAGTTGTGGGCTGGTGATGTGGGTGGCCGTTACCATTCCGGCTAACGACTGGAACCCTTACCTTTCACCGATTAATTAAAGAGACAATTCGAGCTGATTTGAGACTCTCCTCTCTGCAACAGTCTCTCTTGTATAGAAAGCGAGAGAGTGTGGCTTGAGCGGAGTTTAAAATTTGTTTGGGGTGTGTCTTGTAATCAAACAAAGGCGAAAATTCAATAAATCGTGCCAAAAAAATTTCTGACGGTTGATTAGATTACGGTATTTGACAAAATTATGTATCTAAGTTTAAAGGGCGACAGTGGTGGTCCACTCGTGATGCGCGATGGAAATGAGGGTAGATGGTATCAGATCGGTGTGACCTCTTTCGGACTCAATGTTGACCCTTATTATTATGAACAGGACGACGCTCCAGGTGAACGACTTAAATATTTAAATAAATTTCACATTATTTAAATAAATTATCCTAAAGGGAGCGTAACCTCACTCAATGGTCTCTTCAACGCGCAATGATCTCTCGTTGTTAGAGAACAGAAGAATAGTGTGCGCTATGAAGAGACCATTGAGTGAGGTAACGCTCCCTTTAAATTAAAACTGCAGCTGGAAAAGTATAATAACACCTATAAAGTCTTAAATATAAAACACCACAGTTGTTGTGTACAATGCAGTAGAGCTAGTTTGGCGTTGTATTAATACTTCTTTTTCTCTCTGTGTGCGCATTTCTCTGATTTACAAGAGCGTAATTTATAAATATTTAAATAATTTGATAGTAAAATATTATGATAATACATTTATAGGTGTATTCACTCGTGTTTCGTCGTATTGCGAGTGGATATCAAAGAAGACAGAAGGAGAAGTGAACTGTATCAGTAGCGATATCAATCTCACTGATAATACTAATGGAATAGGCCGTGATTTAGGAATGTTTTCAATATTTTTAGGTTTAGTTGTATTTGTATAAGAGATGCATCCATGTGTTGTTGTTATTCATTTTACACTTATTCGCAAATCGCGGATTGTCAGAAAATGATTATTTAATCGCTGTAATTTCAATTCCGTTGTTGATGATCAGTTGTCCGAGATATCACTATCAATTTAAGAATGACCAGTAATATCATTTGTCTTCCGTTCGTGTACTTATGGTCCCGATTCGTTATGCTCTCCTCAAAGGATACGAAATAGAGAAAAGACGAGAAAACTCTCCACTTTTACATACTATCTCGCCACTCTATCGCTTTTTTTATTTTATTTTCGCGGATTCTGCGCACCACTATATATTGATTATAAATCTTCATTTAGGTTTTGTGTTGTAAGATTATATGCAAATTGACATATCGATTGTATAATTACACGAAAATGATTGAATGCACTTTCCACTGTTTTTACTATTTCGAAATTAAATTTTGAAGGTTTAAAAAAGTTGAAACATGCATGAACAATTCTCTTACTTTGCTCACTTGAGAAGAGAGAAAGAGAGAGAGATAGAGAGACAGTAGACTCTCGAATGCGAAGAAAGCGAGAGATTGTGGCCAGAGTAGGCAGTTTCAGATTAGTTCGGTCGCAGGAGAAGAAATGGGGAGACTCCCGAGATAAACTTCGACGCTAACTTCCTAAGCGAAGCCAAGAGCAGGAATTGGAATATCATGCACCGCAGAGCCCTAACGAATTCTTAATAAATTTATTATATTTGAAATATTCTATGCGAGACTGAAGTGAGAATGAAAAGATTCATGGGTTGGGGTGAGTGGGCGGAGACTTGGATATAATGTCTGACGATCTTTACAGATTTTGTGAACTATTTATTATACACTTGTATTATTTCCTGCTGAGCATGTTGATAAATATATTTATCATCTCCTTGAGAGTTTCTCAAGGATGCAATATCCTTTTGATTCCCTCTAATTCTCTTTGGAAACTTCATTTGTAACTCTCCGCTCTAACAATGCTCTCTCGCTTTTTTCTCTGCAAGAGAGCGCTGTCAGAGCCGAGAGTTTCAAATTAGCTGGGGTGTGCTCGTAATTTTCTCCCTTGAAAACTACATCCACAAACTATTGCTGTCATTTCGTGAGAGAGCACATCATGGTGAAGAGACCATCTAAGTTATGCAGACTACAGAGAAAAGATGAACAGAACAGCGTCATTGTGATCAATGTACTGTAACCAATTGTGTTCCTACTGAATGAACCATAACACCCATTTCCGATGTTTTCTACTTCTCTTCGTTTATATTTTGGTCATGATCTGCATATGATTGTATCCGCATTTTTTCTATTGTTGTACCGCAATCGTGGGAAGCCAAATCGGGAAACTCGAAAATGATTGCCGATCTTCTTGGACTCAAGAATAGCAAGAAATGCATATTCAGATCAATGTCAATGTTCTGGGACTGTAGGAAGTTGGAAGAGCTCTTATCTACATGCATGTCAAAGCCTTCTCTTGATAATTGTGTCTGAAATGAACTCCCGAAATAACTTTTCAAAAAAAATGAAAAAAAATTTACAAGAAAAATTCATCTTTGAAATATAAATCCATATTTTAGTGGACAAAAATAAGTTTTGTGACTTTATGTTTGTTTATTACCATGAAAAATCTAAGATATGTTAGTGTATACAATCTAAGATGTTTATTATGAAAATATTTGATTCCGCCTTAACAAACTGATAATTTTTAGAATTTCCATTAATTCTCGTATTTTGTTTCTGTGTTCTGCTCAATACTAACAACACGATAGAAAACTCGAAAATCTTCCTTGTCTTATTCCACTAAACAATTTTTTTCGAATTTCCCGCCAAGCGTGAAAACACGTCCACACATTTTTCAAGGCAAACACGTGATAATTTTTTAAACATGATAACTATCGATTGAAAACATTTTTTTGAATTTCCTGCCGAGAATGATAATTTCATTTCATTTTTTAGTTACTTTCAATCGATCCTACATCGATACTCAATTAAATATTTCATATGCGAATTTAATATTATACAAGATTATGGTGAAAATTTATTGAGTTTCAATGAAATGAAATCGAAGTTCACGTGGAGTAAATCGATTAGGCTGAAATGAGAAAAGTGAATGATGTTTGATTATACAAATAACTACCATATCTGAATTTGATATCAGCACGGATATTTCCTTCGTTTTGCCACATGAGAATAGGGAATCTATTTCCATCGGACCAGTAGGTAGCTTTAGCTGGGGCATTACCACAGAATCTAGGAGGGAATATTCTAATAATATAAAACGGAAAATCACGAAACCTTAATCCTCTTGGTGCGAGATCTTTCTTGGTCTTGAGTTCGATTCCCTGCTTTCTGCATCCATTTCCCGATCCACTCCATAGACCGACTACGGTAACTTCGATTCTCTTACCAGCTGGTGCCTAAATTAAAAATACAAAAAAGACCTCTTCATTTCTAAAGCTAGAACGTCCGCTAAGCATCGAAACTCTCAAAATTATTGCTCTTTCGATTGTCTTGCTTGCAAAACAAACCAAAGTAGTTTTAAAAAATATTGAGAGAAATACACGAAGAAATGTATGAGATTAAAATATAAGTTGAATGATTGTATTCAATGGTAAAGTGCTTACATTGATAATGTAGGCACAGGTGTTATATTTAAGGCTAGCAGGCTGTCCATATTTGCCAAGTTCGAAAGTCTTTGTAGTGTACGCAGTGGTAGCAGTGAACTCCTCGGAGCATCCGCCGTCAGGCTGAAATATAGTTATTTCGGATAATAATGATGTTTATAAATAATAACCTTGGCAGTACAGTCCTTTCCACCCCATCCCTCAGGGCAAACGCACTTGGTGCATGTACGAACATCAAGATATCCTCCATTCTTGCAAGTGTTCGTTCTGCTTGCGCAGGCCTCTGCAATGTTGAAGGACTGGGAATTATAAGAAAAGAATGGGCCCGATAATTCACTGCTCTCATAAACTAAACAAAAGGAAACATACGATCGCATTTGTAGTATCGATTGACTTTGAGAACATCGAGGAAAGAGGGCATATGTCCTCTCATCGAGTCCTGGTATTCAGCGTATGCGGCCTTAGCGACGATAGTAGGGAATCTCCAATCTTTTGCAAAACTAAAAAATATATAAGTTATCACAAATGATATTCTCCAGAATTAGCAGACTTCGATTTACGACCGTTTTTAGTTTCATTTCAGTTAATAAATATACCAACCCCAAAAAAACAGGAGGTGAAAAGGACTATAACCTGTCAGAGGTATAGTGCATGTTGCTTCCGAACTCGTATGGAACGTTGAATGATTGTGTATTAAGTTCTTTGTTGAAATTATGTGCTGATCCATTCTAAATACGAATGATTATTTAGTTCCGTTATTTGAAGGAAAAAACGTTAGTTATATGAAGGACCAGGTTTATGAACATTACAAAAAACAAGAATCAGTGGAACCATCTCATGTCACTACAGATCCTGTGATCCACCGCATCTTTGGTAAAGTGTAAATTCAAAATTGAAGAAGTAATGCAAGTTAGTTACCGCAATATTGGCAGAGTTGATTGTCAAGTAATTATCTCTATCAGCTCTTGACTGTTCATGGAAAACACCGAGAGCATGTTCGAAACCTATTATGTAATCACGAATTATTAGATCCAAAATTATGCTTTATACAAATTTGTTTCAAATATTACCGAATTGCATCCGTTGTTTTGTAAAGAAAGTTCCTGAGTTCCTCCAACTTTTCCAATGGAAGAATAACATCCGCCCTTATTGACGACAAGAATTCTTTAATATCTTGTTGCGACTTTTATAATTGTATAAAACGTTTTACTTTGCAGTTCCAGATCCGTTTTCTTGGAAATTAACACAAGTATTTGTGGTCCAGAAACGAGTAGCCTCACGAACCATCGACTTGACCTCTTCGCCTTAAAGTAGAAGACACAAACTTGAGCATACTCTATATTCTGCCAGTGAATAACCAAATAGTATTGAGGATCATTCATTTATTTTTAGTTGACTGAATGAAAAATAACTCGGCAAAAGAGAAAGGAATGGGAGCTGTTCCCCAGATGGCCGTAGTCATCGAAGCTTGTCTCTTGGCTCTTTCAGTTTCGTTAGCCATAACATACTCTAGTTGGGCACTAAAGATAGTTATATTGTAACTATTTACTTTAGCTCTTGAGTGCAATAGTTATTTAGTGCATTTATGATTACTAATGTAACTTACTTGGTAAGGACGATATCTCCTTCAAAGAGATCTGCCATGTTTTCCTTGTTGAGTTCTTCTTCATCGTGCTCGGATTGAGCTTCAGCTTTATCGATTGGATCAATAGTCTGAAATTTGGTTGACTTTATGGTGCGAAACAGCAATTACTTTCACTGTTTTACTGACAATTCACAAATTATTTATTGTTTATATAGCTTTTTGGCTTCCTCGCCAAACTTCTCGAAGAACTTTGTCAGAATCTCTGACACTACACGTCCAGTGTCCGCAATGTCAGGATACTTCTTAGAGATCTTTTCACTAAGATGAATGAAAGCCACTAAAAATTGTTCACCATCCTCTTTTGATAAGAACTCCTTATACTTCGGATCGATAGACTTGTCAAACTCGCTAAGAACGTTCTTAACAAACTCTTCTTCGGACAGATCAACAGGAAGTGCCTCAAGAAGGGCAACGAAAAGCATGAGAACAATGAACAGTTTCATATCGTTGTCAGCTCACTTGAGGAAGATGACAACGATATGAAATTCACGTATATTCTTTCTTCCTTTCTCTTTTTTTTGTATTGTAGATAGTAAATTTCGTTATCGTTCCCAAACCTTGAGGAGTTCCTTCACTTCAGCTTGACTAGACTGGAGTTCTTTCGAGAGTTTCTCATCCAACTCTTTCATGTCCTTCTTGAATTCATCTACATTTAGTTGACCTGAGATCTCTTTCTCAAATTCGGTTCTGGTTCCGATAATGCCAGCAAGAGCTACAGTTGTTAAGAGCAAGAAGAGAAGAGCACACCTCATTCTGGAATATTTTATTATGAGAGGCGAAATCGGAAATAAATAATATACTATAATATTTAATTCTTTACCGTACACCACAAGGGTGTTTCATCAAGTACAAAATGTTCGAGTGCAAGAAATTATGTGAAATGTTTAAAAAAATACTACTTACTTTTTGATTTGCGGTGGAAGCAGGCCGCAGAAGTGAGGAATGTACCATTGCAGACTCTTTTATACGAGAAGATTACAGCCATATCTCCCGAACATTCCCTACCATAGCATCTGAATACACAATGTCGGCTAAAGGTTATTCATTCCTCTTTAATCAGTCATTGAATCACCTTCAGTAGTTAGTTATTATAAGTTAATCATGTACTTCTTCCGTCCTTGACTTTTTCTTGTAGTGTTTCTGTTTGTACTTGTAACGATGAGGTTAGTTATGAGATTTTTGTATTCATTGTCTAGATATTAGTATGACACCTAATCAAACAAAATAATATAGAGAATGTAGCAAACTACGTTCGATTTACATTCTATTACGTCTATCGAGGCAATAGGACGACAACCAATTTTTTTCTGACGTGATGTGCGGTCTATACAAGTCCATGCATTACATTTATTATACATCCAATAAAGATGTTGTCACATCTTTATTGGATGTATGATAAATAAATAAATAAATAAATAAATTTACATTTAAACACTTTATCGAGATCAACTAATGCAGTGTTCAGAACTTGGAAAATGCACGAAAATGCGGAAAACGCTGTTCAGAAGTTCAGTCGGAAAATGCTCGGAAAATGCTCATTTTCGATGTTTTTAAGCAAGTTTTACTGTGTTTTTAGTTGAATATCAACGTTTAAGGGTTGAAAACAGTGTTGCGTACGCATTTTATTGATGATAAGCGATATTATTAAATATGGACTCGCTAGATTGATTTTTCGCAGCATTTTCTTTGATTTTCGGCTCAAAGTGCTCAAAAAAGCATCATACGATATATATTTCAGTAGCATACTTTATCGTAATAGAATGTAAATCGAACGTAGTTTGCTACATTCTCTATATTATTTTGTTTGATTAGGTGTCATACTAATATCTAGACAATGAATACAAAAATCTCATAACTAACCTCATCGTTACAAGTACAAACAGAAACACTACAAGAAAAAGTCAAGGACGGAAGAAGTACATGATTAACTTATAATAACTAACTACTGAAGGTGATTCAATGACTGATTAAAGAGGAATGAATAACCTTTAGCCGACATTGTGTATTCAGATGCTATGGTAGGGAATGTTCGGGAGATATGGCTGTAATCTTCTCGTATAAAAGAGTCTGCAATGGTACATTCCTCACTTCTGCGGCCTGCTTCCACCGCAAATCAAAAAGTAAGTAGTATTTTTTTAAACATTTCACATAATTTCTTGCACTCGAACATTTTGTACTTGATGAAACACCCTTGTGGTGTACGGTAAAGAATTAAATATTATAGTATATTATTTATTTCCGATTTCGCCTCTCATAATAAAATATTCCAGAATGAGGTGTGCTCTTCTCTTCTTGCTCTTAACAACTGTAGCTCTTGCTGGCATTATCGGAACCAGAACCGAATTTGAGAAAGAGATCTCAGGTCAACTAAATGTAGATGAATTCAAGAAGGACATGAAAGAGTTGGATGAGAAACTCTCGAAAGAACTCCAGTCTAGTCAAGCTGAAGTGAAGGAACTCCTCAAGGTTTGGGAACGATAACGAAATTTACTATCTACAATACAAAAAAAGAGAAAGGAAGAAAGAATATACGTGAATTGTCAGTAAAACAGTGAAAGTAATTGCTGTTTCGCACCATAAAGTCAACCAAATTTCAGACTATTGATCCAATCGATAAAGCTGAAGCTCAATCCGAGCACGATGAAGAAGAACTCAACAAGGAAAACATGGCAGATCTCTTTGAAGGAGATATCGTCCTTACCAAGTAAGTTGCATTAGTAATCATAAATGCACTAAATAACTATTGCACTCAAGAGCTAAAGTAAATAGTTACAATATAACTATCTTTAGTGCCCAACTAGAGTATGTTATGGCTAACGAAACTGAAAGAGCCAAGAGACAAGCTTCGATGACTACGGCCATCTGGGGAACAGCTCCCATTCCTTTCTCTTTTGCCGAGTTATTTTTCATTCAGTCAACTAAAAATAAATGAATGATCCTCAATACTATTTGGTTATTCACTGGCAGAATATAGAGTATGCTCAAGTTTGTGTCTTCTACTTTAAGGCGAAGAGGTCAAGTCGATGGTTCGTGAGGCTACTCGTTTCTGGACCACAAATACTTGTGTTAATTTCCAAGAAAACGGATCTGGAACTGCAAAGTAAAACGTTTTATACAATTATAAAAGTCGCAACAAGATATTAAAGAATTCTTGTCGTCAATAAGGGCGGATGTTATTCTTCCATTGGAAAAGTTGGAGGAACTCAGGAACTTTCTTTACAAAACAACGGATGCAATTCGGTAATATTTGAAACAAATTTGTATAAAGCATAATTTTGGATCTAATAATTCGTGATTACATAATAGGTTTCTACTGCGACTCACGAACTCGAACATGCTCTCGGTGTTTTCCATGAACAGTCAAGAGCTGATAGAGATAATTACTTGACAATCAACTCTGCCAATATTGCGGTAACTAACTTGCATCACTTCTTCAATTTTAAATTTACACTTTACCAAAGATCAACTATGCGGTGGATCACAGGATCTGTAGTGACATGAGATGGTTCCACTGATTCTTGTTTCTTGTAATGTTCATAAACCTGGTCCTTCATATAACTAACGTTTTTTCTTCAAATAACGGAACTAAATAATCATTCAAATTTAGAATGGATCAGCACATAATTTCAACAAAGAACTTAATACACAATCATTCAACGTTCCATACGAGTTCGGAAGCAACATGCACTATACCTCTGACAGGTTCTAGTCCTTTTCACCTCCTGTTTTTTTTTGGGGTTGGTATATTTATTAACTGAAATGAAACTAAAAACGGTCGTAAATCGAAGTCTGCTAATTCTGGAGAATATCATTTGTGATAACTTATATATTTTTTTAGTTTTGTAAAAGATTGGAGATTCCCTACTATCGTCGCTAAGGCCGCATACGCTGAATACCAGGACTCGATGAGAGGACATATGCCCTCTTTCCTCGATGTTCTCAAAGTCAATCGATACTACAAATGCGATCGTATGTTTCCTTTTGTTTAGTTTATGAGAGCAGTGAATTATCGGGCCCATTCTTTTCTTATAATTCCCAGTCCTTCAACATTGCAGAGGCCTGCGCAAGCAGAACGAACACTTGCAAGAATGGAGGATATCTTGATGTTCGTACATGCACCAAGTGCGTTTGCCCTGAGGGATGGGGTGGAAAGGACTGTACTGCCAAGGTTATTATTTATAAACATCATTATTATCCGAAATAACTATATTTCAGCCTGACGGCGGATGCTCCGAGGAGTTCACTGCTACCACTGCGTACACTACAAAGACTTTCGAACTTGGCAAATATGGACAGCCTGCTAGCCTTAAATATAACACCTGTGCCTACATTATCAATGTAAGCACTTTACCATTGAATACAATCATTCAACTTATATTTTAATCTCATACATTTCTTCGTGTATTTCTCTCAATATTTTTTAAAACTACTTTGGTTTGTTTTGCAAGCAAGACAATCGAAAGAGCAATAATTTTGAGAGTTTCGATGCTTAGCGGACGTTCTGGCTTTAGAAATGAAGAGACGTCTTTTTTGTATTTTTAATTTAGGCACCAGCTGGTAAGAGAATCGAAGTTACCATAGTCGGTCTATGGAGTGGATCGGGAAATGGATGCAGAAAGCATGGAATCGAACTCAAGACCAAGAAAGATCTCGCACCAAGAGGATTAAGGTTTCGTGATTTCCCGTTTTATATTATTAGAATATTCCCTCTTAGATTCTGTGGTAATGCCCCAGCTAAAGCTACCTATTGGTCCGATGGAAATAGATTCCCTATTCTCATGTGGCAAAACGAAGGAAATATCCGTGCTGATATCAAGTTCAGATATGGTAGTTATTTGTATAATCAAACATCATTCACTTTTCTCATTTCAGCCTAATCGATTTACTCGACGTGAATTTCGATTTCATTTCATTGAAACTTAATAAATTTTCACCCATAATCTTGTAATCTGTTAAATTCGCACATGAAATATTTAATTGACAATGAGTATCGGCCAAGATTGAAAGCTACTATGTCTCAATGAAACTATCATTCGTGGAACGAAATTCAAAAAAAAAAGTTTTTGTTTTCACTCGAGGGTGGTATCATTCAAGCTCATCACGTTTTTTGCCCGAAAAAAACATGTTTGAACATGCTTTTCGATTGGCGGCAAATGCAAAAAGATTGTTTTTACTTGCGTTCGAGAGCGTAAATATTTATCCGAAAAAAATAGATGTTTTTAAAAGACTAATAGTCTTTGTAGTGAGTTATTGCGACTCTTCACTCTGCGGTATCCGTGTCCGAATATATCTTTTTTAGTACAATGCTGTTCTTAATGATTTTTATCATTATTTATCTTTTTCATAATTGTTTGGTGAAGCTTTATCCCTTTTAAATATTTTGGAGGAGCTAATTACAAAAAGAGATTTTATGTTTTCTGTAAAGAACCTGCATACCACAGCATTCGGGTAAATGATATCAAGGGAGTTCGGAACCCATTCAGTCCGGTTGTTTGAGTCGGGGTCGGCCATAACAGGGTGAACTTTGTTTTTTTTTTGATTGGAGACAGAATATTTTCTGAAAGGTATAGTGGTCCCGGCCGGATTGAGAATAGTCTCGAATTTTCCAATTGCTCTCTGTGTAGCACCGATGAGCAATTTCATTCAGGGGAATAGGTATTCATGATATGTGTTCTGTTGACTTTCAAAACCCCAAACGACCTCTCAACATAGACAATATCTCTTGTATTAAAAAAATAAATATTTTAAAAATGTGCTCTCTCGCTAATATCAAGATCAAGATTGATTCAAAATATAGTGCATGATGGTCATACACAGTTAGTTCACTTCAGGTTTAAATCCACAAAAGTGGAAATTGCTATTATGAACTCTCGAATTGTCCCAGTACATTTGCCAGTGTGGTTCTGGAAACGCATGCATTAGTGTATTACACTCTGTTTACAACCCTAATTTACTCTTTGGTCAAACCATGATAGTGAGGTGAGAAAAGACGTGCGTTTCAAATCCTAAGTTTTTTTTCTGAAAGTGTCGTGTGTTGGTTATGTGTATGACCAGCCTTGTTCCAAAATCTCAGGATACATTGAAGAGATGAATTGGTGATCGTATGACTCATTCATCTGGCACATCCAACAGATGGTTAACATTTCATATTTTCATATCTATCTATCTATCACTCTCCCTCTCCCACTTCCTCTCCCTCTCTCCCCCCCCCTCTCCATCTTTCTCTCCTTCTCTCTCTCTCTCTCTCTCTCTCTCTCTCGCTCGCTCTCTCACACTTTCTCTCTCTCGATCACCACCTCCCTCTCCCCCTTTCCTTTCTCGTCGTTATATGCACCTTTTGTGCCCTTGTCACATGTGAGGTTGGAACAAAAACCCATATTCTACATCTCTCACGATCATTCTGATTCATTTTCCATATCAGTGTCCCGGAATTTGAAAATTTGTTCACATTCATTCATTGGCACACCCAAGCTTATCTGAAACTCTCTGTTCTGGCAATGTTCTCTCGCTTTCTTTGTCTGCGAGAGAGCATTACCAGAGCCTCATTCAAATTAGCCCTGTTTATGCCTTGACTGTTACTGATGGCCGTGCTAATTTTCAGATTTAATTTTAAGTAGTAAATGGTGCGAAATCTTAATGGTAATGAAAATATTGTAAAACGAAGCAACATTTTGCAGGCAATTGAAGTTGTATTCATTCTAATTTTCAATTATTTTTTCGTCCTTTATTCATTCACACCCAGTTTGCGTTATCGTTTACGAAAAAGTTTCGGTCTTTCAATCTCCCTCTCCCTATCTCTCCCTATCTATCCCCGTATGCCCTTATCAATTGACTCGTTGACTTGTAAGTAGACAAGCTCTTCTCATTTGAGGCGCCATCCCTTTCCCTTATCGTATCACCTCATATGTCTCTCATATTCATGTACTCTCTCTCTCTCTCTCGTCTTTCTCTGTTCAAAAGTTATGAAAAGAAAAGATGCGAGAGAGTGTGTAAAAAGAGGAGAGTTTTCTCTGATCCTCTGTTCTTTTCCCAACTTTATATGTTTCTGTACTCACTGTTTCTTACCTATTTATTCATTCTCAGCCCATTGTCTCTCTATCTCATCTTTCTAACCATCCACATTCTCTATCTTTCTTTCCTCTCTCACCGTTTATCTACTTCTCGTTTCCACCTGCATTTCTCCCCTTAATCAACCAATAATGTATCGATTACGGTAGTGTTATTGATCCCTTGTTTCTGAACTGTGTCGACCTTTCCACTGGACGTTTGCTATGAATCAGAAGGAGAGGGAAAGGGAGAGGGAGAGGGTGAGGGAATTGAGAGAGAGAGAGAGAGAGAGAGAGAGAGAACGGAAGGACAAAAATGAGAACCAGAAGTTGTTAGTATTTCCGTACTGCCCAGTGATGGTCTAATCTTATCCGAAATTGAACCACAATATATTTCCTCAAGTTGTTCGCTCTTTTGTTCCATTAAAAAAATCCAAAATGAAAAACAGATAAAACTCTCCTAGTTTCAAATACACTCTCGCCTCTTTTTAATTTCTTTTCGTGATTTTTACAGCGGTGGCCAGAAGGAAACATTTTTTTTCGAGGATAACTTTTCTTGTTGTTATCCATCCGATCACTTTGAAATTTTAATATAGTACATGTTCCACAATGTGTATACCATGACATGGGGTCCGTTACTGTGTCAGCCTACATACAAATTTTGCATACGCTTTTTTTGCATACGCTTCTACACTCATTTCTTCCTTTCTGTTGTTCCTTCGATTTCTCGTCTCCATTCTACGTTCTAGTTAGATGACCGATTTCATGTTCTTTACTTTACGTCTGCCATCCCTTTAAAGAATACCATTGACTGATTGAAAACTCATTCCGACCATTCCAAATGTTGCATGCTTTAGAAGATTCAGTGCAGTTGTAGCGATTTAGGCTATGCTCTAGTATTTCAAAATTTCAAGCGTACTTATAATTTTCACTTGAAGGAGACTTGTCTACTTCAAGTGATACATATAGGACAGCGTATTTGAAAATTTCTGCAATTCTTGTCGAGCAAAAAATATCATTCTTCCCTTTCTTCTCGACTTTTTTCTCTTCCCGGTCACCTCAAAAAAAGCACAACACCGCAAAAAAAACGAAGAATGATTCTGCCATTTTTTTGCTTGACAAGAATTGCAAAAAATTTGAAATACTCTGTCCTATATACCGTAATGACTTTCGTCAAACGTTCTGTCAATACACTTCAAATCAATGTACCCAGTGGCAATGTACAGTGTACCCCCTTAAGTAGACTTTTAGTTTTGAAATACCAGAGTGGTACATATTCAAATATAAAGAAGTAGTCACGCTATCCATCATCTTTCTAGTCATACCTATCTATCAATTTCTTTGTTCTGTCAACTTTAATACTACCAGGTCCATCAGCTCCACTGTGTCTTTGTGTCGCTTTTTCTCACCTCTCCCTCTCCCCTTTTTTTCTCTCTCCCACTCTCTCTCTCTCTCTCTCTCTCTCTCTGATTATTTCTCTCTCTCTGTTCTCACTTCTCTCCCTCTCTCTCTCCATCCCCCTCTCCCTTCCCTTTTCCTCTCCCTCGTCCTATTTCTCTCCCTCTCCTTTTTCCGCTCTCCCTCTCCATTCGACCCTTAAACCAATCCAATACATATATACAATGCTCTATCAATCTTGGCGAAAGGGCAACATAAACACGTTCGTTTCTTCGTCTTATTGTTCTTTTTAAGTGAGAGGGGAGAGAATAGGAGAGAGGGAGAGGAAGAAAAGAGAGGGAGAGAGGAAGATAGATAGGTCAGAGAGATGAGTGGAGGAGGTGGAAGGGGAAAGGAGGAGGGTGGACTGATAGCTGACAAATGTAAGCGCACTTTATTTGTTATTAACCCATTAACCCATTGTCCTTTCCAACGAATCAAACCTTAACACGGAGTTCAACATTCACGAAAGGAAAAGATACTCAGAGAATTCTCTGATTATTCTACATACTCTCGCATTATTTTTCTTTTATAATGCATCCTTAATTGAAAGAGATCAGTACCCTCATCCATTATTGTATTCATGGTGAAATAAAGTTCATTCTAAGCCGATACACCATTATCACATTCTAACATTTGGAGCACTATATCACAGCACTATCTACAGTGTAGCCAAAAAGTCATGGGACACTTTTTCAACTTTTTATAACTTTTGATCCAGGAAAACAATCAAGTGTAATTAAATTAGTTCATTGTTGCATAGTAATGATTCTATCGAAATACACTTTTTTGAAAAATTACTCTTGGGTGAAAGGCACTGTTCTAATGAAACTGTGAGAGTGTAGACATATACTAGGGCTGCACAGTCAAACAATCCGGAATGGCTCTGACTCCGATTTCGAGCTGTAGCTTTGTTGCAAATTTGACCCCCAAAATTTATAACTCAGCTTCTAGATGTGCTAACGACCCGCTCTAAGTGCTCAAATGATGCCAGTGGTGAGTAATGTTTATCCCCAGATTACGGTAGTCAAAGCTCGACATTTGCCCTCAGGGTATAAAATAATTTTTTTGAAGAAGGACTGAATTTGAGACCCTACCGTTCAGAGGGCGGGTCTTCTAAAAATATGGTTCCTGCGCAAGCAGCTTTGTAATGTATCATATATTTATTTCCCTTATTTTGGTTTAGTTCCGATTTCTTTTAGACCCGTAGCTAAAGTTATGCTTAGGTTTACTCGGTGCGCGCTCTTGTGCTTTCTCTCTCACTTATCTCGTTCCCGGTCCTCAATTGTTGAAATCTTTTATTTTCAAAGCCACTGGCATCATTTCAGCACTTAGAACGGGTCGGTAGCACATCTAGAAGCTGAGTTATAAATTTTGGGTGTCAAATTTGCAACAAAGCTACAGCTCGAAATCGGAGTCAGAGCCATTCCGTGTTGTTTGACTGTGCAGCCCTAGTATATGTCTACACTCTCACTTAGCATTGTAATTGCACACATTTTGCATTCAAAAATTGGAATATTTTCGTGAACAAA
Source organism: Parapristionchus giblindavisi (assembly GCA_943737045.1). Classification (NCBI taxonomy): domain Eukaryota; kingdom Metazoa; phylum Nematoda; class Chromadorea; order Rhabditida; family Diplogasteridae; genus Parapristionchus; species Parapristionchus giblindavisi. The sequence goes on along the minus strand of CALSFV010000301.1, from coordinate 105,339 downwards.
CTGTGATGACAGCGAAGATAGCAAAAGTTATTTTACTTTTTGTCACGAATATATCTTTCCATCTCAATTCAGATCTTCCTCTTGATATTTTTGGCCCTTGTCATTTTTGACCCTCTTGCCCCTTTTTGTCCACTTTTGGCCCTTGGGTACCACTACATCACTCTTCTCATAAATCTTCTTTCGGATATTTTATGCTGATTCAGCTCAACTTATTTATTTAAAATATTTACATTTAAAGTGCATGCATACTTCTTCTTGTACATCTATTAATACTATTAATTTAATAGCTAGAATCATCATTGAGCGCCACAGGGAAAGGCGCACTGTTTGTTAAAATTGAGACTTGAAGTTGCGACTAAGAAAAAGCGATATCAAGTTCGACAGTTTATCACTACGGGATAAATGAACGGATGTGCTAACTCGCAAATTGCTTAGCATTCGAACAAGAGAGATGCCAGGGATTAACCGTTAATGTGCATACAAACTAATATTTCTAAAAATCATTAATTAAATTTATTGACTTAATTTTTTAAATATTTTTCGAATAATCTACAGCTCGAAAGTCTTAAATCTCGGCTGATTCATACATATTTCCCCAGATAAAACTAACTAAAAATGGAAAATTAAAAGAGTACGTTATGATTTTAGAAATTTGAACACGTTCGATAAGTAGATGATATTACGCAGATATTCCGATTTACCAAAAGATCTAGTCCAGCCCTTTCAGTGATCTATGCATTTTTTCGCACATTTCATGTTCAACATGGCTAAATCATCCTTTACTTTTTCATTTTTAGTATATTTCATTTAGGAAAATACTCTCTCACCGAATACTCTAAGTTGCATATAAAAAGTGAATATTGATCCCGAATCGATATGAAGATCCATTCATTTTATCCCCATTACTTTAGAATTTATTGGACTTGTTACAAGTGTACAATGTTGTATGCATGAGTCTAGTAATGAATATCATCAAGCTGTCGGACTCTCTCTCCCCTCTTCTTCTCCTTTCTCAACCTCTCCCTCCTTCTCTTCCTCTCTTCCTCATAGTTTACTGATAGTATTGGCGTATACAAAGAATGCGCCAGAACTGTTTCTCCCTTCCGTCCCCTTCTCCTTGATTAATTACTTTGTCAGCCAGATTTAGAGGGGAGTCTAAAGGTCTAGAACGGAGGACGGAGAGAGAGAAAGGGGAGATGGAGAAAGAGAGAGAGAGGAGAGAGGGAGAGTGCGAGAAGGAGAGAGAGAGGGAGAGAGATAGTCTGGCTACTCTTTGAGTACTTCTCACAGGATAATCTTCACTACAAACGTTTGACTGTATTCGCCCGTTCGAACTTCTCCCTTCTCTGTTCTATCTTTATCTTTGCTACCCATCTCTTTTTGCTGGCGAGAGAGGAGAGGGTCAGGAGACAAGAAAGGAAAAAGAAACAGGGATAGTGAGAGAGAGCCAGAGAGGGTTGGTAGAGAAGAAAGGGAGAGGGAGAGGAAGGGATAGAGGGTGGAGTAAAGGGAGAGAGAGGGAGGGGAAGAGAGGGAGGGAGGGAGAGGGAGAGAGAGGGAACTCCTTGTTCTTCTCCCTTCTTCGTTCTTCGTTCTTGTCTATGTTGCAACAAATGATTATGGTAATTCTCTTTCTCATGATCTTTTCACAACTTTTTATGCGGTCCGGCTAGGGTCTGCCTCTCTATCTCCCCTCTCTTACTACCTCTACCTCTACCTCTCCCTCTACTTCTCCCTCCCTCTCTCTCCTGCTTCCCCTCATTTCCTCTCTCCTCCTCTCACTTTATCCCCTCCCTCTCTCCCTCTCCCGTCCCGTCTTTGTCCTTTCCCATGGGCGCCTGACAAATTCTGAAACCTTAAACAATTTCTATCGTAGAGGGAGAGAGTTTTAGAGATATGGACGGTTCAAAAGTAATAAATACCCATGCTTTTCTCTCTCCCCTCACCTTCCTCTCCCCTTATTCCTCCTCCTCCGCATCCTTATCTCCTCTCATTATACTCACTCATCATATCACATTCTATAATTGGTCAATGCGTGTTTCACAGGCGAAAGAATGAATAGTATCAATCACTACGACACCTATGCTATTCCTGCCCTTCTCTCTCTCTCTCTCTCTCTCTCTCTCTCTCTCTCTCTCTCTCTCTCTCTCTCTCTCTCTCTCTTTGTCTTTCTCTCTCTCTCTCTCTCTCTTTGTCTTTCTCTCTCTCTCTCTCTCTCTCTCTCTCTCTCTCTCTCTCTCTCTCTCTCTCTTTCTCTCTCTCTCTCTCTCTCTCTCTCTACCATCTACCTCTTCTTCATACCATCTACCTCTTCTTCATTTCTATTCTCTCATCCTTTGATTGTCCCTCTCCCTTTTCTCTCCTCACATCCTCTGGTTTTTATTTCCTACTGGTCCCCCAGTAGATTTCCCAGTGGGGATGGAGCTAGGGGACCAGTGGGAGATTTACTGGGGGACCACTGAGAAGGGGAGAGGCACTGGGGGACCAGTGGGAGAAAATTTAGTGCCCCAGTGGGAGAGTGGGCATGGTCTTGCACAGTGATATTGTAGAGAAGAGGGTTATAGTGAAATGACTGTTTATCCAAGTATGGACGATACGAATACATTCGAATTAATAAACAATAATAAAATAGCATAACTAACTCAACAAAGTAACTATTACATTACATATGTACTAATCTAGAGCTTGTAAATGTGAAATCTCAAAGGGACTAGGGGACCAAAAGTTTGTTCGTTTTGTCGGACTGAATATATTGAAAGATTAGAGGAGGGGCATATAACAATCGATAATCATTACATAACATAAAAAAGGTACTGTTGTAACATAGAAAGAGATTAAATAACAGAAACTAGTGATCAAAGATCACTTAATCCTCTTAGCTGGTCATCTTCTTAATATCCTCCTGATTCATTGATCCGTTGAATGAATTATGCTGAACGTTCTTCTAAGTCATAAACTTGACGACTCCCTCACATCTTGCTCTTTCCATACCAACTGAAAAGTATTGAATTTTTAATAACAATCTTCCAATTCGTCATCCGTTTCAATCTATTTAACCTGACTATTAATAATCCCATACGAATTGTGCATTGTAATTTTAAAGACTTTGTTAAACTGCTTTCAACGATACATCAGTTATCGATTTTCGTCCACACATGGCTTAGAAAAACGCTTATTCTTTTTTATCACTCGTTGCAAGAGCACTCAATCGGAGTGGAGCTGCCAGAAGGTATGAATGGATCTATGAGTGGAATACCATTCGTTAGAGGTCAAGGAAACGAATGCTCATGAGTAATTTTATTTTTCTTAGCATGCAATTTAATCGGTAGCGAAATAACTAGGATCGTTAAAAAAACAAGTGGAAGAACTCACAATATTCAGTTGGCTGGCTGCACTATGGCCAATGAAGCGAAAAAGTGAACGCTGGACTTGCTGAAATTAGAATTAATTAGCTAGCATTTCATTTCTAGAGCAAGATACGCAGAACTTTGGAAAACTACAAAGTAGTTAATATTTCTATAAAATAATTTAGTAAATAAGTAAAAACGCAAACCCATTGGCGCAATATGTTTGAACATTCAGTCCTCCAAGTGTTGTTCCAACTGTAAAAATACCCAAAATCGTCAAATCTTCAGGCTCGTAGCCATAACCGTAATAAGTTGAAAGAGAGTATGTAATAAGTTGACATGAATGATGATGTATGAAGACTTTTCTTTTCAGGTTTTCCATACTTTTATAAACAAATAAAATTAACTTGAGGAATAGTTAAATAGAAAAATATACCTTTCTCCGGTTCATCATCCGCTGATCTCGACTACGCGTTGGCACATTGCCCTATTGAACTTAAATGAAATTATACTTATTTCATAGAATTGGTAAAACAAAACATATAAATAAGAAAAAAATTAAAAGAAGCCGTACGCAACGCTCATGCCAAGAGCCGCAGCGCGTCCAATGAATAGCACACTTTGTCAAATGTATGACGAGCGCGCAGTTTCATACTCGTGGTCGCATGGTTTTGTCTGGGGGACCAGTGGGAGATATACTGGGGGACCAGTGGGAAGAAATGCGCCCAATCTGCCATCTTTAGAGCACTCTCTTGTCCTGGGAAACCAGTGGGGGAGCAAAACCACGCCCACTTTTGCTGGGGCCCCACTGGGAGAAAAAAATCAGAGTCTCCCATCGACCGTCTCTTTCAGCTCAAACTATCCCTCCAATAAATACACCTAATCAGTCTTCATGATACATTCTCTCCCTCTCCTCTCCTCCTCCCTCTCTAATCTCTCGACTGACACTAATCAGCTCATCATCTAGTCTCTATCATAGGAAGGGATCAGTCTCCTCCATTGTTCCCCTATGCCTTGTATCATCTGCATCGTACACACACAATTGCCTTCCCTATAATACATTATCATTGTTTTGATCGTGAGCGGTCGTTTAAACTTTCAGATTATTAGTCGACTTCTAGTTATTCTAGTTGACTTGTTTTTTTTAAAATTCTGTTGTCATATACATATTCCGACGATCTTCTTCCCATACCTAATTGGAGTGAGAGAATGCTTCCTTTCTACATGGTCGATCGAACATTAGGCTTCCATTAATATATTTGTCCGATCATTAATTTATTCACTCGAAATCGGAATTTTGAAATTTAGCGCGAGATGTTCTGTCAAACAACACTCTTGAATAAAACGTTCCAGTAATAACTGATCCCTACCTTCTAATAGATACTCCATTCATCATTACTCTTACAATTAGATTTGTTTGTCTTGGACCGTGAGTGGGGGAGGATATACTCTACTCTGCGTACGTTGGATATGAGAGGGGAAGAGGGAGAGAGAGAGAGAGAGAGAGAGAGAGAGAGAGAGAGGATGAGTTACAGAATACAGTACAAGCTGATTTTGAGTACATGGCTGCGTCATGATTATACTACTTGAAGTGAATCTTAGTCATCATGAACTTCATATCTATCAAATTTCAATGCTGAAACAGCGAGAACTTTAATGGCAAGCCACAAGCCTATTTGAAATTCTCCGCTTTGTACTCACTCTCTCGCTCTCATTGTCCACGTGAGGTTGTCAGAGCGGAGACTTTGTACTCACTCTCTCGCTCTCATTGTCCACGTGAGGTTGACAGAGCGGAGACTTTGTACTCACTCTCTCGCTCTCATTGTCCACGTGAGGTTGTCAGAGCGGAGACTTTGTACTCACTCTCTCGCTCTCATTGTCCACGTGAGGTTGTCAGAGCGGAGACTTTGTACTCACTCTCTCGCTCTCATTGTCCACGTGAGGTTGTCAGAGCGGAGACTTTGTACTCACTCTCTCGCTCTCATTGTCCACGTGAGGTTGTCAGAGCGGAGACTTTGTACTCACTCTCTCGCTCTCATTGTCCACGTGAGGTTGTCAGAGCGGAGACTTTGTACTCACTCTCTCGCTCTCATTGTCCACGTGAGGTTGTCAGAGCGGAGACTTTGTACTCACTCTCTCGCTCTCATTGTCCACGTGAGGTTGTCAGAGCGGAGACTTTGTACTCACTCTCTCGCTCTCATTGTCCACGTGAGGTTGTCAGAGCGGAGACTTTCAATATAGCTCGGGGTTTTCTTATAACTCGCTATTAATTTTATTTGATGCCTTCGAATGTATAATCACTGATGTATCTACTTCCCCGTACATTCTTCTCTTAAAGCTGAAACATATCCAAAATTATCGCAAGGAATATGCTAATTTAACACCACCAATAATATTTATCTCCAATTTTTCTCTTGCTCTCTCTCCCTCTCTCCTCCTTCATTTCTTTCACACACTACTCTCCCACTTTCTCAATCAGCGACACATCATGAGGCTTGCCAACCGCTCTTTTAGGTCTTCGAATTAGTCTGTGCTGTTGAGAAAATACAATAGTATATTTCACTGCAACCATTCAGTAGTTGTTTGTTTATCTTCTGTAATTTAATTGATTGGTACACAATACGACGAATATTTGCGTAGTCCACCTGTACTATCGATCATACTTTGTCTACAGTCTCGCACATTCGCCGCGCCTAAAGGCGTCATGCCACGTGTCGCGATGCCTTTACAGAGCAGGGTTTTGGAATAAAGGTAAAAGATAAAGATACAACCCGTAGTTCACGGCACACGAAGTCCTGCAGGCGATCACTGCTAGGTCGGTGATAATTCAAGGCCAATTCAGAGAGGTTGCCAGAGCGGAGAGTTACAACTTAGTTCTTGGTTTTCCTGTAACTATTAATTTTATTTTTTGTGATTGAATGTGCAAACCACTGATGCATCCACTTCCTCGTACATTCTTCTCTTAAAACTGAAACATATCCACAAATATTGCAAAGAAAATGCTTATTTAAGCTATTATTTAATCTTTGTAGTGACTTTGGGGTATTGAAGAAAAAAAGATTTGATCAAATCGATCTGACAATAAGCAACGCATATTTGGGTGTGATTTGGGTTTTGGCTTTACTTCACTGATTCAACAGTTTCGTAGCTATATATCTATTTTTCTCTCTCTCTCTCTTCCTTTCTTTCCTTCTCCCTCTTCCTCTATCTCCCTTTCCCACTCCCTCTCTCTCACTCTCACTCTTCCCCCCTCTCTCCTTCTCTATCTTCCCTATCTCTCTCCCTCTGCCCTATCTCCCTCTCCCTCTCCCTCTCTCTCCCTCTCTCTCTCTCCCTCTCTCTCCCTCTCTCTCCCTCTCCCTCTTCCTCTTCCCCATCACCCCCTCTCTCACGATCGTATCACTACTGTTATCAGCTACCTGTGGAGCCAGTCATTAAACAGATTGCAGAAAGGAGATGCAAAGTTTCCCCTTTGAGACTCTGCTTCATTGACTACTGATTTTGTTTCTTGTCATATTCCTACGCTTATTGGTGGACATCCATACATAGTCTGCTGTTTTTTCCTGCAATAAACCTAGTAGAGAGCCTTCTTTCCCGGTAGCGATGCCTGAATCCCGGTAGAAATGTACAGTATGATTACGACCGTTGACATGGGGGTACCGGGATATCCGCATCTGTCCGATCCAATTATTACGCCTTGATCATTGAATATGGAATATTGTTTGTGTCGTCTTTCGCTTTGCTAGGCCTTAATTAGGGAAAGTTTGGAATTTCTTAAAGCCATTGAACTGTATCATTTACTTACTTTACACAATCACACATTGTGCTTCGTCATCGAAGATGAAAAATCGTAAAAACTTTTTACGAACTTGATTTGCATTTTTTAACGCATATTCTTCACTGTTCTTCACAAAACGTGCTTAACGAATTATATGATATAGTCGACGTTATTTGCAATACAAATCAAGCGTCATTAAATCCAATTTCAATCGTTAAATTCAATCATTACCATCGTGACTGATTCATTTATTATCCTTTATTATGCTCTCATTTCCTGTCTCGGTTTTATAATCTTCCCATCAAGGCCAATAATATCATGTCCATGCGTGTAATTATGGATGACCAAGACTCTTTCGCTCTATCTCCCTCTCCCTCCCTTCCTCCCCTCTCTTTCCCTCTCTCTTCACAATCTCTCTACCTTCTCCTCTCCTTATCCATTAATGTTATTTCTTCTTTGCCTCATTCGCCCTAGTGACAATGAATCCAAAGGCTTCTCTCTCAGCCTCTTCAAATCACACACTATTTCTCTCTGATATCTAATGTAACACCGCCTCCTCCCACCATGCCTCCTAAACGGAAAGCGACTATATCACGCGGTAAAGTAGGTCCGAAGAAGAGAGCCTTCGACGACGATGAATTGGCCTTGAATTATCACTGGCCTAACAGTGATCTTCCACAGGACTTCGAGTGCCTTGAATAAGGGGATAACTTTACCTTTTTTACATGGACATATGAGACCACTCACTGAATGTAACTCTTCATCTCTCCCTTATCTCTCATTTCAATCTCAAACTAACCCCATGCCCTTATCCTACTGATTCATCTCTACACCTTTTGCCCTTTACTGTCTTAATTCCCTCCCTCTCCTTCTAACCACCCCTTTTCCCTCTCCCTCTCCACCTTTCTCATTTCATTCATTTCACGCCTGTATGCCCTCTTTCTGTCTACAGTGACTGAGGGGAAGAGTGCAGGGTGACTCTCTTTGAGAAGTCCCTAATAAGAAAGTGTCAGAGTTTCTATTACTTTCTTTCTCTCCCTTCTATCTCTCCCTCTCTTTGCCCATTCATTCTCTCTCACTATCTCACACCTTTCTTCTACCTTTAAAAGAAATTAATATTTGTAGAGATTTCGAAATTTAAAGACACATTTCCAAGTTAATTTTACTCTCCGCTATGGCAATGCTGTCTTATAGATATAAAGAAAGCGAGAGAACATTGCCAGAGCGGAGAGTTTCAAATTAGCTCGGAGGGTGATGAAAAAGACAACAAAGTAAAAACAAAACGTAGTTGATCTTTAATTTCTTTATTCTCTTCTCGGTCTTGATCTTACGTGTTTTATCACACTTTTTTCCGTCCTTATGGTCCCACCCTCTCCTCCCCATAAGCCGATCAGTCTCGTCATAAGTTCCACATCACGACTAATCGTTCGAAACGTCTCGATTACCGTGACACACAAATGCAGGGGCGTTTTCGGGTGATACAGGAAAAATGATTGACCGTGATCAGGTGCTGGAAAGGCAACACAAACAAAAGTGTAATGAATTTAATCTCTCCCTCTCCTTGTCTCTACCTCTCTTTCTCCCTCTCTCCCTCTCTCCCTCTCTCGCTCTCTTTAAATAGTTCGGAACGGAAGGATGGAGAGAGTGGGAGAGGGACAATTGGGAAGGACGGTTTCTTGTACACACATAGTTCGGGACAACCGAGGGGAAGGGGGGAGGGAGAGAGAGAGGAAGGGAGGAGTTGAGGAGTGGATTGACCCCGGAGTGATTGAAACAATGAAAGTGAACCAGAATGAATCAGGAGTGGTGGGTAGTCATTAGTCATTTCTCAAATAAGAGTACTCCAAGTCACAAGAAACCAATACAAAGCCTTCAATCAATTAATTTATTCATATCAAGTATAATACTAGGTGAAGATGGTCGTTATTCGATTCCACCACTAGAATTGACCATTATTGTTCATCTTTAACACATCTCGTCACATGAAGTCTTCAAGATTATATTAGAGAATGGTTAATTATATTTTGCTATGATTCCCTGGGACTCTTTCGTTTCCAAGCGTGCTTTGAAATTTTACAATGCTCCAACTTTTCATCCGAAAGAACGCGCGACAAAAATCCATTCCCCTCTTTCCCTTTGCCAGTAGTATGGGCAACCTTTCGTAAGTGGGAATGCTCACGAGAAGTTTTTTTCTCTTTTTTTCTTTTCTTATTCTTATTCTTTATTTTATGATCCGTCGCTAAAGTAGCGATATCTGTTTAATTTCAATGCAAAAAATAGAAGAGTAGTAAACTTCTTAGAGTTAATTTCCATAATTAATGAAAACCACCATTTGATTTTTATTGCTCTTAATATCTCAAATATATTCTAGTCCTTCATAGACTTCTTGATTCAATCTTTCAATCTCGTCTTCTTCTTTTCAGTCTGTCCACTCCACTAACGCCACTACTTTTTCTTCCGGTCACTATGTGTTTTCTCTCCCTCTCCCTCTCCCTCTCTCTCTCATTTCTACCCCTCTCTCCCTCTCCCTCCTCTCTCTCTCCCCTCCTGCATTCCCATATGTGTCTATATCTCTCAACGAGAACGACAGTCCATGTGTTCTTCTTTCAAATGATGAGATTTCATCTCACCAATTCTATATTATTTTCATAGTTTTAATCTATTTTTATTCATCACACCGGAGAACTGTTTCCTGCAACCTTTTCCTTAATAGTGAGTGTTACCAAGAACTTACTTGTGCGTATTCAAAAATGATAGCAACAAAAGAAACAAAAAAAGGATGTAGAAAAAAGTGTTTTGAGATATCTTTACTCTACTTTTGAACAGATCACTAGTAAAGAAAAGAAAAAGAGGCGAGAGATTATGTCGAGGAGGAGAGTTTTATCTGATCTTCTCTATGTACTTTTCATAGTTCTCTTGAACACTTATTTTAGTTTTTTTTTTGCAATATACGTGCATCTACTCCTTTTCTTTGTTTATAAGAATTGTTCAAGTTGCACCTTTAAAGGGATACACGTCCTTTCACAAAACGAACATCAATCCCGGCCATTTCTCCGATTCTTTTTAACAATTCCAGGTTTACTTCCGAAGAAGTGCAAGCAAACTTACAAAGAGTTGAAAACTGCCAAACTATCGAATAAATCAAGTATGTTCAAGAGTATCGTCGTGTCTAATGAATGTTCTTCAATATTACTAACAGTAATAATATTTATAACGTATGAACAAAAAAAGTTAGCAAAATTTTATGCCTTTAAATAAAATAATAAAAGAATTTTTTAAAATTTACACATATAAATGTACTTAAAAATACTCCAAACTACACTCTTCTTCCTTTGTTCTTCCCGAACGTCGACCATTTTAATTCATTAGCTCATCCGATCATTGGCAAATAGAACAAAAACTATTGCAATCTCTGGTCGTTCCTCCTTTTCTCTGTCTCCTATCTCTCTCTCCTTCTTCACTCTCTCTCCCCTCGCACTCTTTCTCCTGCTCCTCCTTTCTCTCCTCTCTTTCCCTCTCCCCTTCTCTCTCTCCCTTTCCTTTTCTCCCTCTCCCTCTCCCCTCTTTCTACCATATCCTAACATCGTCGTAACATCTTATCCTCTACCCTTCTATTCATGAGCATGCTGACCCCTTCTGATTGTGTACTTTGTTTTCTTTATGAATTCTACCGTAGTCAACGTTTACTTTTCCTCGCTATATTTCACTTTCAAAGATGAATACCAGTAGTCCTTTGGTCAATCCATTATTATTATTATTAATATATTTCATTCCTTACAGATAGAGTTCGTTTGGGACAAATTCAAGAAAGATTAAAATGTGAAAAATATGAAGAAATGTTGTATTTCCAATTAGTAATGGATTGACCCAAGGACAACCGATTCAGGTGTCGAGAAAAAAGAAGAAAAAGCACATAAATTTTCTCGTTTTCCCCACATTTACAGTGGGATCATGATATTCTTAGCATGGGTTTCGAACTTGGATGAACATGATTATCTGGATGAGAGAGCAAACAGTCTTCGGAGCTTATTTTTAACAAAGGTTTTAATGTGAGAGAAGGTTTATGTTTGTGAATAAACATATAATAGAAAGGACAAGGAGACTATAAGTTATAGTTAAATCGACACCATGAGCTAATTTGAAACTCTACGCTCTTGTAATATACTCTCGCTTTCTTTGTCTGCGAGAGAGTATTGTCAAAGCGGAGCGAAAAGTTACCTATACGTTTAAACGATCGTCCTCTATGATCAACACATAAAGGAAGATCCCGAGTTAATTTTACTCTGCGCTCTTCAGTACTCTCTCGTAGACCAAGAGAGCGAGAGAGTGCAGCCATAGCGGAGAGTGTCAACATATCTCTGACTGTTGTATCTTTAAGGTGTGCATAATGTTTAACATTTGGTGAAACTTTAGGTGTACCCTTGGTGCCATCAGACCCGAAGTTCTTCACGATGTCAAGATTCTTTGTTGACCTCATCTTCTCTTCCTCTCCCTCTTCCGTTCTCCTTTTCTCTCCCTCTCTCTCTTGCCCTTCCCTCCACCACAGAAGCAAGAGTCTAGCTCTTTGAGATAAGGAACCTCTCCTGTTTCTCATTTCTTTCTTCTTTCTTACACAGCAGCTCATGCACTTTGCCATCTAACCTTTTTCTTACCTCTCCTTCTCCCTGTCCCTCTCCCTCCTCCATCCCTGCCCATCTCCACTTTCCTCTGTCCCTAAGAAACTTCTAGCCCTTTTGACACCTTCTTTGATCTTCTTTTCCTTTCATCTTCAAGTCTATCGGTTCCAATTCATCAAATTCATTCATCAAATTTATCGCACTAATTCTGCACTATTTCATGATAGACACCCGATCTACCAAGACTCAAGAGAAATTGGGCTTGTTTTAGGGACCAACATTAATTTATAATGGGTTAATAAATTTGATGAGGGTAGTTTGGGGGGAAACCAACAAGCGAATGACCATACGGTTCAGATTTCTTTACGCTCCCTCTTTCTCTCTTCCTCCATCCCTCTCCCCCCTATCCCTCTCCCACTCCACATATCTCTCTATCTCTTCCTCTCCCTCTCATTCTCTATATCTTCATATTCCTCTCCTTCTCTACCCCTATCTCTCCCCTCTCATTCGAATTCTTCGGTCCATTTCCTCCCTCCCTCACTATCCCATCATCATTATTGCACTATGACTACCATTTCGGTCTCCGCATATGCCTATCTTGATCATTGATTATTGTAGTGCACGGTAGACTGTTATTGTAGTGTACGTTATACTGATAGACTATAGTAGATTACTGTAATCTATGCAATGTGGTGTTAAAATCTTGGAAAAGTAGATGGAAAAGTGCAAAGTAGTGTTAATTTTGTGATTGTAAAAGAGGTTAGAAAAGTAGTAATCCAACAGTCGCGTATAGGGTTTGTATTGTAAAAGTTTGTCAATTATGAAGCTATGCTACTTTTCCAACTACTTTTCCAATCACAAAATTAACACTACTTTTCACTTACCCATCTACTTTTCCAAGATTTTAACACCACATAAGGTTACTGTGCAGCTTACGGTATACTAAATTACTACTGTAGCGCCACTGTACACAGCACTATTACGATCGATGACGGTTCTCTGTATTGTAGTACGGTAGTTCTGCGGTATACTGTAATTTCACACTGTTAGATTACTGTTCGCTTCGCTGATTCAGTTGTTGATTCGTACTCGTGGTGGGCGGTTGTCTGAATCATTAAAATCACGAGAATCATTTTCATGCCCAACCAGTTATCATATGGTCCAATAGCACTATTCCATCATTGTTATGATATGTTATTATATTATGCACAGTTATTGTCGTTATTGCTACGGCCCCGGTAAACAGCACAAGTCAGACAACTATCCGCTCTGATCATCCTCTCTAGCCTTTTTGTATGTAAGAGAGTGTCATTACTCTTGCTCCCTTTCTCTGAAACAGAAGCGATTGATCGGAATATTGTGGGATACTTTAAGAAATAGCAATTCCAACCGGGGCTGGGGGGGTAGGAATTACTCGAGGGTATATCTTAAAAGAGCAAGAGCTAAGTGCAGATAGTGAGTCAACCGACGCTCTTAGTGTTCTCTGTATCTCTTTCACAGTTAGTGTATGCACTTCTGAGTTTTGACTCATCTGACTAAGCCCTAAGACAAAGAGCTAGGTACTTAGAAATGTACTTACCAGCTAAGGTCACCTTAATATTATACCAAAGTTAAATCGGCGCTCTCTGCTTTCTGAAAGCGGAAATGGTCACTGCAGCGCGTTAAAATACCTCAATCACCCTTCCATTATGGAAAAAGCCCCTAATAACCTCTATTGATAACATTTCTTGCTTCAATCTCTCCTGTTTGTTAGCGAGAGAGTATGGCGATTGCTGAGCGTTAACATAGACCCCAGAGTACTACAGCGCGATAAAACTACCCCGGGGTTACATCTCCATTGTGGCAGTCCCATATAACCTCTATTGATCACTTATCCTTTGATCTCTTCTTCTTCCTTTGTTTCCACATTCTTTCCACCCAGGTGACGGTATACAGGAAGATAGTTCATGCATGCGCGTACGCACTCTGACGTCTGTAGGCGAGGGTAGAAAGAGAGAGAGAAGAAAGAGAGAAGAGATAGAGGAGAGAGAGGGGGAAGGAGAGGGATAGAGAGATGGATAGAGGGGAAAAGAACGTAAGAAAAGCTCTGGCGGGATGAACTAAGAAGATAGCTGCGAGATAGATGAGGGCGAATAAGTGATAGAGATAGAAGTTGAAGGTGGAGGAGAGAGACCGAGAGAGTAGAGTGAGATAGAGAGAGGAGAGGTAGGGGAGGGAGAAACTCCGGTGTTGTAATGGTGCATGCAGCAAGCAGCTACCTTCCCAATCACTCCACTCTCTCTCCCTGCCCCATCACTAACTCATCCTCCACTCCCCTCTCTCCCCCCTCTCCCTCTCCCCCTCTATTAACCTCTCTCTATCTCTTCATTCAGTGATCTCGATCGACGTGGCATGCCAAGTGTTGTTTGATTGCATTCAGATGGAGAGGGGTGAGAGAGGGAGAGAAAACCGAGAGGGAGGAGGGAGAGGGAGAGAAAAGGGAGGGGGAGGAGAGGAGAGAGAGAGGGAGAGGGAGAGAATGAGAGACGAGTAGACAATAGATAGAGAATGGGAGAGATACGATAGACAAAGTAGTTTCAGAGGCTTATCTTCTCGTGTTGTTGTGTTGAAGCAGAGTTTTAGTGACCAATCTCAACTGGTCATAAAACGACTTGAGATTTGACTTTCTGAACTAAAGTAACCTGTATTTGAATAGTAATATATGGGGGGGGGGGGGGGTAAACCAATTTCATATTACATGTAATATAATATTAATGGAGTACATTTGCATGTTTTTTCATAATATACTTTACATTTAAGTATCCCATGGCTTATCCTCCAGCCTGTTCATTGTTTGTCATTATTGTCACTTATTGTTAAAGTCACATCTCAAGCTAATTGCATTCTCGGCATCGGTAGCACTCTCTCGTAGACAAAAAAATGAGAAGGTGTGGCCTGTGCGGTATAGTCCCTTTAATCCCGAAGTCGTTAAGGACTCTATGAAGTTTCAAATGCATCAATGGGTTTTGGAATAATCGGTCCACGGGGACTCCGCGACAGCTCTTTTCTTGTCCGGCACACTTCATATGTGTCCATTTTGAGCTGGACTGGGTCTAGACTTCGTATATCTCCTACTCCATATCCTTATCATTTCTCCCTCTCTCTTTCTCTCCTCCCCTCTCTCCATCATCCATCGCATCTCCCCATCCACTTGATAGAGTAGTTAGTAGTGGCCGTTCTTTCTACTATTGACATAGTACATACCTGAAAGGGAGGAGAGAGAGAGAGAGGAGAGAGGAGAGAGGAAAGAGGGAGGGAGGAGGGGAGAGGAGGGGAGAGAGAGTGGGAGAGGGGTACTATATCTCTTATCCCTGATCTATCTTTGCAACGCAACTTTGTGTAGATATCGGCTTGATGACAGTCGGTCTGTGATAGCAATATCAAAGGAATAGAAACCACCCTCGCTCCCTTTCTTCCCATTCCATCTCCCTCTTTGCCTCTCCCTCCGATTATGTTGGCTTGAGGGTTCTGCTAAGAGTCCGATAGTTTTCCGCACTCTTGGCCTCTATCCAGTAGTTCAGTCGCGGATTGCAATTCATATCTAGAGGAAGTTATTGATCATTGAACTTTCGTTGATGTTATGTTGTTCTGCACAGATCCTATACACTGCATAAATGGAGAGAGTGAGAGAGATGCCTAAATTTTACTTTCAGTTTTGCTGAGTAGAATTGATATGAATCCTGGCATTCCCTTTTATTTTTTCAATCTTCAAGTTTTATACTGTTGTTATATGTCCATCATCAATCACAGTCTTCTCTTCATTTTGAAAGCCAGAGTAACCGCTCAACATATAAACTCTCTCAAAATTCTCTCGCATGTTTCACTTCAAAGAAAAATGGCTTACACTGGAATACTGAGCAATGTAACTAATTTATTATTATATCCTTGAAAGATATATCGATGAGTGCTTTGACAATGAGTCCCTCTCGTTTCTTTTTTTGAAACAACTTTATCAGCATTTTATATAAGTATTTCGTAGCTGAATTGCCTTTTTCTCCATTCCGAACGATTGTGCTCGCAACTTGCATGAATTGAGGACCAGGTGCCTTCAGAAAATAATCACTCCATCTCTTGACTCCCTCCATCTCTCGCGTCCTTGTTTCTCTTAGTAATCATGTTGATAGAGTGCAGAAAGTTTCGACCCAATTGTCATGATATATAAATTGAAAATATAAAATTACTAGAAGTGAGTAATTACAATGAATCCAGTGTATCCTTGATCACTGGCTACTTTAAATTTCTCACACTCTTCACACCTTTCCACACCTCTATCTCTCCCTCTCTTTCTCTCTATGTTTCTGTCATCACTCTTTCCTCCTCTCTCCCTTCCTCAATCTGACCTCATCATGGTCATTTTCATCTCTTTTTTCCGTGAAATTGCAGGGAATTCATTGATGAAGAGATTCAATGAATGTCAGTGAATAATATATGCCCTTGGATATTTTCATATCATTCGAGCAGAGATTCACTGTTTAGAACCTAATGACTGAAATATCGTTAAATGAATATCTAAGGAACCGCTGTTTCTGTCAGGAATGTTAGAGAGCGTTGCCACGGCGTTTTCAAAAAAACTGTAGTTCTGATCGATCAATAAATCAATCTTAGTTTTCCTTCTGTATATCCGTAAAAGTTGACAAACCGTTTACGGACAAACTTGATGTCGCAACCGTCGGCATTTGCCATAAATCCTCTCCCAACGCTTGTGACGTAATGTGTTCTTCAAACGATTTGTCAACGTTCATGGATAAGGCCTCTGATCATGACACTATAATAGTCCATCTATTCCCCTTCCTTTTCTTCTCCTCTCTTCGTATTCTTTTCTCATCTCTTCATGATTCATATTGATCTACCGTTTTCATTTCTGATTCATTTCGTCTTGTCGCTTCTTCGTCCCTTTTGCGGCCATTCAATGTCTACCTCTCCCTTCTCTCCCTCTCCTTAGATCTTTCTTATTTTCCCTCTCTCCATCGCTCTCTTTCACTCCCTTTCTCTCTCACCGTCTCCCTCTTCTTCTCTTCCTCTCCCTTGATCTCTCTCACTCTTAGCCTATCATCATGTCATCGCACTTTTTCAACTTCTGTGTTACTAATCGTAGTACATAAAGGCATTGACCTGTCAGTACTACATCAACATAAACTTGTCACTGACAGAACTACCAACAATAAGAGTTAGTTTACGGTAGCTGCAATTACGGTAGGTTCCGTGAGTAAGTAAAGAAAAGGTTGATTGAAAGACATGATTGAACAACTCCTTCTTCTTCTTTTTCTCTTCTTTCTTTTACTGCAGTAGCGTTTGCTTTCATTTGGGGATCATATTGATCATATTGCTTATTCAATTCATAAATTAAAAATCGTTCCGTGGACGCGGATCAAGCGGGACTGTATCCATACGGGCTAAAAAAGTGATAACTATGCATCGTACAAAATAATATACCTTCTGTAGTTGTTCGGAAAACTGGAGGGTGGAGTATAATAGACAATTTCTGGTCCAAATCCCCCATGATCACAATCATGACAACTAAATGGGCACTCGAAAAGTGATAACCAGACATCGCACAAGAAATATATATAATTAATTAATGAAAGGAACACCCCGAGCTAATCGGAAACTCTTATCCCGTTATTCAAGGAACATGAAGACGATCACTGGTAGGCCAGTGATAATTCAATCTCTTCTTCGGACTCACTTTATTATTAGCGCGTGGCGCAGTCACTGTCAATTCATCTTGGTGATCATGTGGATTCTGGAAAACTAGTGAGATAAGATAAGGTAGATACTAGATCTGGTCCATATCTCATGATTGTCCTACTGATAGGCACATCCAGATTTTGGCAGTACTGAAGAACTTGTGAACAATACTAAGTGGTCAGTAGTTCTCTCTCTCTCTCCATCCTCCTCACTGTCTATCTCTCTACATTCTCTCTCTCCTACTTGTCTCTCTCTACCCTCTCTCTCCCTCTCCCTCTCCCTGTCCCTCTCCCTCTCCCTCTCTGATATCCCAACACCCTTCAGGGGGTCATATCGTCCCTAGCGAGTGAGTGTGAGAGTGTTTGGTCTGCCCTCTCATGTTCTTTTCTCTCCCTCTCATATATTCAAACAATCACTCCTATTCCCTGCAGCTTTTCTTAAAGGGTTCGGCTCTATTCTCTCTCTCACGGTATGGCAAGACCATATGGTACTTCAAGCCTGATCTTTCTCCCTCCCCCCCAATCTCCCTTTCCACCTCCTCTCTCCCCCTTATCCTGGTTCCGCTCTCCCCTTTCCTCCTCTCGATCTATTTTTTCCTCTCTCCTTCTTCCATATCTTCCTCTCCCCTTTTCTCCTCCACCTCTCCCTCTCCCTTCCCCTCCCCTCTCCCTTTCCTCCTCCTCCTTCTCAATTCTTGTGTTCACAAGGTCGCCTATCTCCTTGATCCATCTCTTCATTATTATCAGGCGAATCTTCGTATAGTTTCTGTTTTCTCCTCTCCCTCTCTCTCCTCCCTCTCCTCCCTCTCCCACTCCTCCCTCTCCATCCTTTCTCTCTCTCTCCCTCCCCTTCCTCTAACCTCTCTCTCCTCCCCTCTCCTCCATCCATCTATCTCATCTGCAGTGTCTCTCTATCACTTCTTTCCCTTCAAAAAGAGAAGCAGAAGAGGACTGAGATGGGACCCAGTTGCTTTCTCTCTGTGTTTCTGCCATCAGTCTTCCCTCTCCCTCTCCCTCTCCCTCTCCCTCTCCCTCTCCCTCTCCCTCTCCCTCTCCCTCTCCCTCTCCCTCTCCCTCCCCCTCCTCCTCCCTGATAGGCTCCGCCTCCTTCCTCCACCCTCTCCATCGCTTGAGAGTTTGTGCTTATCTTCTTCTATACTCTTAATCACTTCCGATCGCGATGGGCTTAAACGGTTTTCATAATTAATGACCAATTTCTATCCGCACTCTCTCCATTTCACATACTCTCTCGTTGTTCTATGAAGGCGCGCTCTCTCGATTTCGCATACTCTCTCACTTTTCTCTGACCCTGCGCTCTCTCGATTTCGTGTACTTTCTCGCGGTTCCCTGACCAAAAGGCTGATCACTCTTTTATACAGTTCAAATTACTAATGAACACCTTCATATGATCGGATGATGATATACTTGTTAAAGATGCAATCCGAGTTTATCGGATATTCTCCGCTCTGGTAATACTCTCTCGCTTTCTTTGTCTGGGAGAGAGTAGTCCCCTTCACATCTTTATGTTAAACCAGGTGTACTCTCTGGTCTTGATTTATCTTGCTACTGTTGCTCCTAGCGTTGTTCAGTATTCGTGATAATCGTAGTGACAGCCTGGTGAGAAAGAGAGCCGGTAAATCGCAAGAGCAGGCAATCAGCGCGCTCCTTATGTGCAACTGGTGATCTGGGGGATTTAGGTACAAGAGACTGATAGTTTATGTTTCATGATCATACTACTCGATACAATAAACGTTCGATACAGATATTTTCGTTCGATCTCTCCTCTCCCCATCTGTCGTGTCTATTCCTCTTCCTCTTCCTTATACTCTCTCTCCCTCTTCCTCTCTCTTTTCACTCTATCTCCCTCTCTTTCTCTTCCTCTATCTCCCTCTCTCTCCCTCTCCCTCTCTATTTCCCTATCCCTCTCTCTCTTTCCTCCACCCTTCCGTTTCCTCCTTGCGTTCAGATCATCACTGAACCGTAAAGAAAGGTTATCTATACTGATCTGTCGACTTAACTTTTTTGTCTTACTCTGCATCTCTCCCTCTCTTCCTCACCACCTCCCTCTTCCCCTCTCTCTCTCCCTTCTCCATCCCACTATGGCAATATACTTATTTTCTCCATATGCACGACTTTGGTCTCTTCATCTCGTCTTCAGAGAAATATTGATTGCTAAACATTATCATTTTATTGTCAGAGCTATATTTTGAATGACCACGCGAGCACTCATCATATAAACCTCTGTCAGGAATTACTTAATCGTCACCATTTTAGTACCAGAACACCGGAAAAGAGGGCGAAAAATAAAATATACACGAAGGAAAGAATCTTTTATACTATTCTATTATATTATACTTTCGGTCTGGTCCGGTGTTCTGAAGTAGCTCATGATGACTGACTTAATCATTAGACTTGAACGCTTTGATATCGAGGGTGTTTCCCTTACTCCTTTATCAGTAATCATAACCAGTTATCACTGATTCACAATTCTCCCATTGTCTCGATTATTCATTTATTCATATATTTTTATATTTCTCCGATAAATCACTTAATTGCATATTTTCTCGTTCCGCTCTAGATGATTTATGTTCCGATATTTTTGATTAATCTTTCTGGTTTTAGCGACTTGAAACGCGTATGCTGTAATTTATCTTGTTCAAGTAGTTTTATACGTTCAAATGATTCATAACCTTCATATCTCTTCCCCTCTCTCTTTCTCCCCCTCTCTCTCTTCCTCTCTCACTCTCTCTCCCTCCCCCTCTCCCTCTTTCCCTCTCTCTATCTCTCCCCTCCCTGATTCTCTAATAAATCTTGATCACATTTGATGGGAGAGTTTTATCTGAATGCCTTTTGTCTTCTAGAATAATGATGTCCATTGAACTCTGAAATGAAGAAGCACTCAGAGATCATCTCTCCCTCTCCCTCTTCCCCTCTCTCTTCCCTCCCCCCCACCTTTCTCCCCCTCTGTCTCCTCCATCATTCCCCTTCCTCTTCGCTTCCGCCCCTCCCTATCTGTTTCTCAGTCTCTCTCTCCATCTCTCCCCTCTCTCCTCCTTTTTCTCCTCCTCCCCATCACCTTCTCCTCTTTCTCCTGATCATCTCACTTAATTTTGTGTCCTTCTCTCGTTGTACTAGCAGTCGTTTTCATGTTGTAGGTGGTCACTCTTCCGATGGCTTCTCTCTCTCTTGCTCTCCCCTGTCTCTCCTCCCTCTCTTCCCTCCCACTCCCTCTTTCTATCTGTCCCTCTCTCTCTCCCTCTCTCTCTCTCTCCTTCTCCCTCTTTCTATCCCCCTCTCTCCTCTCTCCTGCTTCTCCCTTCTCTCCTCCCTATCCTTCGCTTTCTCCTCACTGATTTCCCTCCTTCGTTTTCTGCTCTCGCTCCCTATCTCCAAATTTTAATAGTTCCATTCGCATTGCAGCATCCACTGAACTCTCCTCTATCATGATCTTCACTCAATAGCGTACCACCTACACGGTTCACACTCGCATCTCCGGGGTTGCTGCGCAGCCTACTGCTCTAAGGGCTACAGTACTCTCAGCAGGGACTGCTGCACAGTCAGTCCGGCACCGTATCGTGGGGCAGCTACGCAGTCTGGGCATTCGTCAGTGTGCGGATGCGCTTGAGAGCATAGAGGAATGCGCGTGGATTGCGCCCAAACGAGACTGAATCACTCTCCAGGTAATTTATTTATTTTATTTATCGTACACCGCAAAGGTGTTTCAGCAAAGGGGTGGTTGATATCTGGTGACTTATCGTCGAGTAGTTAACCACTGGGTAATCACAGGGAAATGAGAAACTGATTAATGGGTTAATGTGTGTGATTCGGATTGACATGCCGACTAGTAGAAAGCGTAGTGGCTCAAGCAATAAAGTGGTTTATGGTTAACCAATATTGGTTAGCGCCGTATGGTTTACCACTGTGCATCCATTACAGGCATAGTGATCGGATTGATCATCGTGTGCCTCCTGGTGACGCTCACCTACACTCCCCTATCATCTACTTCAACCTCCTCATCTCATATCAGTGCTTCCAAGGATACTGGTCAGTGATTGTATCGAGCGATGATTGATTTATCTTGGCTGATCTATCTCTAATTGATTGATTCAAAAAGGTGCTGAAGAATGATAATGATGGGATAGAGTATGCGAAAGGACGAAGCAAAATCATGTTCTTGGTTTGGCGCTACTTCAACTCTATGGTGGAATAGTATATTTCTGCTTAGCCATCAAGTGATAAGCTATTGATATTGATTGATTGATGGATGACCCTACCATGTGCTGATAAGATAAATATGACTAGTAGTCGGCATCGTTCATTCCTCCCTGATATTCAGTTCATTAAAAGGCACACCTGAACTAATTTGAATTCTCTCTCGCTTTCTTTGTCTATGAGAGAGTTTTGCCAGAGAGTGAAATTAGCTCTGGGGCGCATTTAAAACACATTTATCAAGAGTAGGATTTGATGGGCATCATGGTTGGCCACTCATGACTTCTTGCTTGTTTCAAAAAGTAGAATCGATATATCTTTAGTTCGATGATATTACGTTCATTTTTGTTCGTTTATTTCGCTTCACAGCATCCGTTTTCTGATATCTCTACCTTCATATCAGTTTATCTGATCTACCCTTGCATTTGTTAAGCTACCTTTCCTCTCAATCTCCATCTCTCTCTCCCCTCCCTCGCCTTTTCTGCCACTTCTTATGTTCGCTGGTCATTTGTCGCCCTCCTCCCTCTCCCCCCCCCCCCTCTCTCTCTCCTCCCTCTCCCTCATTACACCTCGGTTGATGCTGTGTTGAGCCTTCTGTTTTATGCTCGTGTGTGCAAAAAAGTGTCGACTTGGATGGAGACTGACTGATTGGCAGAAAGAGAAAGGGAGAGTGAGAAGAGGTGTCCGCTACTAGCTGAAAGTAGTACTAGGATGGGAAGGTTGTGGGAATACATGGGTAAGGGAGAGGGAGGGAGGAGATTGAGAAGAGGGTGAGAAAGAAGAGAGGGGAGAGAGAGAGAAGAGAACGAGACAGAGAGAAGATAGAGAGAGTAGAGAGAGAGTGGTTTAATCCTCTACCATATCTCTCTGATTCGGAACATGTGTAGCAGTGCAATGCCTCTACGAAGCCATTCGCTAGCTTAATGTTTCAATTGTATAGATAGAGGGTAGAGAGAGAGGGAGAGGGAGGAAGGGGGAGGGGAGGAGAGAGGGAGAGGAAGAGAAACTGACTGAACCGCTCAACTTTTTGTCTTCTTGTGAAAGCCACAGACACATGGACCGAACTTCAGTCTATCTCTCTATTCTGACAGAGAGGGAGAAGAGAGGGACAGGAGAGGGGGAGAAGAAGGGAGGGGAGAGGGGAGAGAAATGTTCCCTCGGGGGATGAAATGAGAAACGTTCGGTTGATTTGATTGATAACGAGACTAAAATGGGCCGAGATCGAGATTCAGACAACGCGTATCAGCTAAGTGCCCTTTAGGGACATCTCTACCTCCGTCTCTCTTTCCCTCTCCCTCCCTCCTTCTCTCTCTCTCCCCTCTCTCTCCCCTCTCTCTGCCCTCTCTCCCCTCTCTCTCCCCTCTCTCTCCCCTCTCTCTCCCACTCTTGACTACTCTACTTGATAAACGAGTGTCCTGCGATATCTGTTTGAGCTCTGATTGCGAGCGTCTCCCTAACCCCACCGCGTTTGAGAACGCTCCTTACCTCAGAGTGATCTCTACCTCTCCATCTCTCTCAATCTCCCTCTCTCCCTCTCTCTCTATCACCTACTCCCTCTCATCAGACTGCTCTCAACTCCCGGGTGTTACTTAATCTTTATTGCTGATATGAGACTGAAAGGCATGGATGGAGGAATCGTAATGGACAATGAATGGGACACATATATCATGGAGTGGTGGATGGGGTAGAGGGAGAGGGAGGGAGAGATAGAGGGTGAGATAGATACAGAAGGACAGGAAAATGCCTCCTAGAGGGAGAAAGAACAAAGGGAATCAAGAGGGTTTCAAGTGGGTTTGAGATTACTGTGTTGTGAGAAGAATGGGGGAGAGTTTTGAAGAGAGATCAAAGGAGGTATTCATGATAGACTACTATGGAAGGATTACTGGAATGAAATAAGCTCAGGGTAATCTAACTCAGTTTAAGGGTGTTCAGTGTAGCTCAGGGAGTTATTATTTAGCTGACGGAATACGATCTCAAAGAAGCTATAACAAGAGTATATTGCGTTTTCTATTAATTGAAGTGTTTTCATCTTTTTTTTCATATGCAAATAAAGAGGTCCACTGTGATCCGGCTCTCAAGCTTTTCCTCTTTATCCCTCTAACCATCTCTCCCCATCTCTCCCCGTCTCTCCCTCTCTCCTCCCCCTCCCCCTCTCTCCTTCCCCTCCCCCCTCTCTCTCTGAATGTATTTAGTTATCACACTAGTCCTCCTATTCTTCGAGTACATCTTAAAAGGGCACTACTCCTTCTTATTACTTTTTACTTATTCTTTGAGATACAACTTGAACGAGAGAGAGAGACGGAGAGATTGATGATAGATGCCTAAGTGAATCCATCAAGCAATTTATCAAACTAGGCAGTAAATGTTCAGATGAGGTTGAGTCTATATTGTATTGTGAAGAGATGAACAATAATTGGAACACCATAGTCTTCGACCAAACAAGCACTTGATAAATCTGTTATAAATGAATGAAGTGATAGATCAACTCTTTTTTCAAAACTTTGATCCTATAATTTGCCACTTGAAGTTTAAAGTAAACTACAAGTGAAACGACTTAAAGTGGCGTGATATACTGTAATGCAATGTTCTTCCACTTATTATAAACAATATATATAATAGTTTATTATGTAAATGTACTCATAAAATTAGATATTATTGAATCTAAAGTAGTTACAAGTAGAGGCGAGATTCACTGTTTCGGCCATTAGGTTCTAGACAGTGAACCTCTCCCAATGGGGTTGGCCATCTTCAGTAGAACCCCCATTGAGTTAGATTGCAAAAGGGTTGATTATAGTTTACTTAAAGTCTTCTTAAAGTTAGTGATCAAGTACAGAGTGTTCAAAAGCCAAAGAATCAATATTAGTAGAAAGCAGATGAGCGCTTTGATTCCGAACAATATCGAACAGTCCTGGAGGAATGAAATTTAGATGTTTTGTGCATAATAGGAACGTTAAAGGCATATCCCGTAGTATTCTGAAACTCTCCGCTCTGTCAATGCTCTCGCTTTCTCTACGAGAGAGCGTTGCGCGAGCGGAGAGTAAAATTAGCTCTGGGTTTGCGCATAAAGAAACATGATGATTAGACTCAAACATTTTGAAGCAAACGAAAGAGAGTATATGTAGTTAAATTGTCTATTACAGGTGTTGATTCACCTGACCGTGAACACTTCTCCCTACACTTCGTTCCCGTTGCAAATCGACGAAGGAAACGATCCGCCCATCATGTGCCCAAGGGTGAGTTAGGACTTAACCTTATGCCTTAAGGTCCTTAAGCACATTGCACATACGGACATTTCAATCATGAAGCAAGCTTATGTAAAGTTAAGGGTAAATTGATCTGACTTTGGGAAACAATGAAACATTCGACCTTAAGTACATCTAAGTCATTAAGGCGTACGTGGTGTCGCTCGATCGTGTGGTTCCGCCTGTCGATTGTACCTGCGAGGAAGCGGGACCACTAGATACAAAGTGCACCTTCATCGAGCATGGAGACGGCTACACGGGTAAATACTCAAGTTTTATGTCCCTAAGCTCTTAAGACTCAAGTTCTTTGCGTCCATTCGTTCCTAGTCCTTCTTAAAGGCACACCCGAGTCAATTTTATACTCTCCTCTCCAGCTACAGTCTCTCGTAGACAAAGTAAACGAGAGATCATAGTCAGAGCGTAGAGATTTTTAATTAGCTCGGATTGTGCCTTTAAGTCGTAAGTTTTTAAATGACTTAGTCATCAAGATCGTACGTCCTTAATCCATTAAGTCCTTAATTCCCTAAGTAAGATTATCATTTCAGAAGAGATGCTCACTTTGTTCCCGTCGTGCAGTTCCTGGAGTCCAACGACTCCATGTCCGCCCGAGGAGGAAGGTCAGTGGAACTTACCATTGATTAGTGGTGCTTAACGTTTCCTAACTATGTAACTTAATTACGACTTAAACGCTAAGTAAGGGCTTTTGAACGTTACTTATTATTAGGTTGTAACATATCGTTACTTAACCGTGCTTAAGCACTAAGCTCTTATAGACTTAAAGACTTAAGCTAAGTCATTCTCAGAGTGCCCCTCGAGTGCATGTACGAGGCGAAGGTGGACGGCGCAGCAGAGTACACTCTGCTCAATCTGTGTGATGACCACAACGGAGTCGTGAGTGATATTTGATTTTTCATCTTAAATGTCTATTCTCTTGTTCAAAACCAAATCATGTCCACATATTGAACCTCTTCGTGTTTTTGTGCTATTCTCTGTCTCTACAATCTCTTTTCTTCTTCCAAACTCTTTCTTCATTGCAATTTCCGTTCTTCTTTCTAATCTAATCGGCTTAACCTTCTTCCTCTTCTTCCTCTGCTCCTTCTCGCCTCTTATGTTCAGTGCAAAAGTAACGAAAGAAACGAAAAAACAGAGCAAACTCTCGTAGTTTTACACACTCTCTCGCGCCTCTTTTCCTCTTCCTCGTCTGCTTCGCCCATCGCAATTGGAGAGTCCTCTGCTGCACGTTTCTTTGCTATCAAGCATAGACCAGGAACTTTGTAAGGGTCCTTAATTCACACCACGAACGAATTTGAATCTCTCCGCTCTGTCCACACTTACTTTGCAAGAGATTGTGACCAGAGCGGAGTTACATTTTCCCGGCTGCACATTTAATGGTTTCAGTGGTTCAGGATTATCATGATTCTGACCACAATATAGAATAGAATTAATGCATAGGCTCGAAATGCCTCTACACATTACTTAGCGCAATAAAGAAAAAAAGCAAACCATTTCGTCGCCATTATAATAGGCAACGATTAGTTCGCGCGTTTTTGCGCCGACGGGCATTGGCTAAGGGATCATAAAACAAGAGGGAGAGAGAGAGGGAGAGGGACAAATCGTTTGGCTAAGTGGTTGATCTATGAAGGAGAGGGACAGAATGAGTGATCTACCTAATTTATATATGCTGCTACTGCCGAGCAAGTGTTCTCTACATTTGATTTTGGCTTCTCCCTCTCCCTCTCCCTCTCCTTCCTCTTATCTATTCCAACAGTTGCTTCACACCACTCATGAGTGAATGGAAGGAGCAAGAAGTCGCGACAAGGAAGATATCGAAAAGAGATGATAATACACAAGACGGAAAGAATGACTATAGTTGAAGGGGACGATCAAAATATAGCCCTATTTACTATACTCGAGAGAAATACGCTGAAGGTCGATAAACCATGAGATAGAAGTTAGGAGATGGATAGAAGATGGGTACATAGAAGATTAGAAGTCATATACATAGAATCGACAATATCATATTACCGTACCCATTTGGCAGAATTGATCTACTATATTATCTAGTATCATATAGTATTTTATTAAAATACTTCATCTTCATCTAGTATCTAGTATTATTACTTGATATGAATAAATTGATTGATTGATTGATCGACAATATCATAGTACCGTACTACGCACGGTATTCGACAGTATTGATTACAACGGCCATTTGAACTTAGATAAATGACCTTGTTCTCATAAGCTTCTATCTCCCTCTCATCTCACTTATCCTGTTCAGCCAGGAACTAAATGACTTAGGGACTTAAGGACTTGGGGATTTAGGATTTAAGACTTAGGAGTTAAATGTCTTAAGGGCCAACAACTTGAGTATCAAGAACTTAGGGGCATAAAATTTACATATTCGTCTGTCATTTCCTCTACCTCTACCCTTACTTATGGCCTGTCTACACAGACTAGCTCTACTCTCATCAGTGCTCTACCGTCTATCTCTATCTCTTCCCCACTCATCCCTTTCCCCAAGGTGTTCGAGAAACGCAGTTGCGAATGCTGCATTCTCAAAGTCAAATAGAGAGGGGGAGAGGGAGAGGGAGAGGGAGAGGTAGGGGAGAAATAAGGAGAGGGAGAGAAACTGAGAGAGAGAGAGAGAGAGAGAGAGAGAGAGATAGAGAGACGAAGAGGTAGTGGGGATAAGGAGAGATAGAGATGGCAGATTCCGGTGTGGATTCGATACGTGCGTAGTAAGAGTAGTAAGCGAGAGAATGAAGGTGAAGAAGAATGTAGATATTGTGAAATTTGGGACTAACACAGATATGCATTGGTCAATGTAGAAAATAAATTTTTAAACACATTTATCAAGAGTAGACTCTGATGTGCATGGGGAATAAGAAAAATATAGTCCCAGAGCATCGACGTTGATCGTCATATGCGCATCTTTCGATTCCACAATTTTTGAGACTGAGAAGATTGACAGGCAATTCGAACCCATGCAATATAAAAATTGTCTGTGTGTACAAAACCACTTTACAATTCCTTCTGATTTAGAACAATACAAAGACATTGTAATTAAAATCTTCACCTGAAAGATCAATCAATAATTTAATTTAATTTAATTTAATTTATCGATCGATCATAACATTGCAGCTTGGAATGCTCGAATTGCCCACGGGAGGAGTGTTCACCGTGGAGCCGCTCAAGGAGAAGGAGAAATCACGGTGATCTACTTGATCATTTTTTATTTCGTAGATTTCTGATTGATTGTTGAGGTAAATCAAGGAAAACCAAGTTAAACACCGAGAAAACCCAGGTTAATTGATCAGCATTGGGTCAAAAATAGATGAAAATCAGTAAAATAATCAATAAAATCAATAATTCCAGATCACATATTCTACTTCCCTCGAATCACTCTCATCATCCCTCACGTCTCGTGTATGACTATGTCAGTGAAGCACAGGAGAAGAAGGTCGACGAGAACATGTACAGTAACCTCACCGACTACCCATGGGAGGACCTGCTTAGTAAGTGTTTGAATTCGCGGTATTAGGGATGATTAACCAATACCCATGGAGTTATATCGCGCGGTTAACTAGAAATCAGCTGTTTTCTATTGCTTTTCTAAAAATTTACATACGTCGATTCTCTTACAAATGCATTTTCCATGATTTCTGTAGTCATTCTATTAAAGACACATACCCTAGTTAATTTTGCTCTCAGCTCTAACAACATTCTCCCGTAGACAAAGAAGGCGAGAGAACATTGCCAGAGCGGAGAGTTTCAAATTAGCAAGGGATGTATCTTTAAAGCGACGCCGCAAGCTAATTTGAAACTCTCTGCTTTGGCCACGCTCTCTCGCTCTCTTTGTCGGCGAGAGAGCATTGCCAATGCGGAGAGTAAAATTAGCTTGGGGTGTGCCTTTAATGGTTCACAATCCAATATCTTTTACAATGCGTTTATCATTTGTCACCCTCCATGTCTCTCAATCTCATTCCTCCTCATTGTCATTGTCCACTTTTTGAACGATCTTCTCATTCCGGAATCTGCCCAATCTGTTATGTGTTCCATCTATGGTGGAATTTGGCCATCGAGAGGGATGAAAAAGGAGAGGGAGAGATTTCGGAGTCGGAAAGTCTAGAGGGAGAGGGAGAGAGATCCAAGAGGGAGAGGGAGAGCGAAGGATACTCAAGGAATGTGGTTTGTGCATACAGAAAGCGGGCACGAAAAGTGTTCTCTTTTTGATTGAGAGAGAGAATAGAACATTCTAAGTGCCATACGAAAAGAGGGCATAGATCAATATTTTTTAA
Organism: Parapristionchus giblindavisi; assembly: GCA_943737045.1. NCBI lineage: Eukaryota > Metazoa > Nematoda > Chromadorea > Rhabditida > Diplogasteridae > Parapristionchus > Parapristionchus giblindavisi. The sequence continues at coordinate 76,120 of CALSFV010000301.1, read as the reverse complement.
TGAAATTTTGACGAATCGATTGAAAGATGAAAGGTCAATCTGATTCTGGAAGGAAGATTACAGTAGAGTTCAAAGATCAATTCTGGATCGGATACTGTAGTATATGAAAGATCAAAGATCAACAATATTGCATGGGCTCATTATGACCTTCATGCATAGGCACACGTCGATTTATGGTTCGTCCCATTTTTCATGGCTCTCCCTCACCCTCTCCCCTCTCTTTCTCTCCATCTCACCTCCCTCTCTTCCTCTCCCACCCTCTCCCTCTTTCATACCTCCGTATATCACCGCTACCGTCGTCTATTTCAATTTCTCCACAAAGAGTCATTTGGCTCACTCAAGCATTTGGCTATTTGCATAATTGGTGGGAGAGGAAGAAGAGGAAAGAGGAGAAAAGAACATATGAAAGGAGGGGAAATGATGAAGGAGAAAAATTATATAGTAAATGGTGCATGAAAAGGAAAAATCAAAAAAAGATTGTATAGAAGAATTTCAAAGGCAAAACCTTGCTAATTTTACTCTCCGCTCTGGTCGGACAAAGTAAGCGAGAGAGAGAACATTGTCGTAGCAGGCAGTTATTTAGCTAGGGGGTTCCTTGAAAGCATTTATTCGGTGCAGTTAAATTATTCATGCCGGTAATGAATCATGGAATACGGAGACTACCGTATGAAAAAAATGAGAGAGAAAGGTATATACCTGGTACGTGATGGACAAAGAGGACTTGATAAAAAGAGCCTTCCATATGGTAGAGGAAATGTGACAAGAGGATTAATATCTCCTCGTTGATGTAACAGATGCCTAGTGAACAGCAAAAATAAACACGATGTAAATGTCCTGGGACTTGCATAAATATTAATATTTTAACACTAAAAAAGTTTAATATTGATTAATTTTAGCACGTAAGGAACGATCGAGACGTGCCGCCAACTCTTGGGACTACAATGTTGAGGTAGATCAGAAACAGAAAACAATTTATTTGGGAAAATAATATCAAGTAATCCTTAAAAATTCGATAAATAAATCGGTTTATCAATCGATAAATCAATAATTTTGAGGTGATGGTGGTGGCGGACGCGGACATGTACAGATATCATGGAGCGAGTCTTGAGAACTATCTGCTCACTCTATTCTCAACGGTTGGTCACAATCATAATAATAACAATAATACTTAATTTACTATAGCACAACGGTTAGCATAAGACATAAAAAAGATTAAAGTTGACAAGAACAATATGAATGTAATTATCATTCTTATGAATGGATATTTAGCGTTTCTTGTATCTCTTGCCAAAAAATCTAGATATTTGCTCATTGTCAGTTCTTTTTCCTTAAACCCCCGAGCTAACCGCTTTGGAAGTGCTCTCTCGCTTTCTTTGTTTACGAGAAAGTGTTGCCAGAGCGGAAAGTAAAATTAGCTAGAGGTGTTCTTTGAAAAGGAAACTGGAAACGATGACATACTGGAATTCCTGTCATCTTTACCTTCATTCTACCTTATCATCACAATCTATCCTCGAAATCTATCGTATCCCCTCATGCTATCGTATCCTCAAATTACCGTACTCTTTGCCTATCGTATCTACGTATTACCGTACCCTCTCATGCTACCGTATCCTCAGGTGGCCTCCATCTATCGTCATCATTCACTGCGTGCCGCAGTCAACATTGTCGTCGTCAAAATCGTCATCATCAAGAGCGAACACGTATGTTTCATCGATTGATTTATCGATTAATTTATTGATTGATTCATCGATTTACTTACCGATTGATTTATCGATTGATGTATATTATTGATCTTAGAAACCGTTCCTAAAACACACACTTTTTGGAATATCTTCTCTCAGATTATATACCAATTACCGTAACACATCGTCTATTTATCTATGATAATGTCACATTTATTCTACCTAAATTAAACCTATGATTAAATCCGTCTACCGTACCCAACCAATCCTACCGTAATCATTCCTTTTCAGCAAAACGGTCCTACCGTATCCCCGAACGCCCAGCAGACCCTGCGCAACTTTTGCGAGTGGCAGGCCATGTACAACGGACATCAGGGCGAGTCCTTCTCCCATCATGATGTAGCCATCCTGCTCACGAGAGGAGACATATGCAGGTATTATGGGAGTTAGGAACTTTTGGTCGTATTACATAATGACTTAAGGTCTAAAAGTAGGCAATAATCGTGTCCTGACTCTTACTCTTACATAATTATGAGTTCCTTATCATTTCTCAGTTGACTAAATCACTAAGAACTACGACTCACAGTTACCTATCACGACTTGCTAAGTCTTTCATTAAGGTCTCCGACTTATCCTAAGTCTCCCTGATTAAGGTCGCCTGGCAAGTGTGATACGCTTGGTCTGGCAGAGCTCGGTACGATGTGCGATCGGAGGAAGAGTTGTGCCATAATCGAGGACAACGGTCTCAGTGCTGCCTTCACTATTGCTCATGAATTGGGACATGTGTAAGCCTTTTTGAGGGATCAAAACTAAAAGATCAAAGATCAAATTGAATTATGGATGATAGATCATGCCTTGTAATTGACTTTTGATCGATGTTTTCTATAGCGTCTGTCTATTGAATTCCTCGCTCTGATTGAGTGCACGTCGCGGGGGGCGATCGATTTCACAACGATCGATTTCACAACGGATCATAAATCGGTTGGAGGGTGGCGCATAGCAACCAAAGTTGCATCGTTGTTATTAGTGGGAGTATACGGTATTGTGCTACCGTAACCGTCAGGAATCGCGAACTGACTTTTTTCAGTTGACCCATGACCCGGGGTTCATGGTTGAAAATGGCCGAAGTCGAAAAATTCATGATGGCCCGCGATCAAATACTAGTTGCCATTATATCAATAGTGAGCCAACTTTTCTCTTTATGGATACCGTAACCCGAACTACCGTAATCTAGCTACCGTACCCTACAATATTATAGCGAAATTCACGGCAAATCCCTGTTTGATTACGGTAGTACGGGTTACGGTATCCAGAAAGATAAAAGTTGGCTCGTTATTGATATACTGGCAACTTGTATTTGGTATCGGAGTATCATGAATTTTTCGACTTCGGCCATTTTCCACCATGAACCCCGGGTCATGGGTCAACTGAAAAAAGTCAGTCCGCGATTCCTGACGGTTACTGTAGCACAATACCGTATACTCCCACTAATAACAACGATGCAACTTTGGTTGCTATACGCCACCCCCAAACGATTTATGATCCGTTGTGAAATCGATCGTTGTGAAATCGATCGCCCCCCCCCACGTCGCGCACCACAACCACTAGCACACACTACACCATCTCGCTATTTCTGTATCTGTTTGGATGACGTCGCGAGATCTGTGCGAGCACGGAAGGATACCGAACGCTGATTTTGAGAGATGGAGATAGAATGAGAGGGAGTGAGGGAGAACTAGAGGGAGAGGGAGAGGGAGAGCGAGAGATAAGGAGAGGGAGAAATTTCGAAAATGCCTAGTCACACTCATCTTTCATCTCATCTTCTTCTTCTTTTTCTTCCATAGGACACTTAAAACGACTTTATCATCGTCGTCAAGGCATGGATAAAGAAAGATTGGAATGGAGTAAAGGGTGATTGAGAGAGGGAGAGGGAGAGGGAGAAAAGGAGAGGGAGAGGGAGAGGCAAATGGAGAGGGAGAGGAAGAAAGACTGAGAGAGTAGTAGCGAAAACGGGCTTAGTGTCTGCAGACTTAATCTCGCTTTTCGTGTTCACATCATTTTGGCCATAATTCTTCCCATAAGAAGGAGATTACTATAGAATGTTTATTGTAAAATGAAGAGAAATAACTGTTACGATGGAGGAAGTCGAAAATAGTAAATAAAAGAAACAAAGGGAGAGGCAAGCAATAGACTGTGCTTGACATTAAAAAAACTATAAAAAAATCTAAAAAGGTCTAGTGTTTCGGCTATATTATACATCATATTATATAGATATCCACTCCCTAAGCGATACTTCATCACTCCCATTTTGCATTTTCTTTTCATTATTCATATTTTCATTGATGGATAATCGAATATATATATAAATAAATAAATACTGGAAGAACAGCGAAAAACAATGGCTATTCGATTTCTGAAATTCTTTTAAAAATATATTTTTAAAATATTTAAATATTTGATTTTGCAGCTTCAACGTGCCGCACGACGACGAAAGGAAGTGCAATCAGTTCATGGCACTGGTCAAGGTTAGAAAAGCTCATGCGTATTTTTTTAGATGCACGCCCGAGCTAATTTTTCCGCTCTGGCAACACTCTCTCGGAGACAAAGAAAGCGAGAGAGCATTGCCTGACAATGAGCGGAGAGTTTCAAATTGGCCCTTTGTGTTCCTTTAAATATAAAGATAATCTGAAAAGTTTGGCGAACATTACCATAGCGTTTCGAGAGCGGTCATGATGTGAAACAGATAAAGATAGATCAAAAAGAGAGAAAGAGAGAGAATACGTAAAAGTAAGAGATCGCATGATCGACATATCGCAATATTATTTAATGTGTATCTTCTTCAACGAATGAAATAATGAATAATCTGCAGACCAACTATCATATCATGGCTCCGACTCTCGAGTTCAACACCCATCCATGGTCGTGGTCGCCCTGCTCTGCCGCCCTTATCGAACGATTTCTTGAGTAATTTTTTTTCAAATTTATTTTCGAAAATCAGAATATCTGTATTGTCTATTTTGACAAAATCGTTATGAAATAAGAAATCGTATCATGTTGTCGAGATAAGTTTCATCTTCATCATTAAACGATAATTTGCAATTTTTCTTCGGTAATGATTGAAAGAGATATTAGTATATCAAATATTTAATTTTTATTATATTAGGAAAAAAATCAAGTAATTAATTTTTATTATAAATTATCGATTGGCTCTTATAGTACCAACCGTGGCCAGATACAGTGTCTCTTCAACAAACCTACCGAGCGCAAGTACTACGATGCCCTCTTCGAGGTATACTGTAATATGTATATCGATCGATCGATACAGTAACCCTTCCCTGATTCTCAGGGAGATCCGCCCGGGAGAAGGTACAACGTCGATCAGCAGTGCAAATTCGTCTTCGGAGGAGATGCCACATTGTGTCCCTACATGGTGAGCATACTGTAATCTTCGATTATTGAATAATTATTGACTGATAAACGCTAATCAATATTTCCCATTTTAGTCGATCGATGTAAGTTTCCGTACAGGTCACGTTATTAGCAATTTCGAATTTTTATTTATTTTTTGTCTATTTTTGTCCGCTTTTTGTCTTATTCGCTTCGATCATTTTTCATAGTTCGAACCCTTTTGCATGGAGGTACAGTAACCCTCGGTTACGGTGATAGTCTTGAATGTGTCCTACCGTAATCACATACCGTAATCGCTTTCAGCCTGTGTGTCGTCGTCTCTGGTGTTCGGTAGCATTCGGCAGTCAGCAAGGCTGCAGAACACAGCACATGCCGTGGGCTGATGGCACGCCATGTGCCAAGGCTGATTCGAGGAGCGAAGTGAGTAATCAATACATTTATCGAGATTAGAAGATCAAAGATCAAGGATCAAAAATCAAGCTGGGTCTTTTATTCATTTTATCTTGTTTTCTTATGCTCTGGCAATACTCTATCGTTTTTTTTACGTGAGAGCTTTGCCAGAGCGGAGAGTTATCTAAGTTAGCCTGGGGTGTTCCTTTAAGAGTCAGTTCTGGGCTGAGCGATCCTGAGAAAGGTCTTTGTATTGCAGGTGTGCCATCGTGGTGAGTGTGTGGGTATGGCGGGTGATTCGTCTCATCGTAAGGATGGAGAGTGGGGTGAATGGGGACAGTACGAACGGTGTAGTCGAACTTGCGGTGGCGGTATACAGAAGAGCACGAGGGACTGCAACAATCCAAGGTATGCTTATATTCATTGGCGTTTACATTCTTCAAAAACAATGATGCAACTGAAGCCGTAGATTGATTTAATCTTACCTAGCGACCTTATCTAAGTTCCTCTTAAGTCCTCAAAACGGCGGCAAGTACTGCACGGGCATGCGTGAGCGTTATCGATCCTGTGCCACGGATGAATGCCCCTGGGACACACCGCCATTCCGAGACGTGCAGTGTGCCGAGTTCAATTCCAAGGTACTTAAACCCCCGTCCATTAAATCCATAAGTCTTTAACTACCTTAACTTAAGGAGACGGGCATCTACGGTCTTGCATCACCGGTAGTCTGGGTTCCCCGATACGAGGCTGCAGAGAACGAGAGGTGCAAACTGTACTGTCGAGTCAACGGAAGTGCTGCCTTTCATCTCTTGAAGGAAAAAGTAAGCATCTTAATGCACTTTTTGAAAGAATCTTTGCTTTCCTAAATAAAAGCACCTTGAAACATTGCTACCCCAAAAGAAAAATATCTTTAAAAAAGTCTTTAAAAATGGTCTCTAAAAAGATTTCCATTTGTTCTCGATTATCGATTCCTGAATTATCGATTGGTATCAGGTCATCGACGGCACTCCCTGCAACGAACACGGTGACGATCTCTGCGTGGATGGAACATGCACACCGGTACGATTATTGATTTATTGATTGATTTCGTCTAATAATTAGTTAACAAGACTGTTCTGATCCTACAAGTTATTATGAGAGAAAAAATAATACACTTACAAAACATAAAGTTGATGTTTGCTTTTGATGTGAAGAAGATTTCTGTGAATTGATCTTTGATCTCTCATACTGATATTTGATCTTTACAGGCTGGTTGTGATCGTGTTCTGCACTCTCACACGAGAAGGGACGAGTGTGGCATCTGTGGTGGGAATGGCTCGAATTGTCAGATGGTGAAGGGACGATACAATGAGAGAGGCACTTTTGGATATAATCAGGTTAGTCACTTTTAAAGGAATACCCCGAGCTAATTTGAAACTCTCCGCGCTGGCAACACTCTTTCATTGACAAGATTTCATATGTTCTTACATTGCCGAAGCCGTGAGATTCAAATTAACTTGGACTCACGAAAAGGAAAGAAAAAGAGGTGAGAGAGTGTGCAAAGCGAGGAGATGAGAGAGTCTCCGCTTTTCCTTCTTTTCCGAACTTTTCAACAGAGCATTAAAGGAAGCTTGAACACATTATTGTAAATATTTTATAATGGAGATCGAGCGTATTATCGATTGATTATTTGTTGATCAATAATCAACAAATATGTAATCAATAGATAATATTCGACGACACCTAACAATAAGGCAAATGTAACGCCGCAATAGAGAGAACATTTCACGGCGGAATGCACTATACACGAACATCATGGCACTTTCGTGCAACACTAGCTTAGGAAGAGGTCTTAGGCGGCGCATTTCATTGGTGCCTTTTCACCTCGGATATCAAAAGCAATAATAAATAAGATATTAAAAATCAATCAATAATCCTTAAAAGTAATCAATAATCATTCGATTTCTACAGGTAATGAAGATCCCCGCGAACTCGGCCAACATCGTCATCACTCAACACGGATATGGAGATAGGAAGGAAGACGATAATTATCTTGGTAATAAATTAATATTTAACCAGTAATCAACCTGTAATCAACAAATAATCAATCGATTCATACTTTTAATTTATTTCACAGTCATCGATTCCCTATTAAACTTGAATTAAAAATCTATGCCGCAAAAATTTACTTTTTGCACGACCAATCAATGATCTCTATTGATCAATAAATAATTTACGCGATCAATCAATAATCTTCGTTAATCAATCAATATTCCTTCCTAATCAATTAATAATCCAGCTCTCCGATCTGCCGACGGCGCCTTTCTTCTCAATGGTCAATATCAAGTGGTCACTCACCGGATGCAAATCCCACTCCAAGATACGATAGTTGAATACTCCGGATCGGAACATGTCGTCGAACGAATTAACGCCACTGGACCAATTAGGTGCATACGGTAGTCGTTGGGAATTACGGTAGACTTGGGCAGTCACGGGTTACTGTAGACTCTATGTATTTCATACCTATTTAATCTATCGATAATTTTTCAGAACCGATATCTACGTACATGTACTGTCAGTGGGTGAACTCAATCCTCCAGATATCAGGTATACCAGAGTAGATCAATCAATATTCTCAGGATTTCGGTAGATCACTCGATATTCTGGGGGATACTGTGGCAATCAATATTCTTGGTCGTTATATCGAGCTATGCTTTGTGTGATTAATCGATAATGTACAGATACGAGTATATGGTCGCGAAGGTCGGTGCCCATCGACAGCAACAGACGCACGGCACGAGGTTACTGTATCGATGGAGGATCGAAGATGGACGATGGACAGAGTGTGATAGACCGTGTCAAGGTATCAATCGATAAATCAGTTATGTTGGGCTCAAAATTTTCTTGCCATATTGCCATATCTCCTCGATGTAATCATTGTTTTTTATAGTTGTTTTTCATCGAATCACAAATTTCAGGTGAAAAATGAAATTTGTCCGATACTTTTGTGATTACTGTAGATTACCGTAACTCTTCACTTCAGGACGCCAATCACAAGTGTTCATCTGCGTAGATCACGACGATCGCCGAACTCACGACAGGTATATCGTATCTTGTGACCCGCAACGATCGTACAATCGATAATTCAGGAACTGTCCGGTGCACCAACCGAAGGCTCACACTCGCATGTGTAATGTCGACTGCGAAATGAAGTGGGTTAACAATTCTGAAATATTTTGAAAAAAAGTTTAATTTTTTTTCTGCTTACCAGCGTTTTTAAGCGGGGAAACATAATTTATCGATTTTTAAATTACGATAAGATAAAGATTTATAAAAAAAAAATATTTATTAAGATGGATGAGCGAGCAGATCTCGCAATGCTCTGCCCACTGTGGTCACGGTACGATTCGACTGAGGGTGTATTGTGCGAAGGTTGATAAGAGTGGACGAGCCACAATCATACAACATAACCATGGTGAGCCATACACGCACGTGTGAACTTGTGTGCATCGCATTGTCGAGCATGTTTAAACATATTAGAACTCGTTAGAGAAAGAGATGAGAGAGTGCGCTCTCCGAGAGAGTCAGATATCGAGACCTCTGTTAACCATCACATCAGTCAATATTGTGGAGAATTTTTTAAATGAAATAAATATATTATATTTTTAAGTAAATATCTATAATAAAATGTAATTTAGGCTCTCAATCGTGCCTCGGTTCCGCTCCCTCCTCCACTCGTGCCTGCTACAATGACTGTTCGGGTCGACGATGGACATACACGGAATGGAGTGAGTGCACATCGAGTTGTGGAGATGGTGGAGTCATGAGAAGAACTGCTAGGTATCGACGAATATCAATTATAATATTAATATTATAATTATTTATTTCTTCGATTAAACGCATTGGGGATGAAAAAAAACCTGTTGACAAGTCTTGTGAATCATGTCCGTTGACAAAGAGCGAGAACGCTTCTTATATTTGGGAAATATTTCACCAGCTTTCATATTTTTACAGCTGTACGAATTAGAAGGCTAAAGTGTGGCGGAATTCGATTTACCCATGCTTTCAAAGTATTTCCAAACGTTATTTTATATTTTATAGCCGAAACAGTGATTTTTTCCATTACTCGTTAGAAGATTTCATTTACGAATATCTAATTATATGGGTACATTTTCACGTCATGACTTATTTCTATTATAATTAAGATGCATGGACGACGCCAATCGTGTTCTGGCCGATGCCCATTGTGCCCGTGAATCTCGAGAGGAAACTGAGAAAGAGTGCAATCGGTATCCATGTCCACGATGGTTGTATGGCGATTGGAGTGAGGTCAGATCATTCATTATTTTATTGTAGATAATCAATCAATAACCACAGTTGTGTCATATTGTTTTTTTCCGCAATTCAATGCATTTTTTTCCACTAAAAATATGGCGACTGAAGTGAATTGAGATTATTGATTATTTTGTTATACATATTAATGAATAATATTTCCAGTGCTCCCGATCTTGCGACGGCGGTGTTCGCATGCGGTTCGCAACGTGTCTTGATGCCGCTGAAAGAGAAGTAATAGCTTATTTTTAAAATTTTAATTATCACATTTGAACATTATCGATTGATACAATACCACTACACAGTCACCAAGAATTTTGATTGCTACATTATCCCTCACATTATTGATTGATCTACCGAAACGCCCAGAATATTGATTTGCAGAAAATACGTGAAAGTAAGAGAGCGCAGACGGTTAACGTACACCATGGTGCACCATACCGTAATTTTTGGCATTTGTGTACCTTCTTCTTCAGATACCTGCGACATTCTGCGCGGCGTCTCCTCGTTTGGATCGTGAATCGTGTAACGTTCACATCTGTACGGGATGGCGCTTTTCCCAATGGGGACAGTGTTCTGTTACGTGTGGGAAGGGTGTGCACACGCGTGCTGCGGAGTGCACGGACTCCAGTGGAAATGTGCTTGATAATGGTAAGATTATTGCATTTCTGTCTATTTTTACTGATTCTTCTTCGTTTTTCTTTGATTGTTTTGCATAACTGATATTTTTCTAATTTTCTTAAACAAACATTTCATTAAAGATGGAGACCCACGAGTTTTTTCGTAATAAGACTGTTCGGATAGAATGATAGAGATTCATCACACGAATCGAAAGACATACCTGATATTGATTCCCGATATGTTTAAAGCTCACTATGCGCATTGAAAGTGCAACTTTCAAGGCATGCAGAGAGTGCCCATCCGATTTGCATACTTGACTCTCTGATTTTCTCATTGTCCCTTACGTCAATTACCATATAATATAAACAATAGCCAACATGCTTATCGTGGCGGGAGTCAGTCATGCCAACTCATGGGTCCCCTTCTTTAAACATAGTGATACGAAAAAAAATATATAAATAAATAAATTACTACAATTCAGCCCGTTGTGACCATCGTGAACGAATCGTGCAAAAGCCATGCGAGCGGATGGCCTGCCCTACGTGGAAGACTACCGATTGGAGCGAGTGTTCGGTAAGATCAAAGATTAGAGTTCTAAAGAGCAAAGATCAGAGTTTAAAAGATCAAAGATCAAAAAATCAAAGATCAATCTGTTCAGAAGTCGTGCAACGATGGTTGGCATTATCGTCGTGTAACGTGCACAGCCCATAATGGAACGGCTCTTCCAGAGAAGGAGTGTCCCTCTGCCGCTCGTCCCTCAACCCATCTACAGTGTAACAAGGGACAGTGTCCATTCTGGAGGGTCGGACAATACTCGACGGTACGAATATCGTTTTTTGATGAGTGAAAAAATCAATAACTTTCAGATGCTGAGTGTTTCTTTTAGGATTTCCGAAACGGGGTTATAAGAGTGTAATTATTCGAATCATGAAACTAATTATTAGAGGCTCACCCCAAGCTCATTTGAAACTCCCACCTCTGGCAATGCCCTCTCGCTTTCTTTACCTACGAGAGAGCGAGCGAAGAGTGACATTGCCTAGGAGTGAGCCTTTATAAATATATCATATTTATTATCTACGTGTCGAGCACGTACATATGAATAAAGATCATGTAATGACACTTTAATGCTATTATTGAAGTTTATAAACCTCTTCTCATTTAGTGTTCGGTGACCTGTGGTGAAGGTGTTCGTTCTCGTGTGGTTGAGTGTATTCTTCGTGATCAATCCGTCGATCAATCATTCTGTGCCGAACGACCGCCCCCTTCCGAGGAAAAGTGCAAGTTAGTTATAATAATATTAAATATTTATCGTTTGTTACAATTTACTAATAAATTAAGAGTTAAATCATTGATAGTGTGAGCGATAAAATAAAAAAGCAACGAAAATAACTGTTTTTCATGGTTATGCTCATTACCCAAATGTTCGTTGGTTATACCATGACCCAATCTCTCATTAGACAAACCTTACCTTAACCCTACCGCATCCTCAATTTTACCAGAGTGATCGAGTGTGCCCATTGGAAGATATCCGACTGGTCGCCGTGTTCTGTTACGTGCGGAACCGGCACACAGACGCGCAAGCTGCGCTGCACACGCAAGAACATCACCATTCACGATTCACAGTGCGACAAGGTACGCTGGCTCCGCCCACTTTCAGCTCCGCCCATATTCATAGCTAATTCTAGATCCTTTTTTAGAATGTACGTCCTCGAACAGTGAAGCCGTGTGAGCGCGAGTGCAAGGTGGCCCTCGCCCAAACCGAAGCCACGCCCCCGCCACCTGTGGTTTACTGGGCAACCGCACCGTGGAGCGAATGTTCGGCCAGTTGTGGAGAAGGATGGCAGCGGAGACAGGTACTTATGACTCAAGTTGGGATAAGCTCATAATGACTTACGGACTTAAGTACTAAGTTGATTTAGTGTCTTACGACTTAAGTGTCTAACTTAAGGTTTTGTGTCGTGAGAAGGGCGTGGCTGTGTCAACTAGTCGGTGTGCTCATCTGGAAAAGGTTGAGAGTGAACAGAAGTGCACATTGAGAGAATGTGGACGATGGAAAGAGGACGAATGGATGCCTGTGAGATTTATTTTATTATTTTCGAAAAAAAAACACATTAAATCACATCTAGATCAATAGTCAGAGAAGTACAAGAATTATGGTATTAGTAAATTAACAAAAAATAGACTTTTTTACCGGAATTCCTTCTAGTGTCCGGTCACTTGTGGAAATGCTGCTGAACAAAATCGATTGATCACTTGTGTGTCCACTACGAATGTTTCCCATGTACTACCCGATACGACTTGCAACATCGAATTACGACCTGAGGTATCATAAATCAATCAATATTCTGCGGATGCAAAATCGATAATCGCAGAGTACCCGAGCGTGCGACATCCTCCCTTGCCCATCTGGTCGAGACGCGCCACCGGGTCTCTGGAAGAGTCAGCCATGGAGCACGGTAGGTCTGACCGGACGGAATCTGTCCGAACGAACTAATTACCAATTACAAGAACTAACTACAAGGTCCTTACAGTGTTCCAAGTCGTGCGGAGGTGGATGGCGTCGACGCGAAGTGCTCTGCGAGCGAACTCACTGCATCGGAAACAAGCCAAAGATGTTCGAGGTATACGGTGGATAAATCGATAATAAATCGATAATCGATCCTTAATTAGGCCTGCAACGTGGATGCTTGTCCGAAGGAGGAGCATGCATGGCAAATCTCACCCTGGACTACGGTAGATCTATTCCGTTCAAGATCAGGATTAATATTTATTGATTGATTTCAGTGTTCGGTAACTTGCGGAGGTGGTGAGCAGCGTCGCATCGTCTGGTGCGAACACGTAGTCTCTGGAAAGAAAGTAATGGACGCAGAATGCAAGGTATTTTAGCTTAGGTGCGTAAGCCACGCCCCTTTCTTACCACTCGTACAGGTGCCGAAGCCGATCGAACAGAAGGACTGTCAGCTGCCGTCGTGTGCGGCTACGGTAGTCCAGCCAGACTCCGCCCCCTCGTCATCATCTTCCGAAAGCTCCGCCCATCCGACTCGACGTGATTGGTCGACGAGTCCGTGGAGCGCGGTACGCTCCTCCCACTACCCTCCACTGTCCAATCACAGAAGACCCAGGGCCCGGACGCCCCGAATCCTTGCGCGACTCTCCACAGCTGTTCGCGCGCGATAGTTGTTGTGCGGCCGCGATGCGTCCAAAACGAACGCGTCGCGGTTTTCTTTAAAATTCTCTAGTTTTAATATACTATTTATATAGGAATATATTACGTGTGTGCTCATAGGAAACGAGGTGTTTCCGTCTCGATTCTTCATATAGATTCGTAGTTTGGTGCTTTTCTATCTGTCTGTCTCTGTACTCTCTTCAATCTCCACACTCTCTCGCTCAATCTGCCTGATCTCTTTTCTTTCTCTGCACCCTCTCACACTGCCACACTCTCTCGTCTATGACTACTCAATTCAAGCCATTCACTATATATGTTCCAACATTTTGCGTCGCTTGCTTTTACCAAAGTTTTTTCTTATCATTTTTCACTTTTGACACTGCCATATTATTTAGCAAGAAAAAAGTCTACGTACTAAGTGTTGTTCTTGTTCTTGTTGTTGTGTTCCAAATCGTGCTCCGATGGGGAGCAAGATGTGTCCCTTACTCGCTCCGATTCCCCGCTCCTCCTTCTACTCGAATCTCTACTCTTCATCCGCAGCTTCTTCATCATACATACAACAAGTGCAAATCGATCATTCCCCCTGATTGTCTCAAAACGCATAGATACCGTAGTCATCATTTATTGATTGAATGAATACAATAATCGTTAACTTTATTGATTGAATCGTTAACTACCGTAGTTTGTGTTGTTCACTACTGTTCTATGTTTACATCTGTTTCTTAAATCAATTTATGTTAATAATTAGATAATAATGCACACTTCACTGAATGTTCCACTCGCTCCGCCCACTCGTTGATGGATTTCAATCAATCAATCAATAAATCAGTCGAATCAATCAATAATCAAGTGTCTTACTGTTGTTTGCATGTTCCAGTGTGAATGCGTGCTGTGTTTGCATGATTGTGGTGAGAGACTCAATCGATACTTTATAAACGTCGTCCTCTCGCGGTGTTACATTTGCGAGATGGAAACGTGTCCGTCAACTTAAATTTTTGAGTGTGTTGGGTCTCGAGTTGAAAGCCCTGATGGGTCATATAATTACTGTAATAAGTTACGGTTGTCAACTATTATTGATCGATGGTTTCGGTAACTTCTTTGTTAATCAGGGTTTTCCAATCGATACCCAACACACTCCAAAATTGAATTTGACGGGTATCCGTCTCGTAAATGTAATACCTCATGCCGACACACCCTTATTGTGTGTGATGTGTGACTAACACGAATGAGCCTGCCATGTTACGACAGAAGGTCGGATGAAATCCAATGAAAGAGAACCGAATGGATGAGAACTATTTGCATATGAGAGACAAGCGATAATGAATAGACAAAGTGTGCAAATAGCTATCATCCATTCGGTTCTCATTCATCGGTTCTCATCCGACCTAGTGCCCATGTTACTACCACAATCTATTTTCTACTCTATCTCTATCTATCGTTCATATTCTATTCATTACTCAGTTTCCTCAATTGCTCATCCCTCTTTCAGTAGTTTAGTGGCTTTGTTTCCAACCTTTCCCTTATTTTCTAGTGTGACTTACCCGCGCTTCCTTGGGATTTGAGCCCAGCCCAAGATCAAGAGTCAAAGATCAAAGGTCATGGTTTCAGTGCTCTGCCAAGTGTGGCAAGGGAGAGCGACGTCGAGTTGTGTCGTGCGTCGACTCCGTCACAGGCCTGTCTGTGGCTTCAACACTTTGTGATCAGGTATCGTATCCCTTGAATATCGTAATCTAAACATACCGTATCCCGTGAATGCCGTAATCTGAATATACCGTATCCCTTGAATACCGTAATCTGAACATACCGTGATCCAAGTATATCGTAACATTTGCAGTCGACGAAACCTGAGATCATCGTGCCTTGTCGATCTCGTTGCGCGAGATGGAAGACGCAACCATGGGGAGAGGTACCTTCAATCTTTGAACTTTCATCTAAATGTAACGTTCGTGAAGAATTTCAGGAGATTGAAAATTCCAAAATGATTCATGTTTTGAATATTTTTTCACAGCTTACTAGATTGTGGTCTTACCTGAAGGTACACCCCAAGCTAATTTTACTCTTCGCTCTGGCCACGCAATCTCTTAGGCCAAAGGGAAGAGTGCGTTGCAAAAGCAGAGAGTGCAAAGTTAGCTCGAGGTGTGCCTTTAACAATAACAGCTCTTCAATAAACAAAAGATATTTCAGTGCTCAACAACTTGTGGCGTCGGTGTTCACAATCGAACTGTCACCTGCCAGAAGGGCGGTCGTACCCTCTCCTCTCCGACCATCTCATCGCCACCTTCCGAGTGCTCCCATCTGCCCAAACCGCCCGAATCCGCCAAATGCCACGGACCCCCATGCCCCGCCTACAAATGGACCACAACACCATGGAGTCTGGTACGATTGTTCTTCGATCTTTATTCCTTGATCTTTGATCTTTATTCCTTAGTCTTTGATCTTTATTCCTTGATCTTTGACCATTACTCCTTGGTCTTTGATATTTATCCCTTGATCTTTGATCTTCAGCTGAGTCTTATTCCAATCTTTCTGGTGATATGGGCAGTTTGCTATTGAGTGAGTAAGGATTCTTGTTCAGCAGTGAACATAACAAAGTTAACGCAAATGTTCTGTCGAATCGAAAAACGAAAGTGTGATGTACTCAAGAAGCTTCCTGTTGAGTGTTTGGAAAAGTACATTAAAGTAAAAGCGTTTTAATTACAACAAAAGTACTACTGTTTTCTTCAAACTGACAAAAAATCGTCGTGAACGTTGAGTTGAAAAGCATCTACGCCCTACGCTTGTGACGTCGCGTTTGTCAAGTTTCCTGTATACAGCCGTTGATCACATGCTAGCTATTTTACGATGTCAGCTCGCGAGAGCGAGACGGTGTGTCCTGATCAGAGCTTTTCAAGCCAATCTCTGATTTTTCAAAAAAAAAATTTAAAAAAATAAGTTTACTAAAAGACACTAAAAGAAGGATTTTGGTGAACAAATAATTTTGAAATACCAGAGATGGTGTTCCTTTAAAGGCATCTGGCATCCAAATATTTCGATTCGAAATAGTTAAAATAGTTGATCTCATGCTGATAAGCTCAAAGAACTTTTCAGAAATATGTATTTGAAAGTTTGAAAAGACGCTCTGGTAAGAAGTTGGATTACTGTAGCCTGCTCCACACCACGGGCGAGGTTTCCGAACTACAGTATGCTAACTCCATCGAAAAGCTCAAAATAGCCTATTATTGAGTTTTATTCTTCATAATTCCCCACTGCGGATAGAATTATCATCAAAATATTCAATTTCAAGTCGTATCCAAAGAGTTTGTATGGCAATTAGGAAAAGGCTCCCGCTATTTGGAGCAGACTGTGATTTTTTTAACTGCGCCGTTCTCCTTACCAGAGAATTCTTATGATATAAGATGTATATATTTCGAAACAGAATTTCACGCTCTTTAATATGAGATCAACTTGTTTTTCGTTTCCCGGTCCCTTTAAAGGCACACCCAGAGCTAATTTTGCTTTCCGTTCTGGCACCGTTCTCTCGTAGACAAAGAAAGCAAGAGAGTGTGGCCAGAGCGGCGAGTTTAAAATTAGCGTGCTTTTAAGAACTATCGTCCATTTGCAGTGCACGGACTCGTGTGCCCGTTCGACTCAACATCGTCGTGTCTACTGTATGTCATCAATGGGTCGACGAGCAGCGGCCCGTATGTGCACCCTTCCCCGACCTCCCCTGTCCAGGAACTGTTCGACCGTCAAGTGTCCCTACCACTGGGACCCAGCACCATGGCAAGCGGTAGGTCAGACTGAAAATAGTAAAATAGAATAGATTTCAAAGTTTGATTTTGTTCTTACAATTAGATATCTACCGACTATCATTTATTCAAACGAGTTTTTAGATTTATCTACCATGTGAAACTTATTTAATTTTTTATTCATAATTCGCGGTATCATTAGTGTAATTGCCAAAAAGGATTGATTAATTTACGTAAATCAACAAATATAATCATTATTTATTAATTAATTTTCAGTGTTCCGCGTCGTGTGGCAACGGCACCCAGATCCGATCTGTGGTATGTCGATTGAAGAGTACTGTAGCTGTTGAAGGTTTGTTCAAAGATCAAAGATCAACTTCTTCGACCCTTACTACTTACGTTACTCATTTTCTCCTGTGACACATTTGTTTTCACTACTTTTTCTTTCATATTTTTTTAAAGATGACAGCTCAAAGATCAAAGATCAAATATCAACTCTTTCAGCCTCTCTGTCCGAGTCGTCGGTTCCTCGTGAGAAGTGTTCCGGGTTTGATGAACCCGATAAGTCTCGACAATGTTCGATGACCCCGTGTAAGGCACTCTTCCATTGGGAGACTACGCCATGGCAAAGTGTAAGTGTGACCTTAAGGTCTTAGTCAATAAGTCACTAATTCACCTTTTTTTCATATTCTGAATCATAAATATGTGTTTCATTCTTTTATGAAAGCATCCGTTGATATTTTCCGCACTAATCATGCACAATTCATGCAATGAAAGAATAAACAATATTTATTAAATTTGGATAATAAATTTCAGTGTTCTACTACGTGCGGAAAGGGCATTCGTCGTCGTCGCGTTCGTTGTGTCAATTCCTCTACAGGAAAGAGAGTTGATAAGAAGGAATGTGCAGCTCTTGCTAGCCGACCTCCGAGAGCCCAACAATGCTTCCAGAAGAATTGTACGCACTACTATCATTATAAGTGTATAACTGATCATTCAAATGATAAACAAAGAAACATAAATAATAATACACAAATAATAAAGAAACCAAAGTTCAAACAAATAAGAGTGGCTTCAAAATCATCACTTCAGTAAGTGCAACAGTTCAACACTGATCTTTGAACTTTACAAAGTTGATCTTTGATCTTTACAGGTGTTGCTTCATCATGTGAAGAGATTCGACAGCAAGGCATGGCGAACAGTACCAAGTACGCCGATGGAAACTATACCGTACTCCTCGATGGTGAGCGCACGAAAGATCAGAGATGAGATATCAAAAGATCAAAGATAAAGATAAAATTTTCAGGCTTCCCGATCAATGTGTTCTGCACTCGTATGAACGAGACGATTCCACGCGCCTATCTCAATGTGAATCCCGAAACGAACTACGCTGAGATCTACGGAAAGAGGTATACTGTAGTGATGCAATCTAGACATATTATGACTGATTGGAGATATTATTGATTGATTATAGATTGATCTTCCCAACAACATGTCCACACAATGGAAATCGCAATGATTCGTGTGCTTGCAACAACGATGGAGATGCCAATGCGGGCATGACCATATTCAGTAAGATCCGAGTTGATCTACTCAATCGAAAAGTCAACAGTAAGTTTATTTTTATTTTAAAAAAATATTCTGGCGGGAAAACGTATCTATATTCTGGAACATGGTCTTGAGAACAGATTCAGTGTTTCACCAAACTCATAACAATATTCAGAACAATATAGAAAATTATCCAACCGAAATCTGAAGATATATTTTCTCGTACAATTATCCTAATCTTTCAGTCAACGACTTCACCTTCGCCAAAACGTTACATGGTGTCCCCGTATCGTATGCCACAGCAGGCGATTGCTACAGTATGATGAGCTGTCCCCAGGTAGCATACTGTTGCTTCAATTAGTGTGATTCTTAATATTATTTTAGCAATTGTTTATCAGAGCAAACTATTCCGAATATCTTTCGACTGTTTCATATATTTTCCTTTGTAATTCTATGGTCGAAGTGATTGAGCGAGCGTCTTCATAACCAGTATATAAAAGCACACCCGAGCTAGTTCGTGGTAATGCTCTCTCGTAGAAAAAGAAAGTGGGAGAGCATTGCCAGAGTTTCAAATCAGCTCATGTGCCTTAAAGTCAATAAACATTACTTATCTAGTTAATTAATCTTCGCCGGCTAATGTCGCGAGGATCACTTCCCTCTATCTGTTTTTTTTATCGCGAGCGCTCGTACTGCAATGTTGATGGGGTTTGCGTTAGGATAAACAAACATTTAACATTAACTAATAAACATTTAATCAGTCAATAATCAATAATTCAGGGTCGCTTCTCAGTCGATTTCCGTGGAACAGGCGTTCGTGTAGTCGATGATCTACTATGGGAGGACAAAGGATCCCGTACCCAGTCACGTATCGATCGAAAAATGGTCAGTTCGCGATAGTCAACCATCTTCGGGTTACCGTAATCATTCTGTCTATTCTAGAACAACGCATTGATCGAGGGCGTATGCGGCGGCTACTGTGGCAAGTGCGCACCCGACAAGTACAAAGGCCTAGTGTTCGAGGCCATTCGCAAACCCTGAGACTATCCCACTACGATCTCACTGCCCCAGTCATACTGTAGCCCCGTTTATTATTGATTAGGCATATGTACGTCTCGGTTCTAGGCATACCTAGTGTAGCCATGGAAGAAGTATTTTCATATATAGTACGGTATATATTAGAGTACAGTATCCAAAATTGTTGACCACTCTCTCTCGCCATTTACTTTCCATAAACCATCCAGCATCTTTCATTTGTTTTCTTGCCATATCTCATTCATCACATTTTTTCACTGCCCACTGCTCTGCGTCTGGAACCATTTCTCTAACCGTCTGACATTCTATCACTCAGCTTTTGACTGCCTATCCTCTGCATCTCCAATCGTTTATCTACCCATCGGCCATTCTATTATAACTTTTTTTGTTCTTTCTAGCAGTTCTAGCATTTTCCAGCAGTTCAAAACCAATTCAACTCTCACTATTATTGATAAACCTGTCGCTTTATTCCGCTCCGTCTCTCACATTTCTCTAACCGTCTGCCACTCTCGCCTTTATCCATCTTTAATCACTCTGTGTCGTGTTTTTCATTTGTTCCGTTCATCATTACCAGTCTTTATCTCGTGGTCCTAGACCCTTGCCGTATCTTACCCCACCCATTCTACTATCTATAATTTAACTCTCAAAGAGTTTTCTCATATTTTTTGATGTATCTCCTTATTTTATCTAATATTATATTATATTAACTAATCATCCAAACTTAGTTACGGAGCTTACCCAACATTGATTTTTCTCTTTGTCAACCATTTCATATGTAATATTCGTTTTCATATGCATTTTCTACTTTTATTGATATGTACTTTCACAAAATGATTTCGACTGCCCGTTGTATGGAACTAATACCAATTCTTCTTTCTCATCTACTTTACTTTATCATTATAGTGCAATTTCCACGACATTTTCGCCTTCATCAAGATAAAATTGTTGATTATATTTATGGATGATTTTATACATGGAAAATGAAGTAAACTACGTGAAGTGACAGACTCGGGGTGTCGTAGTGATTATTCCACACATTTTTGTATCGGTCATGAGTGATCATGTGATAAATATATTGGTGGCATACGTGGGCGGGCATTGTCGCTGGAAAATAAAATCGGGTGGGACGGACGCAAAAATCGAGTGGATGGGACGTAAAATGTCATTTTTGTACGAATTTTCGCTAAATGGTTTTCATTTTTGTACGAATTTTGGCTAAATGGTTTTCATTTTTGCGTGAGTTTTGGCATAATCGGGTGGGTCGGGTACAAAAAAACCGGGTGGGTTTTGACGCTAGCGACAATGCCACCCACGTATGGGGCGGACGCAAAAATCAGAGGGTCGGAAGCAAAAAATGGTGCATTTATGCGTATATTTATATTTTGAGTGATTTTTTTTGGAAAATCGGGGTGTCGGGTGCCAAAAATCGGGGGTGTATTGTCGCTAGTGGCAGTGATGCGCACGTATGATTGGTGGTCACTATTCCTTTCCTACATAAGCGAGTCTACGTGAGTTTAAATTCCTGAAAAGTAGGTTTGTAGCGATTTTCCTAGTGTACAGAGTCAGCCAATATTTTTCGTTTAAGTGGCGTTTACTGGCCTTCACATACACTAAGTAATCGATACTACAATAATATTTTCAGAAAGGACAGGAGAGTGTGCACCAGGGCTGGGATTTGTCGTTTGGCAATTTGGTGGATTTGACGGTATCCACCCGTCAAATTATTTTTTGGCGGAAACTGTCAAATTTTGTCCGTCAATTCCGTAAAAAAATAGAGCAAAAATAAAAGTTGAAATGAGCAAGAATAATTTAAGTAATAATATTTAAAGAATAACGTGTAATTTTTTTAAAATTATATTTTTTTCGACTACCATCCATACCCTACTTCGTACGATAGATGAAATGCTATATATTTGTTTAGTATTGACACCAGGCAACGCGTTATGGTGTCTTGATGTAGCGGCCGAAACATCATAAGGCACAATATAACTAACCTATAATATATATATATATTTTAATTTACATTTTATGTACCTGCAAACCTATACATGTACATATATTAATATGGTTAGTTTAGTTGAACACAATCGCTTTCCGTTATGTATAATAATAAGAACATCCAGGTTTATGATTTTGAGTTATTATCTACGACTTGTGTTGTTTCTGTAATGTCGTTGTACGTTGTTGTTCCTCTCACTCAGTTGAACAATATTGTTAAAAAGACTATTTTGAATTAAGCAAGAGGAATTTACAAACTTTGACGGATCTGACGGTGTATTTGACGGATTTTCATACCGTAAAAGTTTTGACGGATCCGTCAAATTTAAAGTTTTGACGGAGACGTCACTTGTGTGCACCACTGTATCGCTCTTTAAAAATTGATTAAGCTGAAATGCGCATAGTAGGTCACATATCACAGCATTGAGTCAATAAATATGAATTTTAATAAAATTAATAACGATAGATAAGAATGAAAAGTTTATGTGGTGTTAATTTCTTGTAAATGGAATTGAATATTGTAAAAAGGGTGTTAATTTTGTCCTCTTGTAAATAGCATTGTAAAAAGCAAATATCTCCGTTCCCTGACTAGTTAAAGACTTGAAACTTGGTTTTTGGGTTAAAAACCGTGAAAAAAAACTTATAAACGAAGTTTCAAGTGTCTAGCTCTTCAAAGAACGGAGATATTTGCTTTTTACACGATTTTTCCGGAAATACTCGAACATTCTTGTAAAAGGGAAATATCTCCGTTCGCAGTCGATTTAGAGATTTGAAACTTCGCTTATAAGCTTTTTTCGTGGTTTCTAACCCAAAAACCATGTTTCAAGTCTCTAACTAGTCAGGGAACCGAGATATTTGCTTTTTACAATGCTATTTACAAGAGGACAAAATTAACACCCTTTTTACAATTTCCAATTCCTTTTACAAGAAATTAACACCACATAAGTAAAATTCAAAATATAAATGCAAATTAAAAATTTGCCTAAATGGCTGAATTAATTATTTTGGTGATGCTAGACACATCTCTTCATTCACAATTTTTCCATTCATTCATAGTGCGCTCTCTCCAATCAAACGGTCGTTAACAGAATTTATTTAATCCTGTGAAATGACAATCGCTTGGATGACGCTTCTCGGTTCGTATTTTATTTTCAATATTTTCCTGATTTTTTGAAAATACAACAATAATAATAATAACAGTATAAAAGTCTTCTTCTCACATTCTCCGATTCAGGAGGCCTTCCGTGCCTTCTATCTATCCTTCTTCCTCTTCTCCTCGTTACGTGCTTCAAGGACAAAGCTGTGTCATCGAAACGGAGCAGTAAAGCAGACAAGACATCATCGACAATAACGCAAACCAAATCTGGTATAAAACCTGCGCAATTGATCTTAGCGTTGATCTTTGATCTTTGAACTTTCAGAAGACCCACGCTCTGATCCTAAGACTGCAAGAACACAGGGTAAGTTACTGGTCATTGATTTTTGATCTTTGATCCTTACTAAAGTCATTTAATCTTTTCAGAACTTAAATCGGATCCGAAGCAAAAAGTGACAGTGACGAAGACCGATAACAGTTCGATTTGATATGAATCTGATTGATCTTTGATCTTTGATCTCGCAGAACTACCAACGACACGAGACAGCATAGCTGAGAAGACACAAAATAGCTCATTCGATTCACTCCTGGAGACGGTAGAAAAAACACCGAATTCGAGTAGTTGATCTTTGATCTGTGAACTTTGATCTTTTATCCTTTTCTTCAGAGGCCATCAAGACCAAATGCAGCCAGTTTGTACAAGAACGTGTCAATAAAGGTTCGAAATCAAGTTTTGTAATCAAAAAATATTCCCAAACTTCTAGATTCTCAAGGTCGGCTAGTCAGCACTTACGCAACGCCTCAAGGTTCCTTGCAAATGATCTTTGAACTTTAATCTTCGATCTTTAATTTTCAGCAAGCGTAAGCTCTGGGTCTGGCGTTGAAAATCAGATTGCGTGGGCAAATCGTATTATGGAAATAGAAGTAAGACGATGGCGAATTGTAGTTTGATCTTTGATCTTTGACAGGATCTTAAAACGCTCGCTCGCGAGTTCAAGGACTACAAACGCTACGCCGATCCCACACGAACACTTGAAGCGCACTTGAAGAACACCGAAAAGGATAGGTTCGATTTTTTATCTTCGTGTACTGATTTGATCTTTGATCTTTGCAGATACTCGGATATGCCGGTTTTCGATCAGAATCGAGTGATCTTGCGAAAGTGGCGTCATGATTACATCAATGCAAGTCGAATAGATGCTCCAGATGGTGTTCCCTATATTGCGTGTCAGGTTTGTTATCGATTTCATGTCGTACATGAAGATTAAAGATCAAAGGTCAAAGGTCATACTATATTGAAACATATCATTACATTATATTGAAGCCCATACAGAACGAGAACTTGCGACTGATTCAGGGACCTAATCTAGCAACTATTGATTGATTGACTCATTGATTGATTGATTGACTTATTGATAGATAGATTGATTCAGGGACCACTACTAACAACTGCTGATGACTTCTGGCACATGATCATTCAGGAAAAGACCAACGTTATTCTGCAACTGTGCAAGTTTGTTGAAGGTGGGCGGAGTCTGAATTACTGATTCGTAAATTTCGAAGATTAAGCACTGTTTGCCCAATTGCAACTTCATTGTAACTAATAATGCAAAGATTTAGCAAGAAAGCTTGAGGGATAAAAGTTGAGGGATAAAAGATCAAAGATCAAATATAATTTTGTAGAATCGTTCGACAAGTGCGCCGAGTACTGGCCCAAGTCTTCCGTAACCCTTAGTTTCAAGACCTACCTAATTACGAGAGTGCGCAAACCCGAACGCGTCTTTGCCGATGTTGAAGGATTAACGAAAACCCTTCTCAGAGTCGAATCGCAAACTGAGTTGGTACCGTAATACTATTCGATGCTACAGTAATCCGTTCAGCAAATCACTATCGCGCACCGTAATGCATGTTCTGTGGGAGACCTGGCCAGACAAGGACGCACCCATCGAACCAGTCACCACGGTTCGACTGTGGAAGTGAGTTACCGTAACCCGTTCTACCATAATCTCTGTGGATTTCTGTACTTGTAGTTTTGTCAAATCTGTTCGGAAAGATGGGCCCGCAGTTGTTCATTGTAGCGCCGGTGTAGGAAGAACTTGCACTTTCATAGGTACAGTAATCGGTCAATCAGATACCGTCTTTGTTTCACAACATTTGTTCGCTAAATGTGAATAAATATATAAGAACTAAGAACCGTAACCTGACTACCGCATCATGTGCTCTTGTAGGTCTGAGTTATTGTGTGGAGAGATCTAAGAGTGCCGACTTCAAGATGGGGGATGTTGTAAAAGAATTGCGTTCTATGAGACCAAAGGCCGTACAAATGTACATACAGGTGAGGACATAGGCTCCGCCCACTTTGACATAGGCTCCGTCCTTTATTGGTATCATGACAAGAAAATTACCTGAATCTCAAATCTTTCATTCACTTTTTGGATTGACTCCTTTGACATTTCAGTACGCCTTCTTGTGCACAATGTTGATAGAATATCTTGCCGATGTGAGTTTGCACGAAAAGTGGGCCGTGCTTATCGATTTTTCCAGACAAAGGTAATTCCGAGAGATGCGAAGTTGCTTGAGTTCTACAGCAAGTATAAGGCGTTGGCGGAGCGAAACGCCGCGAAGTATCGTCAATTCAGTAAATGATTTCTAAGATTAAAGAGATCAAAGATTAAAAGTGATATTGCAGTTTCAGGTGAGAAACGTAAGCAAACGACTGAAAGCCGAACAGTGAATGAATGAATGCCTATTGTCTAATGTCTAGATAGCATAAAACGTCACTTCATTTGACATTTTTAAAGACAGAACTACATTTATCATTGTTACAGATATACTAAACTTTGTACAATACACTGCCTTTTTTCCAACACAGGAAGAGCGCTCATTTAAACTTTACGAAATACCAACATAATTACGATATAGCTTGGTGTGCGTTTACCGTTTGCGCTCTCTCATTTTTGCGTCATCTCTTTCGCTCTTCCTTTTTTTCTCTACCACACCATGATCGCTCTAGAAACGCTGTGCTATACAATAAAATATAACATTACTCTATTACTATAGTTCCATTGCGCTCGCACATTGGTGCGGTGAGTCAGGGCAGGGATTAGAGATCCGCATTCGTGCACTTGCACGACCGGTTCATCAATGTTCGATGCTAAAATGATAAAAGTCATTCTGCAAGATTTTGACACATATGTAATATCGTGCAAAGCCGTGCAAGCATCATTTCAAGCCATTCTAAAACTGTGTATTGGTTGATTTTAACCTACCTCAATTAAAATAAATGAGAATGAGTCGATTGCACGAGTTTGCACGCATTAATTATAATAATCGTATTAAAATCACCACAACTTCTCATTCATGAATTAGTGAAAAATCATTTAGCACGAAAGCGGATCTATAGCAGGAATCCTTCACAGATCGACCTTGTACACGAACAGATACAATGTATTATACATTATAACCTTGCTGGAAAGAATATAAAAAAATTTTTAAACCTAAAATTGATGAGAAATCATTAATAAACTATGAGGAATACTTATAGTATAATTCAATGCAAATTCAGTCTGGAAGGCCTAATCTCTTCTTCGGTACTACTTTACCGACGGATTCTTACATTTTCTTGTCAATTCAACATTCCATTCTCGCTATAAGGCGAAATTCTATCTCACATTTTGTACTCAATTCTCACATTATCGATTATCTCCAAGAGTCAAGATACAGTATCCAAAGAAGTCAATACTCATTTTATCTATGGAATGAATACAATCGAAGAATATACAGCAAGCAATCAATATATTTTATGATATCAATAAATTATCGATTAGTTCGGCATGACTAGATATTATAGATACAGGAACGTAGATCAGTAGTGTGATCGATCGTCTATTGATTAGAAGCATAGCAACGTGCATAAGGTATGAAGGAAATTTCGATCTACAAAGCAAAAAGGGGAATGGATTGGTAGAAGTAGGAAATGTCACGAGTAGTGTGGCACTACACCATCGGATACGGTATACGGTCACCTGTCTAGTCGTCTCTCCTCTCTCGATTCTGCCTCAGTTGCACGAGTTTTTGTTCTGAAAAATACTGACTTGTATCAACTGCGCAGGCTCACTACAAGCAATTGGCAACTGATGGAATACACCCTATGAAGTTTTTCACCCCATCCTCATCTAGCAACTATTGCTTGAAATGATAAATTGATTGATCTATTCATATTAGCAACTTCCCAAAAGTAAGTGGTCACTTACCACGATCTAGCCAAATGGTTGCAAAACACTATGAGCGATACAAAAATCAATATCTAATGTATCACCCTTCAACTACCGCACAGTACCATCTACCATACCACACTGATATCTACGGTAATAATCGAAAAAAGACATGGCCCATGGTTATCCCATGGGATAGACCCACCCGCAATTTTTTTAAAGTAGGTAACCCAGCCGAAAATTTTCGAAAAATGTTGACTTGAAAAATTATTAATTAATCAATCATGTCGAAAAAAATTGAAGAAAAGAGTATGGTAGTAAACTGAATAATGAGTACGAATATGAGAAGAGTACGATCTTTAAGTTCAATGAAGTGATACTAGTACGCTGTGTCGGAATTTAACGTTAACAAGAACTGAAATATTAATTGATTCAAAAAAAAAATGATTTTTAGTTTAGAGAGTCGCGTACCGACAGAGAACACAGTGGACAATAAGAAATATGAAAATTATAGTGGGAAAGTTTTGTTTGGAGGGGTGCATTTTCAGGCATGATTATCGCGTACTGAATTTATTTTTCTATTTCCTTGGTCTTAGCATATAAAAATTATTTTTTGCGGCATTTCTCGTCGCGTACCGACAGAGATTCCAATTTTCCACATAGAAATGTAAAACGAACGCGTCAAACTCATTTGCCAGAGCGTTATCCCACCGTAGGTACCATGGGATAACGCGCTGGAAATCCTCTTAAATGCAATGATCACTAAATTTCTTGAGTTTCATGTTTTTCTCTGACGGTACCCGATCAGATTGAGATACTATGCATGTAATATAGTGCAGTATTGAACGAAATCGCAAATTATTAAAATCAGTTTTCGTTCTTACTGTACGATAAATAGTCTAACTGTCAACTGAAATAATAACGGAGTTTTAAAAAGAGTTTTAATTTCCCCCATTTTTTGTGTACCTATCCGTATTTTTTTGCCGAAAATCTACGTTACCCACCCGCATTTTTTGGCCGTGGGATAACCATGGACCATGTCTGATCGCAAACAAACCCAGTGTGCCGACATAGCACTCAATCTTGGTGAGTGCATCCTCTAGTCTACGTGTTCCCTCATCCAATTCGTCCACTTGACGAAGATACGGACGAAGGGCTTCATCTGAGATGGGAACAACTGTTATTTCATAACTTAAAGTGTACTTATCATTTTCACTTCAAGCGGAATTTTCGCTTGAAGTAAAATTCAAGTCAGGGATCTCAACCAAAATGAGACCACTAAAATAAACGATAATTATAATGCAAAAATATATGTTATTTTAAAGTAACAATAGTCCCAAATCACGTCCTACGCTAATGTCACCGCTAGCACAATATCGGAAATCCAAGTTCCCAATTAAGTAAAGTGACAAAATAAGATACAAATAAATCAAATACCCACACTTCTGATCTAGCTTGGTCAGCTTGTCGGCGACGCCCTCGGCCACAATCTTCATGTCCTCGTATCTGAAGAACAATGCACTAGTAAACAATTATCATAAAATAGTATGGGAACTATAATAGTTCGAACGAGAACCGGCTGGATGAGAACTATTTGCGTATGAGAGACAAGCGCTAATATAATATGCAAATATTTATCATCCAGTCGGTTCTCATTCATCGGTTCTCAGCCAACCTAGTCCTCAAATATCTGACAACGATTAATTATCCTCGTATCTGATCATGGATATAGATCATACATTTTCGAGCACCCACATTGTGAGTGAACACTTTTTGTCGATGCGGTCAGTTTTGAAACTCGAGACCCATCTAGGAATATGCGGGAGATCGAGATTAGTAAGAATCACCTAAGATCGGGTCAGTTTCGAGTACTTGAGATGTAGATCGGGTCAGTTTTGTTCTAATTTCGGGTCAGTTTATAATTTGCAAAAACAACTGATTGTAAGTGGGGCGAAAATGTATGATATAGATGGACAATTTGAAACCATAACGCAACAGGTTTGCCATAGGTAAATACGCTGGAGGAAAGGTTGTGCGCAAAACGCGGAATGGTGGAGGCATGGCTCTGCGCATTGCTATGCGGAATTTTTTTTGTGCAGATTCGACTGAAAAATTTTCAATTTCTACGTGGCAAGGCCCCGATGGGAAGGGTTCTCGCGTGCCCACCTCTATGTGCTCTGCTATTCCAAAACTGGAAGTGTACTTACGCCTCCACTTTAACTAGACTTGTAAGTTCACTTAAAGCATGACGTTACTAAGCAACTCTACTTTAAGTAAGACACAAGTCTACTTATAATGAAAAAGTGAAGTCACTCACTTGTAGTTTACCTAAAGCAAAACTTCAAGTCAGAGACGCATTCTAAATACACTTTTGAAAAACCGGAGTGGAAACACAACATCGACACGCGTTGAAAATAAGATGGGCAAATCGTACGACGAAAATAGCGATAATATGGCGAATTGTAGTTTAATCTTTGATCTTTTTTAAGGGTCACCAAATATTTTAACGATATCGTTTCAATACATACTAATACTAATAATCATTAAAATAAGGAAAACAAAACTTTAAAAAAATAATTTGCAACCTCTTAGCAGTGGCCTTATTCATCTCCTCGAGCACCTTGTACTCCTCTACGGTGCTGCCTATCTGTGAGTGCAACAACGACGTCAACTTGTCGTGTGCCTCATCCGCCAACTTTGCAATCTGCAACATCATATTATATAATACATATCGAACCACATAGAATAGTGTAAAATAATTTATTTTTATACATTTTAAACAACTTTATTAGTTAGTATAGTGGTGCTAGCATGTACGGGGAACATAATAGAATATAAAACATGAAATATTACTGCCAAGAA
Organism: Parapristionchus giblindavisi; assembly: GCA_943737045.1. Lineage (NCBI taxonomy): Eukaryota > Metazoa > Nematoda > Chromadorea > Rhabditida > Diplogasteridae > Parapristionchus > Parapristionchus giblindavisi. The sequence continues at coordinate 46,064 of CALSFV010000301.1, read as the reverse complement.
CACTATTCTTATTCTTATTCTCATTCTTTATATCACTACATTATACATAGAGGAAATGAGATGACAAAGAGATCGATAGATGTCCGCCGCAAATGTGGTTTTTTTTTCGGGAAAAAATGTACCGGGGAAAACGCTTTTAACTCAAAAAATGCATGTAAAAGAAATTATCTTCGTTCGTAGTAGAGCGAAAAACTTGAAACTTCGTTTACAAGCGCTTTTTTAAGCCAGAAAACAAGTTTCAAGTCTCCATCTCGTCAGGAAATCGAGATATTTGCTTTTTCCAAGAGTTTGACCATCACCCATGCAACTAAGCACGATAAGCCAGCAACAACGTATTATAACCACTATTTTCCATATTTACTAATATTTACATATTAACGCAATGACATTAAATACTGATATGCATAAATATCCAGACAACGCGTTCTACTGTCTAGATGTATCGGCCGAAACAAAATAGGGCACTTATACTTATTTAACATACCCTAATTTTTTCTAGTATTAATTGTAACATGCGTGCACATTAATATTTGCACCGTTTAAATGTATTCTTCCACAATAATATGTAATGAACAACCTCATGAGTGGGTCCGGGTGGTGGAGAGGCAGGCTGGGACACCGATGCCCGCTCATTGATCTCTGCCATACTGTAACCCATCAATAATCGACCATTCAATCAATAATACAATCCACAGTACTCCACCACGACAATATCCATAGTGATAGTGGCTACACTGCACAGAACCGACACATTTTTAGCAGAATACTGATGATTTTATCAACTCATTTAAGGCACAAAAAACCGGAAACTGGGGGAATATACGCAGAAAAAAGTGTTGATATTAAAGAAGGGAGTTAGGAATAGCAAAAATTAGGCTTACATTATACACAAAAAAAGAGATTTAAATGAACAATTTAAAAACTATCCATGATCTAGACAACAAAAACGGAGACAGACAATGACCACCATCAATACTATATAGTTCAAACGGCAAAAATCGGTACGGTAATATATAACAGATCGATACTAGAGCAAAATAATCGATACAGTACAAAAAAGTCAGTCAATATTCCCCTAGATTCTAGAAATGAAAGGTAAAAAGAGGTCCAGGCAACGGCTGTGGCAACGCAATTATATAATACAGTATACTACGAATGTGTTATGGGTACTATTCCTATATTATACACAATATCTCTGGGAAACAATACAAACAAAACCCGAAATGAAGTAAACACTAAACGAGGCAACTACTAGCATATATTGGGGAGTAGAGTAACTGATTATTGATTTATTGGTTGGGATTATATATTATAGAATACAATTCTGTTTATATACATATATCTATCTATCTTAGTTCGATAAAACGTGGACGACCATTGTCGACCAGCTCGAGAATGTGACCACCACGAACGCTAGAGGAACCTCCACGACGACCATGATGACTGCCACCTGGAAAAGGGGAAAATAATGATAATTCTGAATTACAAAATATAATTTTAAATAAAAGCAACAGTACAATATTAACAAGACGTCAGATCTTCGAAGAATATTATCAATTTAATTTATTAACATATTCTAGTATTACAATATTAAAGTGCATGCGTATATTTGTACATTCTTAATTATTAACTTAATTCAATTGGAAAATAAAGCACAAATTTAATTCAAGTTTCGCCTATACCCTTTTCACAACGAATCAAATTGATTGATCATCTCACAATCATCGATTAATTATATTTACTAAATACAGTAAACTCCCTCCTTCCCTCAATCCGCCCATCCCCACCTCTACCTTATTCACGAAATTAATTCATTGAACTCATTTGTCGTCGCATTTATAAAACGCTATCTGAGAAAGTCGACATATGTGTGGTATCGACGAAAAATGGATTTTTCTGTTTTATGTATGACAATTACAGGTTCAATGAGTGTAGTTCGCTGGTACTTGGAAATTCCTTCCAATTGAAAGTTCGCTTCAGAAGGTGACCACACAACGATTTGGCGCCTTTTCCTAAAAGGTTTATTTCGAATCCAATCGATTCGGGAGTCGGTGCAATGGACTCCTTGGCGAATTCTAAGAAACTATTGCTGAGGAAAGTTTTTTGATCAAAGATCAACGAAGGCTGGAATTCGGGAATTTTCAGAAATAAAATCACATTATATTAATTCTCACTATTTTCCCATGGCCCAGGTAAATTTTTATTTGCTCAATAGCTTCTGCATATTATATTACATCTTTAGTTTAAAAGTGGTAATTTTTGAAATCTGGGAAAATTGCAAACGAATCAATTTTGTTTGCTGTAATCAATTGTGGTGAGGATTGGCGACGTTCTCTAAAAAGTTTATTTCTAATCTAATCGATTTGGGACTGGGCGCATTCGAATCCTTGTCTAATTCCAAGAAACTATGGCTTAGGAGAGTTTTTCGATCAACGGTCAACGAACGCTGGAATTGGGAATTTTCGTTAAAAAATGTTTACATTAAATTAATTCTCACTATTTTTCATGGCGACTGTAAACTTTTTATTTGCTCAATCGCTCCTTCATAGTGAGAATTATGGAAAATAGTAAGAATTAATTTAATGTAAACATTTTTTACGAAAAATTGCGTTCGTTGACCGTTGATCGAAAAACTCTCCTAAGCAATAGTTTCTTGGAATTAGACAAGGATTCGAATGCGCCCAGTCCCAAATCGATTAGATTAGAAATAAACTTTTTAGAGAACGTCGCCAATCCTCACCACAATTGAATACAGCAAACAAAATTGATTCGTTTGCAATTTTCCCAGATTTCAAAAATTACCACTTTTAAACTAAAGGTGTAATATAATATGCAGAAGCTATTGAGCAAATAAAAAATTTACCTGGGCCATGGGAAAATAGTGAGAATTAATTTAATGTGAATTTTTTTCTGAAAATTCCCGAATTCCAGCCTTCCTCAGCAATAGTTTCTTAGAATTCGCCAAGGAGTCCATTGCACCGACTCCCGAATCGATTGGATTCGAAATAAACCTTTTAGGAAAATGCGCCAAATCGTTGTGTGGTCACCCCTGAAGCGAATTTTCAATTGGAAGGAATTTCCAAGTACCAGTGAACTTCACTCATGGAGCCTGTAATTATCATACATAAAACAGAAAAATTAATTTTTCGTCGATACCAAAAAAAATTCAGTTGTTGAATTTTCTCAGATAGTGTGATTTATATAGTATGAATTGTGTAAAAAACAACATAACCTCTTCACATAGTGAACAATAATTACTAGAGTATGACACATGGAATAAAATATAGTGTATGGTGGTTCAATGCAAGATAAATTAAATTAAATTATTGCAATGTAATAAAAAATACCTCTATTTCTCATTTGGTTCTTCGATATGAACGACTTCTCGATACTCTCATCGATCAGATTATCGATTACTTCCGAAGAATCAACACTGAAAAATAATGTAATCAATCATCAAAAACTAAAACACCATCCAAAATCTGTCAAAATCCACAAGCAGGCAAGCATATCTCATATCGACACTAATTCAAAGATCAAATCCAAAAGGCCGATTAATTATTTTATTTTTATTTTTTGAAAAAAAAACAGCTAATAACCAGAGAGCATACTCTACTCCCAATGGTCAGATCATACATGGGCGGGGTACCTGGAGCTCGATTCTACAGGGGGCATTCGAACGAAAAATGGTTAATTTTACAGGGGGCGTTCACTTTTTTCTTCAAAACTTTCGCCTAAACGTCATTTTTTGCAGAGGGCATTCCACAAATTTTGGAAAATCCTTAATTTTACAGGGGGGTTGGCGCCCATGTATGGGTCAGATAATCTTAATGAGGGGGTTGTGACAGTTAGTTTTTATAATCTAAGTCAGATTATAAAAACTAACAGTCACAACGTGATCCCCCGTCATTAAGTTTCATCTCCTCTATACATACCTGTGGACATCTCCATTCCTCATCTTCATCTTCTTATTCTTTCCAATTCTACCTTCGTTAAAGAGCCGATCGACATCCCTGACACTGCTAACACTTACGCCCTCTCTGTAATTATATTATTGTTTATTTATTTATATTTTCATCGTTAGCGGTTTCAAATATCACTATCACAAACATTTTATCTAACACCAAATTGGTGTCACCAATTTATGCGCTGTTAACTTTGGATAATGTGGCTACGGCGCAACGTGAAACCTTGTTGCATTCGGCGATGACCCGTCTACTGGACATTTATAGCGCGCTACCTCTCGAACGGAATTTTGGACTTGCGATTTTGCCAAAACTTTGGATCAATACTCATTCTCATAATAATCAATAAATAAATACACCATCACTCCTATTCAATCAAAACCTACAGTACCTCATCATGGGTTTCGCATCTCTCATCGTAGAGCTAGTGGCTGCTTGACTCGCCGCCTGCCCAAACATCCTTCTAAAACCAATCCATCAAAATCAATCGATTATACAAGCCACCAAATCAATACCACCACCAGAAGGCCTCCAATCAATCAATAAATCAATAACCCTCCATCTTACCGTACCTTGCTGCAGTCTTGGCCGATATGCGTGAATGGGCGGGTGGCGGTGTGGGTGATGGTGCTTTGATGGGCACTCTTGCGTGCTTGGGAGTAGGAGCGACAGGTGCTGTGGTACAAGTGACCGGTACGATGATCCGACGACTACAAATGTGTGCTACCGTAACCAAGAGACCAGAATAAAGACAAAGACGAAGCCATGAATTAATCAATCAATAATTGCAACCGATATATAGCCAAACACGGAATGAATCAATCAATCACTGCACTCAAACAAATTAATTAATCAATAATCATACCGATTCTGTCGAGGTTCCTCCTCATCCTTCTCCACCCTATCTCCACGCACATCCTGATCATCAACAAAATCGTCATCATCATAATCAACATTATTATGAACTCCTTCATCATCATCTTCATTTGTAGTCGAGACGATCGTGCGTTTGAGCGCCCTTCAAGAGTGCAAACATCATCAGAATCGAAATCGTAATCAATCTATCAATCAATCAATCAATATCACTCACTCTTCATTCAGTATAGTTCGTACGACCTGACTAGGCTGCGTCGGAATGGGCAGCGGGGCTTGGCGGCGCTGAGCAGACGATCTTAAATTTATTTATTTTTAAGAAATATTTATTTATTACTTAATAGATGTGTATTTCTTACAACAAGCAGTATCGTTTGAAGAAACTCGTTGGAAACTGCTTCCACAATGTCTCCAAATAGCTGACATTTGAGAACAGAACTAATTCTCTAACATCTATTTTTACCTTTTCATATTGTTAAAAATTTTATCACTACCCGTATCACGCTATACGCACAAGCACTCAAATATATCACCATACATTTCATACTTTCATAACGTGAGGATCGACCAACTAAATAAGGCGCATTATTTTAATCGGAAGATTACAATTTAAGCGAAAAATGATTTTTCTAAATCAACCCAATCATAGGTCGAATAGCTAGGTTATCAGTTTTCAGAATCCGGTCAGGTTTTTCGATTTTTGACAAATTTGGCTCAAATTCGGTCAGGTTTTTCGATTTTTGTGAAATTTTGGCTCAAAATCCGGTCAGGCTTGGTAATTTGCAACATACTTTTCGACATATGGACCCATTATATAAAAATCCTGAGATCTCGCTTCGATTGACACTTCTCTCGTAATTCCTACATGTACTCCTCACCTCACATTGCTTACTCCTCCTCCGCCACTCAATCTGCCGGCTAACGCCGATGAGATCAGTGGTCCGGATGACGTCGTCTTAGATGATGATGATGATGATGACGTAATCGTTGAGGACGAAACCTTTTGACTAGATCGATTCGTCGACGACGATGATGAAGATGACGTCACCTTCATCACATCCAAACCCTCTACATGACCGACACTGCAATTTGTTACACTAATGCTGGTTCATAAACGTCTCCTTTGCAGGGCATGATTTACTATCCAAATAAAAACGAAACGAAAAATGGTAAAACTGTCTGATACAATATACCAAAAAGAGTACAGTACCCCAGTAGTAATCAATAATCTCACCTCCTATACACTTTGGTCGCGCCTGTCTCCTCCCCATTCCACACAATGGGCACATGCGCCTTCTTCGTTGTGGTCGTCACCTTCGACTCGTCTACCGTGGCGCTCTTTCCATTATCGATCGGCTCTTTGCTCTTCTCAGCTACCGTAATCCTCGAATATACCGTAGTAGTCGGGGCTTCTGTAAATGGTCAAGCTCCGTCAACGCCACTTATCTGATGCGTAGGAGGAGGAAGGCATTTCTCACCATTTCCTCGCTCCTCCATGCGTTCCTTATCCCTCCTTGATCTTTGATCTTTAGGTGGCGATCGTTGATCTCTAATCTTTCTCGGGGGAGATGATCTTTGATCTCTGGCCCGTTCTACCCGTATGGGCGATCGACGATCACTCTCACGACGATAATTGACAGTTGGAGGGGGTGATGGTACATCTAGAGCCATCAACGGTTGGGGTTTCGTGAGCAATGTCAGCGGCGATCTTGATCGTTGATCTCTGGTCACTCTCACAGGGGACTGGCGTGAAACTCTCGCGTCAAGATCTCTGGTAGCGTTGACAATCCATCGAGGCGGTGATCGTCTTTGATCTCTACGAAGTAGAGGAGATGATCTTTGGTCTTTGATCACTCTGGGAGGACTTGATCTTTGATCTCTTCTAGGAGGTGGTGACCGGACTACTCTTCTAACTGGAGATGATCTTTGATTATTTGATCTAGATGGTGAAGGTCTTCGGAGTGGCGATACAGCACGACGTGGAGGAGATGCAGCTCGGTCAACCAGTGGAGAGCGTGAAACGCGAAGACGTCGACCTGAAGGTGATCTTTGATCTCTGACTTCTCTAGGAGGACTTGATCTTTGATCTCTGATCATCCTTGGTTGCGGGGATGATCTTTGCTCTCGGATACCTGGGTCTGATGATTTCTTCTGATCCCTCATAGGCGACCGTTGTCTGGGTGGACTAGGCAGCCTTTGACCTCTACGGGGTGGAGGTGATGCTCTTTGATCTTTCATAACTCTTTGAGGCGGGGAAGATCTTTGATCTCTGATCACTCTTGGAGGTGACTTCCTCTCAACATCTCTTGATCGTGGGTGAGGTCTACGAACTGGGGAAGATCTCTGATCCTTTGCTGCTCTAGGTGGAGATGGTCTTTGACCCCTGAGGGGTGGAGGTGATGATCTTTGATCTCTGGCTGTCCTAGGAGGTGACGATTTTTGATCCTTTGCTGCTCTAGGTGGAGATGGTCTTTGATCTCTGAGAGGTGGAGGTGATGATCTTTGATCTCTGAATACTCTTTGATCTTGACGACGAGGTGGTGGCGATGGCCGTTGATCACGTCTTCTAGGAGGCGAGGCGGCTCTTCTCATCGGCAATGATCCTTGACCTCTGATAGCTCTTGGAGGAGATGCTCTTTGATCTCTCTTCGGTGGAGACAGCGTCTGGTCCAGCAGCGATGGTATGGGCGGTCTCGCTGGCTCTCTCCTATCCAATCTTCTCGGCGGTGATCTATGTTCTCTTGACGACGACGGTCGACGCCTCGACGGACTGGGCGCCGCTCTCCTAACATAGGGCGGCGGTGATAGTCTCATATCTCTTCGTGAGTGTGGTCCTGCTCTTGATGGGGATGGTCTTTGATCTCTCCTCTTCATGTCCTCTCCTCGTCTATTCGACATCTCCTCAGCATCAGCTCTTCTCTTCCTCCTCTCAGCCATCGCGTGTCCTCTCTCGTCTCTCCTCATCGACGCATCTCCTCTGTTCATCACCATCAATTCGGCCATAGACAACTTCTGTGGAGGAGGAGGGACGGCAGACGACGTCCGTGATGATGCTGACGATGACGATGATGATGACGACGACGTTGATGAAGACCCTGATGATGACGTACTCGATGATGACGACTCCTTGCGGGTGAGGGTAGCGTGCTTCACACCATCACTCTCATGGGTTGGATTAGTGGAAGGCGATCGTGAGCGTTCCTTCAACGGCCTCGCCGACAGCGAGTGTTCCTTCTTCGGCGCTTCTGGGGATCTGGACCGATGTCGGGCTGGTCGGTTCTGTGGAGACCTCGGTCTCTGACCGGATGTCGTTCGGGGGGCAACCGGAGACCGTCTAGGTCTAGATGGTGGTTGTGGTGACCTGCTCCTATCACCATACATCTTTTCTCTTCCTCGTCTATTCATTCTCTGTCTATCTTCTTCCTTCTCCCTTCGTCTCTGCCTCTCCCTCTCCTCTTCCTCCTCCTTCTTCCTATCCACTCCTATCCATCGATTCCACGGATCCGCCGCGTCCCCTTCCGCGTCCATCTCGCGCCTGTAATGAGAGGAGCATACGGTGTGTGGTGCGAGAGACTACGGTAGTCTGCGCCCTCCCGACTGTGTGCGGGGGTACAGTAGGTACGGTAGATTGTAAGTGGGTGGAAGAGAGATGTCGCACTTGTCGGACTTGTATGCGTCATCCGCAGCATCTGCGTCCACTCCTCCGCCTCGTATCGATTGATTCGTCGTCGAAGCTGATACCGTATGTGCCTTGAGAATTGCAGCCATCGGGTCCTCGCATTCCTCGGTTACTGTAATGAGAAGCAATCAATAATTGATTTTCCACAAAATCATATATGGGCAACACTACGACGCATGTACCAGCACGCATGCATGGCACAGGCTGGGTGACATGAAAAGCAAATTTGTTTTACTACAATTTTTTGGAAAGCGCTATTTGACCTTCTACAGCTATATTCAGAGACTTACAGTCAGTCAAGCTTTATGGATAACGCCGCAAAAAAAATCAACGATAGTCACAGACAAATCAGCCAATGTGATAGAATAAAAAGAACAGATATATGAAGGAACAAATATTATTATTATTATTATTATTATTATTATTATTATTATTATTATTAAACACAAATGATATCGTACCGTCAGCGAGTTCCATATCCTCAAATTCGTCAATAGAGATCGGCGCCGGAGCTTTGGGCATCTAAATAAATGACATTATAAATCGACCTGACAGTCGGAGCACACATATCCCGATCTTCACGAAAGTTTGAGGGTATACTAATTCGACCACGCTGATTTCAAATCCGTTTTAAAAACCTGCACTTTATTTTTTTGAAGCGAGATAGCATTTTCGCTGGCTACATAGCATCGTTTAACGCTGCCTTCACCATGGTATTGTGGCCGAGTGGTTTAGGACGCGGAATCGCATTTTATGGGAGGAGCAGGTTCGACTCCCACCTGACGCATATCTTTTGCTATTTTTTACAAAATGTTGTATTGTGGTCTTCAAAAAAATAAAGTGCAGGTTTTTAAAACGGATTTGAAAAGCGTGTTCTAATTAGTATACCCTCAAAGTTTCGTGAAGATCGGGATATGTGTCTTCAGACCATTCCCATGTGAGCGAGGTACACGCAACAATAGCTATCCCTAAACCCAAGCATTCGCTACATTTTAAAATATATACTCGTTGATTGCATGTTTCACATTTGTATCATGTTTGTTCGATCGTCGTTCCCTCCTATAGTTAGTTGAGCATGTTTTAAACGAAACCTGGCAGATTATGCATCGTTACATTTACCTTACGTGTCTACGCCGTAACCGCCGCTTACACGTCTACGTCGTTGCGGCGGAGGTTACGGCGTAGGCACGTAAGGTAAATGTAACGATGCATTCACGATTCACCTCTGCCAATAACTCCCTTATCCCTAATATCTATACTATTCATCAGCAGAAGATGAGAATAATATTAGGTTGGGAAAAAAGTTTCTTAACAAAATTTGCATCTTTTGTTTTTATTGATAATTTTATTTATAACAAACATTAGTCAGTAAGATATTCACTACCGTGGTCGAGGGCCTTCTCCCACATAATGGGCAGCTCGGCGATTCCCTTCTCCCAGAACTCCGTACATTGCGCGGCGAAGAATTTGTCGACCTCGGATTTTTCGTCCTCGAACTTGTTGAAGTTTTTTCCTTAGAGGAAGTTCTTTAGGGGACGGAATAAGTGGTAGTCTGAAGGCGCAAGTTCAGGCGAATAGGGGGGATGTGGGACCGTAGACCACCTGAGCTCATCCAACTTTTTCTTGGTCATCGAAGCGATGTGTGGTCTTCCATTGCCAAGCAACAAGTGGACCTGGGCTCGTCTCCGTCGCTTTTTTTCGATTGACTTTGCCAGATCATGGAGCTGTCTGGTGTTGTAGCTGGGATCGTGCCACTTACAGGTAGCAACCCAAAATAGAGCACCCTGTTGTTATCCCACCAAACAAATAGCATGTGCTATCGAACATGGATGTCGGACTTTCGCTATGCTCGTGGTTCTTGTACGCGTGGGATCCAAATGGCATGTAGACTGGTGTTATCGTACTGAATCCAACTTTCATCCCATGTAACCAGATCCTCAAAAAATATTTCCTTTGATCACAAAGGAGGGGAGATTGACAAATGCTCATACAGCACAATTTGTTGGAGTATGTCAGTCGATGTGGGGTCCACCTCGCTAAAACTTTGTCGCGAAGATGGATGTCTACTGGTCTATAGACGCTGTGAAGTCGTTTTGCCAATTTGCGTGTGGTCGCGCCCGGGTCCTCTTTTATCAGGCGAAGAAACTCGCCATCATCTATCGACGAAGACCGACCAGAGCGCGGTTTGCCTTCTAGGCTCATTTCTCCAGCGGTGAAGTGATTGAACCAGGTGTTAACAATCACATGGCTTACTACTCTCCCGTACAATGTACCACCCTTGATATTGGCCGCGGTATCCCGTGCGTTGCTTCCACGACACCACTCGTAGAATATGATTGCTCGAAATTGACTTTTTAAAAAGTTGTCATTTTGATTCAAATCAATGGCGATATCGCGCTTATATACTCAAACATGGGAAGTTTCGAGAACATTCTATTATAGAATTACAAAAGTTTTGCACACACCGCGCCAAATGCCGAATTTAGTAAACTTCTCCACCGTTGAGAAAAACGCACTCCAAATTTTCGGAAGGTTTTTTCGAACGTTTTTTCTATGCATATAATTTTATTTTTATTTAAAGTCCTGTGAAATGATGAGGAAACGCCATTAAATTCGATAAAGTAAGAGAAAAAGGTATGTCGCGGAAAGAAGTGGGCGGAGTCTGAGTATTGCGCGGCAAATAGCGGAATTTGTATTGTTCGGACAGTTTTAATTCTATAATACAATATTCTGGAACAAAATCGAAGCCTCAATTCTTCTTTATACGACTTTTTGAATTTTTTGTTAAGAAACTTTTTTCCCAACCTAATATATTAAAATAAAACTAACTGAGAACATTAGTACCACTAGCACGCTTATGTAATCTTCGATATGAATAATTTAATATATATTGTAAAACAATCGTTTGAAAGAAATTCCCGTGAACATATACATCATAATTTGCATAATGCATGTCCCATCACAACAACATTATTCAACCGCTATTCGTGCTGAAGCCATGTTGATTTCGCGTTTCACCTATATCATATATCTCACGAATGAACTCTAGGCGATGATTTCACTCTGTTTTTTAAACCTAACACTGTCTCACAATTCAGCAAGGTGAATTCACGCTGCACTATATTATCTCTTCGTGTTTGCTTCACCGAAGATTTTTATATTCATATGTACCCCTTCCTCGTCATATGTTTTATTTCTTTTAAAAAAAACTACAGCAATAGATAGACATTGATTGACCTCATTGACGACTGTCTCCACTTTCTTCATCCTCTCCACTCTATCCTTCCCCGTCTCCTGCACACACTCAATCGTCTCCCAGTCGAGAAGACCTGCTGGACCTGCATATTATATATATTAATATTATATATTATTATTAATATATATAGAATATAATTCAATGCAATTCTAATAATATTAGCATTAATGTTAATGTAATTGTTCAGGTGGGAGTTGTGAAAATAAAGAAAATCAGAGAAAACTCTCCTCGTCTTACACACTATCTTTATTAATTTATCTACGCTCGAGGCGCAACGAGACATGAGATAATTTAAAGGGATAAAGAACATGATATAATATATTATTGGCTCTCCACTATCTCAGCTCTTTTTCTTTTCTTTTCGTGGCTTTTGAACGCCACATTGCAAAGTCAATTTCAATGACTAACTAGCCATGCGTAATAATAAAAATAAAAATAATAATAATACTATTAGGTTGTCCGGAAAGTCTTTGCACTTTTTCCTGCTCTTACTTTGGACCCCTCTAACTCGGACGAGAGCGAGCGCTATGCCTTGTGGTATTTTTCCTACATGGGGGGAATATTGATCAGCAAATGTGATAAGTTTCATTTGCCAACTCTCTTTCCTTGACGATTTTTTTAGCTATCTGACAGTTGACAAGTGTTTGACATCTCCCTCTTCATTTGTACCGCAAGGGGCGGACTGCATTAGAAACGAACCACTAACTATCCTAGTCAATGAATCCTAGGGGCAGTATCGTGTAACAGTCTTCTCTTGGTATTGTCAGTTCAAGAAAAACAATTTTTGCTTGATTTAAAGACCAAGGTCAGGACGTCGTCCCAGTTCAAAACAAGACCTGGTTCTGCGCACTGTCCCAAGTCAGCCGAAGAAGAGTTAGTGATACATGGAGTATGCAACTGGTACTCCGAGATCCACCATCCATCGCATCTTCATTCGGTCTTCTCTTCGCCCCAGGACACCTTAAGTGTTTCCCCATGTCATCTCTTCCCCGCTATCCAGAAACCGAGTCGACATCTCCACTTCAAATCTCGGCTGTTCTCGATCCACTGATTGGGTGATGTATGTTGCCTGCCAAGATGATAAGTGGGTGTCGTACGACAACCACGACATAATGATGGAATGGCTCCCCGCTAGGAAGGGCGGCGCTAAAACCGTCCCGAGACGCAATCCGAATGGAAGAAATGTGTGGCTCTTTTTCCTCTTCTGCTTTCTTGGTGGGGTGTATCTCGAACAATTACCTGAGGCGCAGACTGTTAACACCGATGTCTTCTGCGTACAACTGGAGGAGATGGAGGGCCGAGACCTTCTCAGGCACTTTTTATGGTTAAAAGTATTGCTTTTAATGGGCAACGCAAAGACACATCACACTAACAAGACGCAGAAAAAACTGAAGAATTTAGATATCGGCTAACTTCCCCATCCACCGTATTCTCCCGACCTATGCCCTTGCGATTGCCATGCTTTTTGATCTCTCGGGCACTGCTGCAGAAGAGAAACCTTTCACAATCAGACCGATATGAAATGGGAGAGCGGCCTATGAATTGCCTCGCGCAACAAGGAGTTCTGGCAGTATGGTGTTCTGCAGTTCCCTACGAGATGGAGGACAGTTATTGTTAAACATGTGCAGTATAACACAATTTAAAAGCGGTTGCTTCGTTTGTTATTTGAAAAAATATGAATAGTGAAAAAAGTGCAAAGACTTTCCGGACACCCTAATAATTATTATCAATGTATTTAATTATTTACTAACCATCCTCATCTTCAATGTCCACATCCCTGTGCGACTCTGTGTCGGAAGACTGCAAAAACAAAAATAAAACAAAATAAATAAAAAATTAAATTTGCCGCAATTCCAAATTCAAACGCCCATATGCATGCAGTTTGGCTTGTCTACTTGACTCTTGGCTTTTGACTTCATTCGATTGACAATAGGGGAGAGAGGTAAAAGGTACAGCTAAAGCAAGAGAGAAATCGAGTAGGAGATAGACACTTGTAGCGAGAGAAAGCACCAAGCATACGGCATTGTCGCTAACGACAAGACCCACCCGGTTTTGGACCCAACATACCCGATTTAGCTAAAAAATCACTAAAAGGGGGGGGGGTGAGTGGGGAGTCTCTCAACTTATGTTTGCAATGTCCCACCCAATTACTCTGGCATTTCAAAACTTAAAGTCTACTTAAAATACGTCACACGATTGAAGTTTACATTACGTCTACTTCAAGTGAAATAACATTTGACGAAATGTATTATAGTATATACACCACTTGAAGTAGACTTACGAGTCTACTTCAAATGAAAATGATAAGTACACTTGAAGTTTTAAAAAAACCAGAGAATAGACAAAAACAATTCATTGAACTTTCACAATTTTATTAAAGATTAATAAGCTTAATAATTATACAGCTTAATAATTAAGTGTGCATATAAGTAGAATGCCAATAAGCAACCATTCATATAATTCAGACTATTCGGAAACTACTAAACTATTAAACGAAGACCTCCCGATCGATAAATGAGAAAATTCAATAAATCAATAAACATACCGATTCTTCCTCATCCGTGTAGATGACCTCCTCCTTCTCGGGATCATAATCGATAACACGACTTGACATCTACAATAACAAACGTTTTTTCATACTACTCATTATCGACTTCACACTTTTACTAACAAGGGGATGGTCGCAACTGGTCCTGGTCATATGAGATGGCAATAACATGACTAGGATCAGTTTTCGATGCAGATTACGACTCCGTATTCAGAAAATGCCTAATCGAAATCTGTTCCGAGAAAATCGGTATTGAAATTTGACTTGTTAATTGTTTCCTTCACAAACTATCTGGAAATATCCGGCAATGTAAGGTAAACTATTGCGAGAGTTTATAGATGAGTTCACCAGCCCACCCGGACGGTTTGCGCTGGAAACCACACGAATTTCCGAATTAAAATATCGATTTCCTCGAAAATCAGATCGATTAGGCACTTTCTGAAAACGGATTCGTAATCAGCATCGAAAACTGATCCTAGTTATGTTATTGCCATCATACATTTTCGGTATCCTCGCCGTTTATTTTTATATAGTGGGTCAATTCTCGAAATAGGGTGGATTGATTCACAAAATTCGTTATTTTCCTTTAAAAATCGTCATTTATTTAGCTTCCTTTCGCATCAAGTGGCCTAAAATGGGCCTTATATAGTGGGTCAATCCTCACACTGCGAGGTTATGGAAATGTATGATTGCCATCTCATATGGCCAGGACCAGTTGCGACCATCCCCTTGTAAAGCAACTTGGATGTCATCACTGTACTTCCGTGCATCTCACTCATTCAACTCGATCTTGAAACCCGAAATCACGGGATCATTATGATGTTATAGCAAGTCGGCTGGGTGGTTCGCGACATCAATTTATTTATTCTTATAAACACATTACTGGCAAAGAAAGAAAGAGGGGATACATTTCCGTCTTGTATAAGTCTTTATTCCTGTCAATAAAAGCCCGTCTATTTTCTTTACAATTTGTACATTATCGCAACTAGTAGCAACAGTAAAAAGTAACGAAATATACACACACCCATTCGTTGACAACATTTTCTATTCATTGTCCCCTCTATCCACCTATTTGCCCACAAGTACCACTACCGTATTTACATAGTACTATCCGCCCGGGAGACAAACAACGAACCGTACCGAAATCAGAGCTCATTGCTATTAATGAATCGATAAAAACTCCAGCGTACCGGCGACATTGTCGTTGCGG
The DNA here is from genome assembly GCA_943737045.1 of Parapristionchus giblindavisi. Classification (NCBI taxonomy): domain Eukaryota; kingdom Metazoa; phylum Nematoda; class Chromadorea; order Rhabditida; family Diplogasteridae; genus Parapristionchus; species Parapristionchus giblindavisi. Next base: position 30,533 of record CALSFV010000301.1, on the reverse strand, counting down.
AGCCGGGTGGTTCTGGAGCCGAACCGGAACCGAGAAATGACAGGAATCGATCGTCTGCCTCTCTCGTTTTCCCCGCTCCTCACAGTCACAAATATGGACAAATATGGCTCAATCTGAACAAATATGGCTAATACAATACACCACACACACAAAACTCGTGATAGTCTTTTTCATGCGTTATATGAGAGTGTGGAAAAAAGGTATTTATAGTCAGATAAACGATAATCGTCCCCGTTATCATAACGGTGTCACAAATCAATCGATATGAATCAATAACCTCCATTTATTACAAACAATCAATCGGTGTACAAACATGCGTCAAAAAGAAAATGAACAAGAGTGTATGGATCAGGCCTTGCTCATCAGGGTCTGGGGAGCGAATTCCAGGGGGATACGATACATGTCAAAGGAACTCAGTGACAAAGCGTTGGGTAAACAGGAGTAGGTGATAGATGGTCGAGTAAGTCGGAATGGGGTCAATGCTCAGGGTCGACTATCTATATACTATATGATATCGGTACGAATACATGAATGTGTCCATGTATGAAAACTGAGAGAGATGAGAGAGCAAGATTAGGATGATGATGAAGAAGAAGAAGAACAGGAATAGACAAAGGGGCCGATTACTACTATAAAAAGAGGAGGCTAATGGTTGAACAAGAACTCGAAAGGGAGCAAGAGCAAGTGTTCGGAGGGGAGCTCGAATAAGAGTTCGGAGGAGAGCTCGCAGTGGACGAGGAGTGGGAGGAGCAGGAACGATGGGCGGAGGAGTCTTTATCTTATCGGTATTCAGGAACTGTCAATCACTTGGGAAGACCCAAGCACTAAATTGGATTTGAAGGGTACAACAAGAGCACTCAATAGGCGATAACCATTCAGTCAATCAATATCTAACCTTATCAATCAATATCAGGTTCTAATCAATGTGGGCGGCAGTCTGTCTGTCAAACTGTTTGATCGCATTACCAATGAGAATACTGCCATAATCTCTATCAACCTATTTCAACAAAAAATGGTCCAAAGTTGGAAGCTACGAGAGAGGCAGAGCAACAGGGAGAAATGAAAAGTGTGGGTTGAGCGCAGGAGATGGGGGAAGGGAAGAAGGAAACAGGAAATCAACACACATTAGCCCTTTAACGCCGTATATGGAGTACGATAGATAGGATAGATACACTAATCGGAGGGGAATAAGAAGATGATGAAAGGGGAGGTGGGGGTAATACCAAGAGAATAAGGTGATCAAGCTGGGGGATAGCTCTAGTTAAATTCTCGATATTCTACTTATCCACTCCGATACCGGAAGGAAAGGAAGGGGAATAGTTAGATAGATAGAAAGATGATACGTGAGGACATTTAATTACATTCGAAAAGTGTATATGGGAGAACTCCATGGATACATACTCTTGAACACAACTGTCGACAGAAAACCAACAGGCGGAGGGAGGAGTGAGAATGGATCGCTAACTGATTCTATACAATCGAAAAGAGAGAACATGAACTATAGAGAGAAAAGAAAGACATTTACTAATCGCGAAAACGGGGAGAAGAACAAGCAAATCAATCGATCAGTCACACAACAGGGTCGATTGAGCAAAACAAAACCCTCAGGGGGTTGTGGGGTACATACAGTTGCTGTGTATAGATAGGGGGAGCGTAGAGAGGTAGAGATAGAAAGGGAGAGGGAGATAATAGAGAGGTAGAGATGGAAAGGGAGAGGGAGGGAGTAGAGGTAGAAAGGTATAGGCAGTAGTTGCTGTATGGCCAACTCTTACTTTCTACCTCTATAACTCTAGTCTTCTCCATCATTCATCTCATCTTCATCATCTTATCCACCGATCCAAATGGGCGCTAGTGGGGCGGCCTTCACCCTCTCCAGATCTATCCGCTTGTCCAACTCCTCGTCGATGTCTCCGACGACCGCACTGAACATGAATGAATCAATCAATAATTTGAAATAAATAGATCAATAAACAATTCGGTTATACCACTCTTCAAGCGCAATTATCTTTGACATGACCATAGAATAGGAAAGTAGGACACAATTGTGATATAATAATAATAAATTTATCTGACCTCGGAGGGTATTTTACGATTCAAAAATAAATGCTTGAAAAAAAGTCAGGAGGTAAGAAAGAGGGCTACGCTTACTTTTAATACTATTATACTCCACTACTCATCAATCACACGACATGTTTATGTCATATTCAATATCGATATTCAATTTAAGCTTCAAATCCCCAACCAAAATCGCTTAAAGCGAAGGAACTCCATCATTCCTTTATTCAATAAGGGCTTATTACTTTCTTCCCTTCGTTATTCATGCTTTAACTAATGGATAAACAAATAAATAAATAAATAATAAAAATGGATGTTCAGTAGTTTGTGATCGATTCGAAGTAGAATATAATAGATGTATTGCTTAGACGAAAAGGATTGTTTAGCAAAATATACCATTTTGGATAATCAAAAATATGTGTTGCACGCGCGCCCTGAGAATTATTGATACTACTTACACACCGGACACCGGACCAGTCCAAAAGGGGGCGAAAAATAAAATAAACACGAAGAAAGGGCCTTTTACACTATACTTTTAGACTGATTCGGAAATTATGAAGAAGTGCCCAATTATTTTGCGCTAATATCAAGCGTGATACATTGATTGGTGGACGGAGCAACGAGAGAGCGCGCATGAATGAGAGAGTGGACGGAGAAAGCGACAGACAGAAAAGAGAGAGGGGGATGGCAAGATGGACGACGAGAGGCGATGGGAGGGCGGAGGACACCCTCACCACGCACATACTACAATCCCTCCGCTTTCTTACACACTAGCCTGGGGCTAACGGACAACAACACGATTCAGCTATATTGGAAGACGGAACGAATCAATCGATACGCTTCACAACTTGCAAGAACCAATATCGCAGCACAATAAACCGATTTTCTGTACCATTGCTATCGCGTATTGATACTATAGCATACAATAGCACTCCACATAAAGTATAGCTTTTAATTCACCAAATCAATAGAAAAAAAACATATTAAGGACGTACACATTATCTCCTCTGATGATGTACACTCCGAGGGGCACTAGCTCGACTCCCTTCTTCTCTGAGAATACCCGTTCGTGACTGTCCACCATGACCAGGTTTACCAATTGATCAAATCCCTTCAGCTGTCCAATGATGTTCCTACCATCTCCAGTGATCACACTTACGACAGAGTTGATAAAGTTGTCCAGACTCGATGTCATCTCAAAACCACTCCAATAAAAAATAAATACATTCATGAATCCATTTATCTTGTGCTCGGTAAGTTTCCCACTGACATAACAGTTCTGTGTTCCCAAGGTATTGAACAACACTGTTTTCAAAAGACATTTATTAACACGCTACTAAACTTCGTCGTCCGATGGATACAATCGTCACGTTTCAGCAAACCTTAATGCCGTAACAAGTTGTCAACAACCTAGACAACAAAAAGGAAGTAACACAGCACCGTAGGGGCTATGAAGTAACAAGAGACAACGATGAGGAAAAGAATTTTGAGAATTATAGATTCTCATAACAACAAGAAGAGGATAGAAAAGAAGAGACAAAAAGGGGCACGGGAATAGGAAACAAGCTCATCAAGCCACGATCTTAGAGATCACAAGCAGAATTGCTTCTCCCTGTAACAAAAATGGTGAACATCAGCGGTTTCAGATCAAGTTGGTCAATGAGGCATAATAGCATACGATCAACATTCAGAAGAACAATCAACTGATCTAGGGGCACAGTTACTCAGTCAGCATACAAACATTGATCTTATCATCATTCTAACTTACTTGAACAATTTGACATCAAAAAGAAAATTCATGTCGATTCGTACGCAATTATGTACAATGTGGAAGATGTAAGGATGTTAGACTGCATAGCAGACAGAGATGAATAAAGAAGAGATTAGAGACGTGCTAGGTGACATAAAGTGCAGAACGTGCTGAGGCAACTGAACCAGAGATCTGTCGCAGAACTTACTAATTAGCTACGATAAAGATCGAAACGACAGAAGTTTGCAGGGGAATCTAGGTAGTAAATTAGACGTGTTAGTTAGGGTCTTAAGAAGGGGAGGGAACGGAGTTGAAAGTAAACGCTTGATTTTAAGCGAACTGAGACGGTGCAGATCTTTGCTTAATACTGCTGTTGAGCAGTCTGGGGTTGTGAGTACTGGGCGCGTTGGTTCTGTCCTCCATTTCTCTGTCCAGCCTGCTGGTTGTAGGAATCGTATGATCCACCGTCTGCAATGAAAAATCGTTAGTGACGCAATCAAAACGTGGATAAGCTATTTACGTATATGTGGATAAGCTATTTACATAAATATATATATATATATAATACTCACTCTGCGTGGGATATCCGTTTCCATAACCGTTTCCGTTCTGTCCATAGAAATTAGCAGCAGCACCGTACCAGTCTCCGTTCCATCCTCCGGCACCTCCGTATGGCATACCTCCCATCTGCCAGTGATACCAGTTGGCATTAGCTCCTCCTCTTCCTCCGTAACCCATTCTTCCTCCACGAGCACCTCCGGGGCCGAATCTCTTGCCCTGGGGAACTGCCTTCTTCACGTCGCATTCGCGAGATCCGAAGGTCTGCTTCATCTGAGATGAGGCCTTGTCTGCGGACTCCTCCTCCTCGAAAACGATGAAGGCGAAGTTTCTGCGGGTCTTGGTGACCTTGTCGAAGGGCCACTCGATGTCCTCGACGCGGCCAAACTGCTCGAAGTGCCTCTTCAGCTCCTCCTCAGAGAAGTCTGAGGGAAGACCTCCAACGAAGACCTTCTTGTTTTCTCTTGACTTGGCAGGCTTTACTTCGACCTGAGAATATAGTCGTTAAGTACACGTATAACAATGAGCTGATAACATTCGGAATGAAATAATATTCAACGAATTGATGGACTTACGTTCTTGCCCTTGATGGCCTGTTCGCGAGAAGCCAAGGCGAGCTTGCAGGACTCTCCATTGACGAACTCGACGAAGGCGAATCCTCGGGACCTGCCCGTCAGGCGGTCGAACTTGACTTGGGCTTGCGCCACCTCTCCGTATTGAGAGAAGTGGTTCTGGAGGTCCTCGTTGGACACATCATAAGCGATGCCTCCGACGAAGATCTTCCTGGAAGACCTATGATCAATTTAGAATAGTGACATTGCCTATTTGAAGTTACCACAACATTCCGTTTTTGGATAAGGTCATGGCAAAACGAAAACAACAATATGAACAAAATTAATACTCACTTGTCTTCGTTGCCCTTGGTGATTCCGTTCTCAGTTCCGTTGTGCTTTTCCTCGATACCGTTCATGATTACTGAAATCGTACTTATAAACACAATTTGGGCAATCAATGACTAATGGAAAATCAATAATCGCTCAACATTCTCACCTTGTTATATAGAGTAAGATAGGACGTTAGAAGAGAAGTTACAAAAAGCTTAGATAGAAAAAGCGTTAAATAGAAGATTACGACAGGTCCGATAGACTACCTAGATGATACCCTGAAATGAGTTAATTAGTCATCCATCCTCAACTTAAAACATCCAATTGATCAATTATACATACAAAAATAAACAAAATTCGCGCCTTATAAAAATAAAAATGGCTTGGCTTGGGATTACCGTGTTCTGCCGCTCGAGAGCTCTTTCCGTGCGAGAGTTCATTCACTTTCAAATTTTTTCAAGCACACTCGAGCTGAAAGCCTTACTGTAGCTGTACATTTTTTCCTATCGTGAAGTGATTTTATTTATATTATTTTTAAATGTTTTTACTTATTAAAACAATTTATACAATATATATTTTCTTTTTTTTTGTTTCACAACAATAACAAAATATAACAATTCAAAGTTCATAATCCCATGAATGGAGGAAATATGGGGATGGATTACGGAAATGGTCTCTGTTGTATACAACATCTGTCAGAAACAGGCCATTTGGTGGAGCAACGGGTATGTGAAGGGCATAGAAATGTGTGGAATCCGGGTTGCGAAGTAGCCATTTGACGTGGTCGATTTGCATTTTGCCATATGCGACGCCAACGATGCACGAGACCATTCGACGAATCTAAGAAAAGACTTCATTAGAATATTTGTCCAATATCCATGACATGATATGACATGCTGACATGACCTGTTCTCGTAAGAAGGATCGAGCTACCACAGTGACGTTGTAGTAGTCGTACAGGTCATTATCGATGCAGTAGGGTTCACCTGAAACATTTATTCGAGATTATAACTCATTAAGTATTTATTTATTTTAAATTTATTTATTTATTTATTCCATGAAATATATATTCATGATCACATTACTGCAACGGGAAAGTAAATTAATCTACATTACTCAGAGGACGTATGCATGAACGATGGCAAACGGTTTGCCAACGTTCATGGATACCATACATGGGCGCCGACATGGGGGTGCCCTCTGTAAAATTATGGCTTTTCGAAAATTTGTGGAATGCCCCCTGTTAAAAATGAGAATTAATTAAAATTTTTGAAAAAAATAGTGAAAGCCCCCTGTAAAATTAACCATTTTTCGTTCGGAAGCCCCCTGTAGAATCGAGCTCCAGGTACCCCGCCCATGTATGATGGATACCTATACAGACCTCGATCAATCGATACTCTCAGCAGATTTCTCATCGTATCCGGTGGTATTGGCTCCAGACGTTTCTCTCGCGCAGTGTGCTTGAAGAATGACGCCATACAGTGGACACCCTTAAAAAATTACAGTAATCCTTATATCCCGGTGAAGTACTGTAGCTACGTTTACAGTATTCTTAATATCCCTACTAATTGGAAGCACTGTAGCTACTATTACAGTAATCCTTATATCCATACAGGTTAAGCACTGTAGCTGTTCCAACAGTTACAGTTACAGTTTAACACTCTTTATTTTGCCTGTACGACAATAATTGTGAGGCAAAATCCAGGGTGCATGATCAAGATATGATACCTTGAATGTGTCGCATATTTCTTGCGCTCGTTCCATGTTGAATCCACTCGGCAACAAATATGCATAGTTCCTGAAAGATTAAAGATTAGAATCACTATCATAGTCGCATATCGAACAGTAACTACGTAACATTATCGCAAATGTAATGCCACTCAGGCAGACCGCGTTGCATCTAATCAGAAGACTTTTTTGAATCTAATTTGAGAAATTTTAACATTAAGTATGGCTCTAAAATCTCTTGATTACATTCATAAATCTTCTGATTAAATTCCAAATTCACACCTTTTCTGACTAGATGCAAAGAGATTCGTCTGAGCCGTTTACCTTTCCGAGAAGCATACTGCACTCGGCTGTTCTACTAATGATTCTTCTGCTTCTCTTCGTCGAACAGCCAATCGATACGTATACCTCCTGTGATGGATTCAATCAATAAATCAAAGTAACCCTACCGTTTACCTGTACTGTACGCTTCTTCTGATACAAAATCCGGCTGATACACTGTGTACGTCCCTGAAAAGGGGCTGATAGGCGGTGTACATCACTTAAGGAGTTGTCGATAGCAACAGAATCGAGTCAACGGAAACAAGAAACAAAATCAAACTTACTGAAAGATTAGTCCGTCAGGAACAGCGAGATTGGACGACTCATTCCATTGTGAGAGCAATCCTTGCTTCTTCTCTTCAGTATCATCTAATATACCATGCACAAGAGGCAGTTGTAGTATGACAGAGCTCCTCAGAGCATGTACGCCCTGATCAGTGCTGAAAACACAAAAATTAAAGTATAATTGTTGGTGAAAATCTGGCGTCCCTATTCGCAATATTGAAACCAAAAGAACGATCCTTCTTTGGGTAAAGTCTGTCATTAAAAAGCTTATAACAACTTCATAGATATCGAGGTATCAAAATTGAAGAACCGCAATAGAGGATATCAAAGAAAGTGGTTTCAGACTGAAAACTGTGAAACACGAACCGTGAGCTGGGCGAGAACTTGAGAAACGACTGGGCGGGCTGTGAGAGAGACCGTCGGCCATGAATCGATTGGGCAATCACTTCATGGAAGAGATTCATCACTCCCATTCCTGTTCCTCCCTTCGCCATCTCGGGAAACCGCGAACCATCGTAGCTAATCCAGACGAGATATCGTCTAATTGGAGTTGTCAGTGGTCGCGCCGCCATCTCCTATCACTCTTCTATTACTGTGTTATCGATATTATTCAAATAAACATAATTCCACTGCTATAAATTACGATTTGCGTAAGATTTACAAACTTTTTCATTCACATCCGTATGAACGACTGGTGAATAGAAATAAATTATTCGTAATAGTTGAATAATCGGAACGCGTCTATTGTGTCACGATCATGATTAGACATTTCAGTGATTGACTAGATCTTTATTAAATTGATACCAAACCTGTTCGGAACACCAAGGAAACAGAACACCATATTATGCGGCACATTGTACAGACATGTATAGAGGAGAAGGTTTATGGATGTTCTCGCATTTCGGGCTGGTATTCATGTAGATATTTGTTTGAAATATGTATGTCTTGATCGTAGAATTGGAGAGACAGATCTAGTCTCCTGTCTAGAGGTAGATACATCAGGTGGTATAGAATCATAACGAGCAATGTTGAATACTCCTTAAGTGCTTCAGATATTTCGGCTGAAAAAATCAAAGATCAATGGAAAAACTTTAAAAAGTCAAAGATCAAAGATCAAAAATTGAAAGATCAAAGATAAAAGCTTAATTCGTACTGTTTCTAGAACAAGTCAAAGTGTGCATGAAGAAATTGTTCGACGCTATCATCTCTAATGCCGAAGCAGATACGGTAGTGAAGCAGAGGAACACTATAGTCGCCTAAAATTATTCGATATAATCAATATCCCACTCTATCCGTAACCCCTCACCTTCATATACTGTACTTTAATCGTATATGAAATACTAGCTAGTGCCATATGCAATAACGTGAATGCTAGAAGACCTGGCAGAGCTAGTCCATGCAGTTTGTAGACTGTGTCATAAAATGATTAGATCAAAGATCAAAGATCATTAATCAAGCATCACTTTTATAGATAAAAGATCAAAGATCATAGATCAACTCTAACCTGTCCGATCTTGATGATTGTGCATGCCAACCACACACATTGCAGTGATTGTTTCCATTGAATGACATATCATTCGTAGATGAGTGATCATCCTCTCTCTGTGCGTCAAGACATGCTCAAATAGCCGTATAATTTTACCTGTCGATCGAAAATCGAATTAATAATACCTACCGTAATCACTAATACATACAGTAATGAATCAATAATACCTACTGTAATCATTCGCTCGTCCACATAGATCATTAACAGTCTGAAAGCAAGTCCGCAAACTAGAGGTGCTTTCAGAAACACCTGAAATTCGCGAGATAAATTAATCGATAATTGACCAAATCTTACTCCAATGAGAGATTGAAATTCGAGTGTCTTCAATATTGAAGGGAGAGTGTTCGGGGGTGGATGTGTAATGTTACCGTAACCAAAAGGCAGACAAAACGCTAGTGTATTCGTTCCCGCCGAGAACATTCGAAGATACGTCCTGTCGATTCATTTATTGATTTATTTAGTTATCAAAGTAATTAGAATTAATTGATAATTATATGTAGCCCACCTATTCCGCCCAACCTCATCTGAAAACACTCTTTTATGCGTCTCCAAGATTCCGTCGATATTTGTGAACTCATGATTCTGAAACAAATATTGATCTTTGATCTTTGATCTCTCAGTCAAAGAGGAAACTAACCACCAATGGTACAAATGTGACATAGAGTATTGCTGCGATTGCCGAAATCACAGAAATCACCAAGTATACAGTAATTACTGATTGTAATTTGAGAGATACAGTATACGACGATAGTTTTTCAGACAGTTGTGACTCGATCCATGCTTGAATATTTCGGTGCGCTGTCGACCAGTGCTGGGTTTTCATCTGAAACACATTTCAAATTATCTATCGATATCGATCATCTTAGAAATCGAGAAATATTGATTAAATAATGAGATTTTCTACTTATCTACGCTCTATGCGCAACGAGACATGTGGCATTTTAAAGGGAAAAGAACATGACATAATATTGGTTCAACAGAGATTTGACGGGGGACGTAAATCATGAATGAGATGTAGATTCTTGAAAATACGGGGATTGGGGGATGAGGTGATGAGTGAAGGCACAAAAGTTACGCCATACGACATTCAACCAACCATAAGCAAAAAAAATAATTTGAAGCATTCCTCGTACAAAAATAAACCACCCACCACCGCAACATTATCTGAAATATATGCCATGCCAACATGAGCACCTTACAAAACGGGATGGGACACTGCCCATAGAGAATACTCCCGTTCACTCCTCCTTCGATTCCCTAATCGGCTATGCCTACCTTCGTTCCACTATTACGCCTACTCCATGGTGGTCAATCGCTCTCACAAGAGATTAAACTGGACTGCAAATACTATCCCGCGCTAATTTCACACACTCCGTGCCAGTACATTCTAGGCCAAATATGTGAAGCGGAAAAATTAAAAGTGTCCTTGTAGTGTACTTGTGCGAAAAACGAAGATGTGAGAGTCTCATACATCTTCGTTTTCGCATAACTTTCACCTCATTTACTTAGCTGTGGATTTATGATAAGATTGTTATCTTGGACAAACAAAACTTCTCTAGTCAGTCGATGTCTCATGGCATGAATCTCAGCGCTTTTCAGTTTTCACCCAACTTTTGGCTTGTCTATGATAGTTTAGACAAATATGACATATAACACATCGTATGAATTAAACTGTGAGAGAAACCAATATTTCGTGGCTGACATACGGTGTTATAAATGACATGCCACATGCCATATGATTTGTGAGTTAAACTCTATAGTCGGTATGGAACGAATATCGTTTGGTACGAAATGATCGTTGATCGAATTTCTTTTTCTTTCTCTTTTCCGAATTTTATTCCATCAAATGTATACATTTATAAACATATCACTGGTAATCCTATTCAAGATTATTCAAGGCACCCGCAAGACTTCGTATACCTTGAAAAACGGGTTGTATCTTTACATTTACCTTACATCACTGGCAAAGTAAAAGATGGGAAATGGATTTTTATTTATATAAGAGATTTCGGTTTTGGCTTTCATACATTGGCGGGCCACGTGGTGCTCGATTTACAGGGGGCATTCGAACGGAAATTGAAAAAAAAGGTTAATTTTACAGGGGCAGTCCACCCAATTTTCGAGAAGCATTAACTTTACAGGGACAACCCCCATGTCGGTGCTCATGTATGGTCATTTCTCAACTATACGGAGGTTCAGGGATTATACAATAACCTAATGCGATGTTACATTTACCTTACGTACCTCCGTCGTAATAATGGAGATGAGTGCATATTTCTATTTACATACTTAATCGTCCTTTTCATCAATATTTGTCACTTAATCACTCACAAGGCGCCTTTTAATGTATGGCAAAAAGAGTTATCACCCATCATGCGCATTCTGCCATCCTGAAGTCGGATTATCACGCGACAGATAACTTCCGCACAACGCTATCAGCTTATCGAAACGCAGAAAAAAACGGCAGGATACTGTGGCTTTATGATCTAAATTTGTGGCGTTAATGAGCCACCTAGAGATTTTTTGTTGTTAATCACTGACTTTGTTCTTTGTACGGACAATCGTGACATTCAGAACTGGCCTAATAGTGATCTCCCGAAGGAGTTCGCGTGTGTTAATTAAATTATCTTTACATTTAGCGGCTGAAACACGATAGGGCGCAAATACTAATTTAACATACTCTAACAATATCTAGTTTTAATTATGATGTGCATGCAAATTATGATTTATTTAAAATTCATTTATTTACCTTTGACAATCAAAACAAGGCCTGAGTATTGTTTATCTGGCGTGACAATATTATGTCTCGAATTTTTCAAAGGAACTCTCGACCCATTTTGAGAAGGCAATATTATTACTTGAGTTAGAATCCGATGCTGATTATGAATCCGTTTTCAGAAAGTGCCTAATCGATCTGACTTTAAAATAAATAGATATTGAAATTTTTGAAAAAGATGGAGATGAATTTCCAACGCATATAAACGATTTCGAGTTGGCTCGGTGGCAGTTTTCAAAGGTAATTTGATACATGTAAATCGTGTTTAAATTAAGATTTGTTCCAAAAATACGATTACACCAGCAATCTCGTGAAGTATCTTTATTCTCATAACGAGTCAATTGATTGATTACACACATGCACACTACAGTGATCTCTGATTATTGATTTATTGATTAGTCAACGAGCGATGGGTGGTGGGGTATGGTCGGATGCCTCGGTGGTCATCAGCTTTATACAAAGACAAAGGGATCTATAAGAGCAAATGGAATTGGGGCTAGATCAGTTCGATATATCATTTGATATGCATAATTCAGTATTATTCGAGTCAAATCAGAAAAAAAGGGGGGGGGGGCGTGGATAGAAGGATCATTACGTCTCTGGCATCGAAATTTTAAGTTGGCTTAAATATTTACTTCAAGTATAACATTAACAATAAGTATACTTTAGATAGAGTAAAGATCACACTTTAAGCATATTATTTAAGCAGAAATTAAAATTTTGATTTACGAGAGGAAGTGGAGGAGCGATTGAAAGGCAAGTCTTTCACAAAAGAATGAAAGAATGAAAGAAGGAGCGAGAGAGATTGATTCAATCTATTCAGTACAAGGAGATACTATAGTCATAATATAAATGTCCATCTTCAGTATTCAGATCTTTCTTGGTCGCTTTCTGTCGTAGCGGGGCGCCTTTGGCTGCAAATTGTCGATCGATTAGGTAGGAATTGCTCAAATGTCGATTTATGGAGCTACACGGAACAATTATCGATTGTTTAGTGTAACTTGAGCGATTTAAAGATAACAAACTACCCATACTACATGTGCCTCTAGAAGTATAGACTGTTGGAATTCACTCCCCTCAGAACTCCGGTATTTTTTACTCGCGGGGCACACCGTTCAATCCCGTGGTGTACGCCGCGAGGTACACCGCGGGTTAGAACACTTATAACACTTGTTAGAACACTTGTTAGACGGGGTACCTCGCGAGCTGCAGCCTCTAGACGGGGAGCTCCGCGAGGTGGACGACGGCGTGCCTCGCGGGGCAGGAGGGACGGTGTGCCCCGCGAGATTTTATGTCCACCCCACGAGGCACGCCGTCACTTCCACACCGTGGTGCACCTCGCGGTGCACCCCGCAAGATTTGGCCTCTCAACGGTGTGCCCCGCGAGCAAAAAATACCGGAGAATTAGTTCTTTTACCCCATAAACCCTTCCGTGCAAGGTTGATATCACTCGATCCCAATACTATCGTTCAATTTTTTCGAATTCGTACCGTAAACCCTTACCATGAAAACTGAAATCGCCTTATGCGACGGAAATCCATCTACTCCTCTTCTGCCCTTATAAATATCACCACTACTCATTATATTTGTTGAAATAAAGAAATAAAATAAAATAAAACAACCTTATGTTCAGGCAGTTTGGAGATGTTCATGAGGACCTCGTTGATGAATTGACAAGCGCGCTCTCCAGCCTGGAAGAGCAAAGATCTATTCAAAAAGATCAAAGATTAATTTTGAGGGATCAAAAAACAATTAGCAGAGATCAAAGATCAATTCTATGAGATCAAGGATCAATTATGAGAGATAAAAGATCAAAGACCGCAAACCTCGTCGGCGGTCTGCAGAACCTCTTCATGGCTGACAACAACGGCGCAGTCCGCGTCAAGGTTCGCACTGAATTTTATAATATTACTAATAAGATCGCTTGTCCTCAATTCATGCAAATTGCAAGACACGATCGTACTCTCTGTAGAACGCTAATGGCGACCCAGCTGAAATAACATCCTAATCTACTGATAAAGTAGTTGTAATGTAATCTAACTAATAATGCCATCATGGTATTGCGTCATTATTTTCGCGTATTTGGCTTTACCTATGATGATTCATCTTGGTAAACAATTCTTATCTCTAGACCCTCGGCAAGTAGATTAATGGGTAACTAGACACAAGTCTGTATATTTCAATGGCTGATAGCACGCACGCTGCGTGGTCAGAGAATGGAGAAAAACTTCACTCAGCTTTTGAGATTTATCGCGTAAAAGTGATAGCAAGTTACTGGTTTTGATGTATGTATAAGTTTCGAAGTTCTAGCTGATAAAACAAGGAAATGATGTTGCAGTCAAGGGTCTTTTGAAGATTAAATTTTTTTAATCTTCAAAACTGCCTTTACATGTGAATACCGCGCCGTTAGAACAACAACGGAAAAATTGAAACGTGGACAGCGAGACCTTCTTTTTTTTTTAAAGGAAGAAAAATGAGATCCGGGAATTTTTTTTGTGAAAGAAATTTAAAAAAAACTGGAAAATTCAGAAAATTCAGGTAATCCGGGAAATACGTACATATTCGTGATCAACGAGAATCCGAAAACTCTGATTCCACATTGACGAGCGACTGTTACTTCGTGACAGGTTGACATACCGAGAGCGTCCGCTCCAACCGTCTGGAAGAGTCGCACCTGAAAAATATTGATTGATTATTAAATTAAATTATTTTATTAAATAATTTCTAATTTTTCACAATTTTCAGCGGTCGATGTAAAAGTTAAAGGCACATTCCGTCATTCACCCGCACGACTTCGTGTGCCTTGAATAACGCATTGTACCTTTTACCTTTACCCATCATTTAAATCACTAAATCCTGCGGGATATCGCTCTATTAATTAATATCCTCACCTCAGCAGGCGATTCATATTGCGGTCCTCCACTCATTACATAAATGCCCGCGGTGAATGGTACGCCTTGTTTCTCCGCTACTTTGGCCGCCATGATTCTTGAAACAATCAGATGAGATTACAGTATATCGATCAATAATTCGGTATATCGATTAATAATTATGGTTCATAGATCGATAATAACGATATATGGATCAACTATTAAATTAGATATACTACAGTATACCTGAGATCTCGATCGTAGCAATCGTGAACGCTTACGAATCGGACGCCAAATCGCTCGTCAGAGATGCCAATGAGGGGAGAGAAACCGGAGAGACCGGGCAGAAAGATGTGATCCTGGAAGGTGTAATAAATGTGTTTTAATAAATGTTTTTATTTATGGATGTGTTCTTTTACTCTCTGGCATTGTTCTCTCGTTTTTTAAAAAATCTGCAATAGAGCGTTGCCAGAGCGGAGAGTATCACATAAGCTTGATGTGTGCCTTCAAAAAAAATGCCTTTCACTGATAATATCGAACTATCGATTGGCTCAAAAAATGCACAGTTTCCTTTGACTTGATGGATAAAAGGCCGCTCAACATAGGTTATCTTTCGAATACAACGCACCATCTATTTTGTTTGGCTCTCAACAAAACTGAATTGAATCAATCGATAATACTTACCTTAATGATCATAAGATCACCAAACTTGCTCGTAGCATTGATTCCTCCGGCTGCATTGGATACAATCATTGTGTGCACTCCAAGGAGATGGAAGATACGGACGGGTGTGGAACACTGCAATATTTACATAAATGTTTTAAAAAAATATTGGGCTGACAAATTCAATAAATTTAGACTAAAGATAATTATCAGACTCTTCATAATTTCTTTCGACTAATTATTTGATCTTCGACCTCTACTATAACAATATTCATTACCACGCGTCGCCCTCTCATGTATGAGTTTGACATGCACCCAATTAATCAGAGTCGCATGCGAGAGCAAGAGCAGAAAGGGAATTGAAAATAACAAATTATTGAGAGCCGACAACCTCAGAAACAAGATTCGTCCATGTATTCCCTCATAATTATCTCTACATTCCTAGGAAGACATGTACTCGTATACTAATTATTCAATAGAAACAACGCCATCTTCAACACTCTTGAATTCTTGAATTGCATTGTTGCCACCAGACATTGAAAAAAATAACCGATGTCAAATGTCACCCGCTTTTGTAGAAATTTATCATCACTTCTGATGCAATATTAATCTGTTTCTGGTCAACGTAAATACGTCCACCACCCCCTTTTATGTAATAGTACCGTTATTATACTCCTATATATGTCAATAATTGTCTCCTAATTGTTAGCAATCGATTTCATGCAAATTCGCTTTTGACATGTCTTCACAATATAATATACAATAAAAAAGATAACTTACCAGGGCAAGGTTCATGTCGTGCTCGTAAGGGTGGAAACGTCCTTGCTGACAGACAACCTTAAGTTGAGTTCAGTTAACAAGGGAATGACCAACCATCCCCGTCGAGTTATGACTAGTGACATATACCATTCGAATCGCCATGTGATTCTGATAATACATCGTTAATGACTCGACTCAAACGTTTATGATCTTCGAGAAAATCGATATTGAAATTCGGTCAAATTCGTGTGGTTTCCTACACAACGCATGAGGATGGGTTGGTGAACTCTACTATCTTCTTTCGGAGCATCGGCTCGTGTGGTGTAGTGGATAAGATGCCTGCGTTTGCTTTTGACTGTCAAGGGTTCGACCCCCTTGGCGCACTCTTCTTTTGCTGATTTTGTTGCTGTAGAAAGTTTGAAATGTTTTGCTGTGATTATGAAAGCTAAAAAAAGAACACAATCAGCAAGTTTTCTTGATGGAAAAAACACTTCTCAAGGAAAATTGAACTTTGATCTTTTTGTTTATGGCATTATTTTTTGAAATCTCCATCTCCCTCTCCCTCACCCGAGGTCGATGTCATGCAATGAATGACCTGAAAAACAGCGATGAGAGTTCAAAGATCAAAGATCATGCGAGTACGGTAAGCGCTTCCATTTCTTCTTGGACTGTCTTCCAAAGCCTTGATGTCATTGTTCTTCCTGTTCATTCATTATGTGCCCCAGATGTGAAAGAGAGTACTTCACTCATTTTGTTGTTCAAACTTTTTGGGTGTGTTCTTTTTTCTATAATCACAGCAAAACATTTCAAACTTTCTACAGCAACAAAATCAGCAAAAGAAGAGTGCGGCAAGGGGGGTCGAACCCTTGACAGTCAAAAGTAAACGCAGGCATCTTATCCACTACACCACACGAGCCGATGCTCCGAAAGAAGATAGTAGAGTTCACCAACCCATCCGCATGCGTTGTGTAGGAAGCCACACGAATTTGGCCGAATTTCAATATCGATTTTCTCGAAGATCATAAACGTTTGAGTCGAGTCATTAACGATGTATTATCAGAATCACATAGCGATTCGAATGGTATATGTCACTAGTCATAACTCGACGGGGATGGTTGGTCATTCCCTTGTAAGCTATGTTGAACGATTTATGCATAAGGCCACATAGTTTAAGTTGCTCTTAATATTAAGGAGGATCACTTAGTTGACTTAACTTACCTTCTTTCCATGAAGATATCCAAATACGAGATTTCCCTTGTGTCCTTGGACCGAGGGAATGGGGAATCCGGGAATCTTGCTGTAGGGGAGAATGAACTGAAATGACACTTTGTTTACTTCTTTATTTTCGCTCGATTTGTTTTACCCTGCCAAATTTACAGCTAAAAAAATACAAAAAAAGCCATTCTGAATACTGTTAGCTTCACGCTCTGGAAATATTATCTCGCGTTCTTCGTCTGCGAGTGACTATTTTTCCTCGAATAATATTGGCATGTCGGTGCGCCTTTAAACAAAGCTTTTTTCTAGATACTCTAATATGAAATGCTTGTTTGATCTCTCCATTCTCGGCCCATGACCCATCTTTCATCCTCCACCTATTATCTTATCATTACGTGTCACATACTCGGAATCAATCACTTATCACCGCACCATACCATCTCCGAAAGCACCAAAAATGTGCTGTGTTGGCATTTATTGCCTAGCCAAGAGTGGATTCATGGCAATCATACTCAAACAGAAAAAAATAAGAGTTTTTGATAAGCGGAAAATCTTATCTAACAAAAAAGATATAAACATATTATCTATCTTTTATCCTTCCTTTTTTCTATTTGTAGGTGATTCTCATAAAATCTATGGTAAAAATGGTAGACACAGCCCGAAAGTAATCATTAATCAATAATTTCTTAATCAGCAAAAAAGTAATAAATAAATTCTTATTTTCCAAATGATTTTGTGTTTATGACTGGTATATATAGTCCGATCGTTCTAGTGATAACAAACCATGCCTCGTGATAGTATAATCACTGATAACTTATTATTATCATATCGTTAGTTGTCAGAGATTATTTCAGAATCACGGTACCAACTAAATACACGTATTGTTTGTTCGGTCAGAACCACAATTGAGGTTTTTCATGGAGAAAAATATTAAATTCATTTATTTATTTGTTTATTATTGAAAAATTATTAAAAAAAATATATATATATATATATGAGAAAATGGTAAGCGCATAGTGAACATCACAACCTTGATAGTGCTCTCTCGAATATCAACGTTTACGAATAGAAAATGTTGAAAAAAACATCGGCAATGACAACTGTGAAATAATCTTTCTATGGCTAAATGAAATATTTAGCTACTGCGCAAAATGAATTGTTAATGTTAGTATAGATTGTTTCAAATTTATATTAAAAAAAAACAAACTATGCATCATTTGATCAACAACGGGAATAGAATATTTTTAATGCTTTTTTTCTGGCTAACGTAACTGTTGCGAGTTTTCCATCTAACTATCAATTAATCAATATTTTTCCGTATTGATCAGTAGATCTCGACACAACTAACAATCAATCAATAATCCTCCCTACCGTATTGGTCAGTAGATCAGCCATCCTTCCCAGTCCACTGCCACAAATGATACCGATCTCGACATTCTTGAATTCCTCTCCGACCGAGTCTACGATTGACTCGTAGATGTCCAAAATGTCGTCGTAGTCACGAGGGCTTAAAGTGGACTTACTTATTACTTAAGGTACTTAAAATAACTTAAGTTAACTTTAAATCACTTATATGGTGTTCAAAAATCGCGCAAGCAGTGGAAAATAAAAGAATCCAGGACTAGTTTCTTCGTTTTATGCTTTCTTTGTCTACTAGAGAGTGTTGTCAGTGCGGAGAGCTTCAAATTAGCCCGTCTTAAAGTAATTTAGGAACGCACTTGAAGGTGATCTCGTGATGATTGTTCTCAGCGTGTGTCATTGCAGAAGCGGAAACTAAAAAAATAGAACGATAAATAAAATTGCATGAAAATAAGAGATATCTGGGATATTCCCTAGGTAAGGTACTATCCCCTCACAAGGGAATATTTCCATACCTAAGAGACTCTGATTTTCAGGGGGGGGGGGGGGGTACACGAAACGTGAAATGAAGGCATCAGAAATATCATGGTTATGTGAAATTAGGTTTGTGGTTAAGACCGTAGGCTCGCCCGCATCCCTGCGCAAAATGGGAGAGAGGCGCACACGTAATTTCCTGTCAACCTGTGAGTGAGTGAGTGAGGGGGACACTGTGATGGGAATATAGTTGGAGAGAATGAAGAAGGTTGGCACAGGCCTTATCTACTGGATTGATAAGACCATTGAGAGTGTTGAGGTTGAAGAGAGGAAGGGAGAGGGAGAGGGAGAGGGAGAGGGAGAGGGAGAGGGAGAGGGAGAGGGAGAGGGAGGTAGAATGAAAGGAAGTCACGATGTGCTCATAATGATTGTTAACGTCATCAATTAGACTATCGACAACATCTCAAAGTCTTGATTATAAAGATGAAGACAAACAATGTTCCCGTAGTCAATCCGAATGATTACGAATGCGCCAAAGATGGCTAAAATCACATCCCACCAGTGATGATCTATGAATATCCCTGACGCTTCATGCTCGTGTCGATACTCTTTGAGATAAAATTGTGGGCTGGTATCCAAAAGCAGCAAAATTTCAGCAAAAAAAGTCAACTTATGGTTTAATTTCGTTCGCGGGTGGGTCTATCCCACGGGATAACGAGGGACCATCCCTGCATCCCAGTCTTTTTCACACGTATCGGACGAATATAGGCTTGATTCCTTCAGTTGTGCGCAGAGTCCAAGCCATAGTCCATTACTGCGCATTATGATAAAATCATTATGCGCAGAGATTTGCGAGAGCTGGGCACTGAATAAAGCACAAATGAATCGATTAGCCGTGACTCAAAGAAAAATGGAGCGTTGGATGGTAGGCTGCACTGTGTTCGATCGTGTCTCTAATGAGCGGTTGCGGGGCTTGACTCTTGTTCATGATTTCGTTCGTACGGCGCTGAAGAGGAAGTGGTTCTGGGTGCACAAACTCGCTAATGATGAGTGCCCGAAGTGGAGCCGATCAGTGATCGAATGGTTTCCTCGATGCAGGAGAAGAAAAGGGAGACCCCCCCCCCACAAGATGTAGCGACCTCTTTCGGAAGACTGTTGGATGCAACTTTCTAAGCGAAGCTAAGTGCAAGAATTGGAATTCCATGCACATCAGAGCCCTTGTCTATGCCAACTCTTGATAAATGTGTTATAAATAAAAAAAATAAAATAAAAATGGTAAAATCAGCAGCAAAAACTGTTCAATCTTTAGTGTTGATAGAATATCAGTCTTTGATCAAGCTACATAGAAAGGTATGCGCACAAATCTGAACGATGATGAGAAAGATCAAAGATCAAAGATCAAAATGCATGATACATGGAGAAGTCCAAAGCAAATCAAATTTCTACTTTAGATAGATATAGTATTACTACAACTATCGATCACTATTACACAAGATATAATAATCATTGACTTTCTTACCAAGTAGCAGAAATTCGACGACCGCACAATAACCAAGTAGTAAAAAGGAATTAGTTTTTTTACGAATGCTCACAAAAGTCCTCCTAGGTGGGATGAAATGATTTTATTTGAAATGCAGGGCGCAGAAAGCAAGTATTACAATTATGCTAAAACCCTGTCATTCATGCAACGAGTGCTGTAGAAACACTGACCGCAAAAAAGGGGAGCAACGTCAAGAAACGGCCAATATTTTCGCGATGATAAAACTTAAAGAACATAGAGGGAACATTCAGGGGTAGGTAAGGTAATAACCCATCTAAGTACACTAATCTCGTAAAGTCTCTATCGTTGTGGCGGTTCTGTGATTTCTTTTTTATCACTCAAACACCGCCAACTTATCTTATCTATGCTGTACAGTTGTCAAAGTCTTACCGCGTTTGGCTGATCTTTGGACGTACAGAGTTCTAATTGCGCAAAGATCTTTAGTTCAGAGTCCTACTGCGCGGTTTATATACCAATGATAAGATATGCTTCGGATCATCATTATTATACACGAACGTAAGCCAATCGTTTGTCGAAAAAATGGACGTCACTAGCATATATGTAACTTACATTTTCGGCGCCCTCACAAGATTGTTTTATATAGTGGTTCGATTTTGAAATATGGTAACCATATTTTTTTAGAAAATTTAGAAAAATCGTTATTATTCGTTTAAATCGTAATCTTTCACATAAAAAAAGACTTATTTAGAGGGTCGATCATGAAAAAGAGCCATATATCCTCATATTCGATCCTCATATTACGAGGGAATGAAAATGTACGGCGTAGATTGAGGATTCTTAGCAAGCGCATCGGAATAGTCCGCTTTGCCAAAGTTCACGGGTACAATGCAAGCAGACAATCAACAGGAAGCACTATGCTCCACATTCCGATGCCCAAGACATATTTTGTGCAAATTAAATTAATATTTTTACTATATGTACAAGAATAAGTATGCATGCACTTTAAATATAAATTTTTTGATTAAATAAGTTAATTAGCAATGCGCCATATGGTGTTTCGGCCGCTACGTCTAGACACCATAAAGCGTTGCCTGGTGTCGCGGCCATCTTCAGTAGACAGCACCAGGTCTTTCTAGAGTCTTTATAAAACTAGATTTTAATATGAAAGTGTAAAATTGTTTTAGTTCAACAACTAAACTACTAAATCAAGGAAAACTACTTACTTAGTTAGGATAAAGTACTATTATACAACATATAAAGCGAACTAAGTATGAATTACTAATATTGATAAAAGATGAATACAATATAATCAACGGAATTGGTATTAAAATGAACCCTTTCCTTGAGTAGATGTTGTTTCCTTGGTGAGCGAAGAAGAGTAGATGAGTGAAGAGTCCCATCCTCAGTCCCGTCTGACCTGGTTTCTTTTGGCGAGTAACTAGCAGAGTGACAAAGAAAAGATAAAAATTTAAGTCAAAACGTGAAAAAAATGTACATCCCGAGCTAATTTTAATCTCCACTCTGACAATGCTCTCTCGTAGACCAAAAGCGAAAGAGCACTGCCAGAAAAGAGAGTTTCAAATTAGCTCGGGGTTCGCCGTTAAGTTGTTTGTAGTAAAAAGTACGAGAGATAGAGTACGGAAACAGTTAGTCGCAATAAGCCTTTGAGTAAACACGAAACTGTTTCAATCCCTGGTATACTACGATTCGACGTAAAGAATAGTCTACTTCAAAACTAACATAAGATTAAGCAAACTTATTTCGAAATATTAGGCGCGTTTTTGCACAAAACGCTGTGGAGTGAAGTTCTGATAAAAAGTGAAACTCAAGAAAACATTACAGAATATTTTGAGCAGCGACTTGGCTGTCTTGACTATCTTGTGAGTTCATGCGCGGGAGTAGGATGTAAATGATCTCATTGAATTCGGTCGATTTTAGATAAGGCAGTACATTCAGAAACTATATTAGTTTGCTGAAACATATGCCAGACACCTCACGAATTATCCACCCACACCGAGAATTAAGTGTTTTCCACGGAGCATAAGACCTGTGAAGTTATATATTTAGCATTTTTTGTGCACAAAAAATGAATTAAAAAAAAAAGACAAGGGTGACCTCACAATCGTATGCGAAGACGTTTGCCAAAAATCGCTAGTGACGCCACGTTAGTCGGCAAACGTTCATGGATACGGCCTCGGATCTAATCAAAATAAAATCAAGTTCAGTGGGAAACAATATAAATCAGAATCAGATAAATCTAGCAAAAAATCACAGTGAAAAAAAATCAGTGCTATATCATTTTTGAAGGCACAGCCCAAGCTACTTTGAAACTCTCCAATCTCTCGCTTTCTTTGTCTACGAGAGAGTGCGGCCAGAGCGGAGAGTCAAATTAGCTCGGAGTGTGCCTTTAATTGTGAAGTGAGCCGTAAGAGTAGCTAATCAGTTACTCGTCAAAGCGTTAATAATGTACTGGATCTTTTTTTCTTCTTGATCATCTCAACTATCTACAATAACCGAATCCTCACGGTGTCATGCAGCCTCATCCGCCCTTGCTCACGCTCCATGTGAAATCAAGATAACCTACGAGTGGGGCCACTGATCAAATATGGAGATCCTTTTCAAAAAGAATATTAATGGTCGGAAAAACGAAGAAAACGAGGAGATTTCTTTCTCTTTAAAGGCACAGCTAATTTGAAACTCCCCCCCCCCTCCCAGCCTCTGGCAATGCTTCGCTGATAGCCTACGAGACAGCGGATAGTTTTAAATTAGCTCGGGTACCACTTTACGCGTTCTTTCGTAAGATTTGTACTTGAGAAAAGAAGGTAACAAGTTCATCTAAAGAGTAAACACACAAGTTGTCAATGTGAGGTCGAGATGATGGAGAGACTGTTTCAAGTGAATATCCACATACAACTCCTATTTTGGTTTTCGAACACACTTTCACAAATAAATTTCCCATGTACCTGTTATAAAGAATGAAAGAAAGGGAGAGACAAAAAAATTGTGCTAGAATTTTTGTATGAAAAAACTATGATATATCTAAAACGATACAGTGTTTACCTGGTTATGCACATTAATTCAATTGATCTATCATATTAGACTAAGATGAGTAATTATGCCTAAGCATAGACCACCAGAGCAATCCCATAACTCATAACATAGATTATGAGCGTTAAATCAAAATAATATTTATGCGATTTTTTACGAAAACTAAAATGCAAGACTGAATTTAAGGTTAGGTGCATAGGGAACTCGTGCACTACTTGAAATCGGAGAAATAGGAATCAATCGATTTAAAAAATTAAGAAAAAAAATCGGTAAAGCCAGAGACAAAAAGAACAAGAAGAACAAGAAGAACAACAGCACCGGTCAGGAGTTCTTAACGAACATTATAGTGATTCTTTTCGTCAAGGACAGTTTAACACAGATGCTTATCTCTGCGATATTTCATCGATATAGTTAGAGATGTCCGTACTTTTGCCAGGTGTGAGAGGCCGGAACCCAATCGTCCTATCACTGACACTCATTCATTATAATCTTTGAGTGATAGGCGATTACTATCACCAAAACAATAGATAGTGCTCAGCTCAAATTCACACAGGGGCCCGTAACTTTTAAAAACACACGCTAATGTGGAACTCTCCGCTCTGGCAATGCTCTCTCGCTTGCTTTGTTTACGAAAGAGTGTTGCCAGAGCGGAGAGTACAATTAGCTTGGAGTGTGCCTTTAATTCTTCTCCCTTTGCAGACTATACACTCCGAGATATTAAACCGTTATGCAATCTGACAACATGTAATTATAGCATTAAGACTTATTCGCTCGCACAATAAATAAAGGGTTAAATTCTTGCTGAATGATGAAATCTCCTTGTGATCTTATGAGGTTTGTGAATTGGGCAGTAATAAAAGTTATGGCAATATAATAACAACGGTGATAAATAATAATGGGTCAGTTATACCGGATCACGTTTTGAAATTTATATCTATTCATGATAGGAACTTCAAGAGGAAACTAAATTACTTCGTTACATTATCTTTTCGTACGATCTATTACTTTAAGATGATGAGTTCTGACGATTACTGCTTGGTCATTTCGAGAAAGTGCAGACGGTGAAACAATATTTTAGTACTTTGCGACCATTAGCTCTTGTTTAATGCTTTCGTCTCTGAGAAGATTCATCTCCATTCAAGAAAACGTGCCGAACCGTATATGTTGTACATATTGCGATTTCGAACATAAAAATAAAATATTTATTCGATGACTAATTTACAATAATACATGAATTTTGCACGAATCAAAAGCGATCCTGAGCAAGAGTGATTCGAGATATGTACAGACAACTAGCGAGATATCATATCCTCAAAGATCAAAGATCATAGAGCAGAGATCAAAGATGATACGATCACACTCGGTCCTTGTAGGGGAATCTTCCGGCGTACGGGGAGGTATTGATGGGAAAATTGGGAGTGGCGATTGGCACTCCACCAAGCTGGGCACCGGCGCCCGGGAACATGCCTGTGCCTCCGAGGGCGCCAGACATGGTCTGCGTGAACGAAGAGGGAAACGTCTGTGGGAAGCGCTCGATGCCACCCTGAAATTTTCACTTTGCAGTTTTATTTTGGTCTTTGATCTTTGATCTTTGATCGTATCCACATACCATCATGTTGCTGCCCATCATCGATGTGTATGGATCCGCACCGTTACCCGTGCAAGAACAATCCATAGACTGCGCCATAGCAATCAGTGCCGCTGTAATTTTAATTGTGATTTGACAGTTATATGAGTAATGATTCTCCAGGGGATCAGTATTGAAATGGTTGAGATAGGTCAAAGATGATAGGGTGACTTTCAGATAATAGGGTATTTCTTCATGAATTAAAGTCAGTTATCGATTTGTAAAGTACCGTAACCACTCACTGAACTGTTCAAAACCGCTCTTCGCTATGCTCTGCCTGCTCACTTGTTCGGTCAGCTTGCGGACCTGAATATGAGGGATTACTCTAATCCGAAAGATCTTTACGGGACCGGACATCCCTACGATTTTGTCCGGTTACTGCTGTTACATAATGAGCATTAGATAATATTTGTGGGTATTATAGTGGAATTGAGTATAGAATGGAGTAGGTTATGCGATATGTTGTGCTACTATTAGGTCATGCGTTGGTGATTTTAGAAATGTAAACACCCTCCAAGGCTAGCAAAGTTGGACACTGATTTCTATCTTTCCTTTATACAACACAATCGCATCTCGGATAATTCTGTTTTGGACCTTTTTACAAATAAATAAATAAATATTTTATGCCATAATACTTTCCGCGTTTACAGATATCGTATTCAATATTTTTCTCCCTTCCCTGGACTATCTTGTAGGCTTTTTGCTGATGATGTCAAACTATTTACTGCTTATGACCCACTTTCGCCATCTGATTCTCATTCCCATTTTCAATCGGGGTTATCGGCTTTCATAGATTACTGCAAAGAATGGCAGTTGGAAGTTGCTTCAAACAAATGCAACGTTATTTATTTAGGCAAAAACAATCCCTACCATAAGTACCAACTTAATTCTATTGACCTACCCCACACCACTTCTGTTAAGGACCTAGGAGTCCTTATTGATGTTTCTCTCATTTTGATACCCACATCTCTACTATTTGTAATAGAGCTTCATCTCGCTCCACCGCACAAGATGCTCCTCCCCTCTTCACTCTTCCTGACTGTAGCAGAAGGCGTGATCATCTCTCACCTTCCCCCCCCCATCCTCATCCACCTCTCTTTTAATAATTTTATTCTTTCACATATTTTTTCTTGCACTCGTACAGTTTGCACTTGTTGAAACACCCTTGCGGTGTACGATAAATAAATAAAATAAATAAATTTCGTTTGATTTATGAAAATGATTAGAATACACAACTTCCAAATAAACTTCTTGCGTTATATCTCATCCGAAATTACCCCCGAAACAATAACTTTTGGCCGTCGTTTCCCTTTTCCCCCCTTTCCACCCACGAACTATACATCGGCATCCAACGTCATACTCTACAATGTCGTAATATCGGTAAAAAACATGCAAAATAATTTTCTCCTTTAACCAAAAATTCTCCGAAGAATTTCGATTAAACGCATACACATTACCGTCTGTACATTACCGTCTGCAATACCGTCTTTAATTGATGTGCATATTGCTAGTTCTTGATTTAAAAAAAAGGAGAGTTCCATCGTTAGAAAATAACTTAAACTATATCTCTTTCAAAAAAATTCAACCTAACTTAAGTTAATTAAACCTTACTACCTCGTTATGTTATTGCATTTTATGTGTATGTGTTAATGTA
Source organism: Parapristionchus giblindavisi (assembly GCA_943737045.1). Lineage (NCBI taxonomy): Eukaryota > Metazoa > Nematoda > Chromadorea > Rhabditida > Diplogasteridae > Parapristionchus > Parapristionchus giblindavisi. The sequence continues at coordinate 3,460 of CALSFV010000301.1, read as the reverse complement.
TTCTCTATGTATTTCATTCTTATGCTTACCTGAAACCCACAGAAAGATATCATTACTAAACGCGTCATTTTTATGCGCGCCGTATAGTGCGTTTGTTAATAAAATTTAAAAATATTACAAAAATAATATTTTACTAGTTATTCCCCGTAAGGAATTTTTTTTAAATAAAAATAATTCAAACTAAACTAGACATACCTGTTCCTGTAATTGCTGTATCTGTTGCTGTGCAGCTGCATTGGCATCGGTAGGGGATGGAGCGAAGATATTGGGCAGTTTTGATGCACACTTACATGAGAATGCGAATGTGTCTGAAATATTTCGTGTATCTCCAATGAAAATATTATTTTTGCAATATTTTTATTCGAAATTTTTGCATGGAACGCCAACTTCTTTGGGCAATACTAAACGTCTTGTCGATTTTCTTGGACTAAAGATTTGTGGAATCGGAAGATACGCATATGAAGATGAACGTCAGTGTTGGAATGGCGGAAGAAAGAAGAACAATGGAAATCCTTCCCATTCTCCAGTCCTACCCTTCACTATTCTTCAACTCTCTCATCACATATCCACGTCCTGGCACAGAATCACAATACAATATACACTCTCATTACGACTAATGGACTCTCGGATCTTGTTATGGTAGTAGCCCCCTTTAAGGACCTCCCAGTCCACTCACTAGTGTTTACAGTTTTTTTTTGCTTGGAAAGAAATTTGCCCGTCACACAATGCGTTAAAAATATAAAAAAAATTATACAAATTTCCTTGTTTTCTGCTGTTTTTGTTCTTTTTCTGTTCCGTTTTTTTTCAAAAAAATAATGGGAGGTTTTGTTGTTGTGTGAATGTTGTAATGTAATGTAATGAGGGGCCTAATGAAATCCACAACGAACAGAGTTGCATGTGTGTTATGTGTGTTTTTCACGTCCTTACTACTTTGCCTTTCTAGTCATGACTTTTGAAAGTCACATTTTGGGGGCGGGGCTTCTCCCTTCGCAGTTTCCATGAGAGTTATTTGCATTAGGCTCGCTATTCAAAAGTCCCCCACGTACGGATATCTTTTCTGCTTATCAAAGGGACACCCCGAGCTAGTTTGAAACGCTCCGCTCTGGCAACACTCTCTTGTCTTTTTTTGTCTACGAGAGAAAGTAGCCAGATGAGAGTGTCTAATTAGCTTGGGGTGTGCCTCTATCTATCAATGTGCTTGTGTAGGGAACGAACCCTTCTCTAATTAGAGGTATGTACCTTTTTTGGAGAAAATGAAACAGATCCTTTTTCATAAAGCCATTGACACGCGCAACTTTCTATTTACATATGCGGTCGGTCTTTGAACAGTAATAAAAAAATAAAATAATAGAAACAGAATAACAAACTGGTCATCATAGGCTGGTACATTTGGCCGTAATTGCTGCCCATTCCGCCGAAGCCCTAAATAATTTTTTTATTATCCTACTTTCACTGTTAACGTCTTTCTGTTTTCGGCCGCACTACAGCACTTGAGCGCTAAACGATCGTTCGTTATATGTTTTATAAAGGGACACCCCGAGATATTTTGAAACTCTCCGCTCTGGCTACATTCTATCACTTTCTTTGTCTGCGAGAGAACGTGACCGGAGCGGAGAGTCCAGTTAGCTCGAGTGGGCCTCCCATTTGACAATACTCTGTCCGGTTTTGCGAGAAAATGGCGAGGTCCAAATTACTATGTTTTTGAACATAGCTCATTTTAAAGAACAATATTCTGCTTTTTAAATTTTCTTCCAAAGAAGGACAAGCAAGCGATCATTGTATTCGAGAGGGCGGTCGTTCTACCTTTCAAAATCAAAAGAATACTGTGAATGGTTTCAATATTTCTCGATGTCCTTGTCGAACGAAATGGAATGAATAGACAGTGTGCGGCACAGCCTTATTCTGAGATTATGGCACAAGGACTGTTTTCTAGTTTTATCCTTACAACAACAAGATCGTTCCATAATTGACCTTTATATCAGTTTATTTCCTACCTGGTTACCAAATAATCCCTGCCCTCCACTCCTCAAATATATACTAGGGTCCAATTGTTCACTCGTCTCCACTTTTTCACTGTCGATACTGTTGCTGCAGTAGACCTGAAATTGAGTGCATTTGTGTTTTACCCCACAATACTCTCTTAATTCTTCCCTTATAGATAAGGGAATTCGACCCTCTTACCTCGCCTTTAAATGATTCCTTCTATGAGGGGAGAATTCCGTAAAGAAATTTTTTTCACTCTGTGCAAAGGACAGGTCACATTTGAACGCCCCCCCCCCATGAAACGCTGTGATTTTCCGATTTCCTAAAGATATTCCTAGATGTATAAAACTTTGCCCTTTGTGGCTCAAAACGAATATATATATATTTTTTTTTGACGTAATCTCTATTTCCACGTCAATATAATAATCTGAACACATATACGCTTGACCACTTCGTAAGTACATATACTACTACGACGTATTGCAAATATGTGCTCGGTATGCACAGATACGCTTGATTACTTCGTCGAGGTTACAGTATCCCCCACTGAATTGTCCTCAAGGTCAAGCCAGTAAAATCGAAATATTTATATAGACACTTCAGAATCCCCTTGACCCTAGAATCAATCCCCGCTCTTCAACTTCTTATTACATACATATATCATCTACTCGTATAACCGATTCGAGTCGGGTTTTGCAAAGACTGCTTGCTTGAAATGTGATATCCATAAGAAGATATCGTGTATTTAGCGCTATATAACACGGCGTTTCGAGAGCGGTCATGATGTGACAGAGAAAACTGTAGGGAGAAAAGTGAGAAGTGAGAGAGCAAAAGCATATCATGACACTATTTTTAGGCATTTTGCCAAGTTTTCAATGACCGCTCCCTTTTGTTAGAATAACGCTATGTGCGAGTTCAGCGAATATATAAGAACATGTAAAATTGAACAGTTTTCTATATTTTTTGAATGTCATCCATCATAAAATAATACAATTGACTAGTTATGAAGAATCATTGAAACTTACTTGTGCGACGACAATCAGAGAGACGAAAACCTTCCTCATCATATCTGTACTACTATCAGACCTCGCCACCATCCATCTAGTCGCCCCTATATACTACACAGGCCCCAACCAGCCCCCTCAGATTATCCCCTAGCCCTTCCTTCCTCTACCTGCCGGCCGCGTCATAAAACGGGTCCGCGGATAATCCGACAATTTCAATCGCTACCTCTTCCTATGTCTCTCTCTCTATTGTAAAGGGATGCGTCAGCAGTGTAATCGGTATCTGTATGGCAAGAGGAACCGAATGGACACGGTTGGATGAGCATAATCGAGGTATTACTTGTATTAGAGTTACATGCATATGATATTGAACGAATTTAGAACAATGTATGAAGTGTATAGAATTCACAATCCTCTCTTCATTTTAGGAATTACCGCGCAACATATAAAATCTCTCAACATCAACGCTAGCT